>CM064531.1:254243-284243 GCA_032716605.1 Paralithodes platypus
TAGACCAGCCCATCGCCAGTCCCTTTTAGATCCTTAAGAGTTAATTACCATTATTATTTATTATTGTTAATAGTACCGGTACCGTATACAGTATATTTATTTGTTATTATTTGTATTATTATTATTATTATAATTATGATTATTATTATTATTATTATTATTATTATTATTACGAAATGTGTCAAATGTCCCTATGAAAAACACACCCGGTAGCATTTCTGAACCCTGCGTTTGTCCTCGGCGTCAACATTCTGCAGGTGTGTTTGTTCCGCGTTCACCTGTTGTTACGGAGGCACCTTTGGCATAGCGAGATAACGGTCAATGGTGAGTGTTAACCCTTTCAAGATGATGACGCATTTTGGCTCTCATTAAGGGGACGATTTTAGTTTGGTCCCTAGACATCCTTCAAGCTTAAGATCACACCCCTTGAGCCCCTTTCAAGATAAATTTGTAAATTTTTCGGTAGAAACATTTTCCGGCTGAAGCCGGTTATTCTTAAATTACAGGCTCGCTATCGTTCGCCAGGATAAAATCGACTCCTAAATGGCACTAGTCTTAAAATTGACAGAAATGGGTTGACAGTTCTTAAAATCGTCAAAATAATGGGGCGAACGTCTTAAAATTAGCAACACAATGGGGCTAAACATGAGGGAGAAAGTAGATCAAGAAAAAAAATCCCTCCAGTGGAAATCTCCCCTTAACCCGTGGAGCCCCGGCTAGTTTTGTAATGTTTGCGCACCAGAACCCGGCCGGTTTTCAAAAAATGGTTTTATTCCAGAAACAATAGCGAATGGGTTAGGAATGAAGGAAAAACCACGAAAAATCGCTCAAAAAGCTTAAAAAATGGTCCTACAGATCCCCCGAAAATGGATTTTACAAGAGTAAAAAATTGAAGGCAATTATCCCAAAAAACCAGGTTATTGCGCGCTCGCGCGCACGCACGTGGACTTTGAGAGTTTTCAACCATCGGCACGGTTGCGTGGGATACGTACACAGTTCCCATACAAATCTGAGCCCTCTTGAGTGGCTACACCTGAGGTCACGGTCGGCGCAATTAGGGTGACGCGCCAGGCGCGTCTCTGGGGCTGTGCGTTACATACATCGCCGACGCGTCAGGCGCGTCGCTGGGGCTGTACGGGTTAAACGATGTTATACAGTTTCGGAAGGCAGGCTCCTGTGGGCATTATAAGGGTATAATTATAAAGACTGTCTCGGTGAACCCTCCGAATTCCATATAGGCCCTTCCTAATCTGAATAAAATCGTAAACAAAGAGTCCAAACCCCGGAAGGTTATACTTAATTTGATCTTTAATTAAAAGGGTTAAAATATAATTATGCTTAAGGGGGGTGACCTGCTCTTTGTTATTTCTGTTCTATTCTCTCTTTCTCTGGCTTGTATCCATTCGGCCCCATTCAGCCAACTATTTTAAGACGTTTATCCCCATCTAGGTGTCGATTTCTTTCTGGCGAGCGATAGCGAGCCAGCATTATATGAAGAAATCTGGCTTCGCCAGAGAAATTTTTCTATCGAAAAATTTACAAATTTAGCCTGCTGTCAAACAAAAACAAAAATATGCTGGCTCGCTACCGCTCACCAGTAAGAAATTGACACCTGGATGGGGATAAACGTCTTAAAACAGTAGGCTGAATGGGGCCAAATGGATACAAGCCAGAGAAAGAGAGAAAAGGCCAGAAATAACAAAAAGCAGGTCACCCCCTTTAAACTGATAGGCATGTGGTGGTACTTATACAATGCGTAACTTATCCAATTAACCTAATTTAATATGTACCGGTGGATAGCAAAACGGTAATTTTTTTTTTTTTTTTTTTTTTTTTTTTTTTTTTTTTTTTTTTTTTTATATATAAATATTGGTGGTCTTGTAAATACTGTCAATCGGTAATATTATATGTCAGTAACAGGTGCTATTAGGCCTGCCTGACTTAAGGGGGGGTGACCTGCTTTTTGTTATTTCTGTCCTTTTCTATGGCTTGTATCCATTTGGCCCCATTCAGCCTACTGTTTTAAGATGTTTATCCCCATCCAGGTGTCAATTTTTTACTGGTGAGCGGTAGCAAGCCAGCATATTTTTTATTTTTGTTTGACAGCAGGCTAAATTTGTACATTTTTCGATAGAAAAATGTCCCCGGCGAAGCCGGATTTCTTCATATAATGCTGGCTCGCTTTCGCTCGCCAGTAAGAAATCGACACCTAGATGGGGGTAAACGTCTTAAAATAGTTGGCTGAATGGGGCCGAATGGATACAAGCCAGAGAAAGTGAGAAAAGGACAAAAATAACAAAAAGCAGGTCACCTCCTCTTAATGTGTATTCAGTGTAATGAAACCCCAATAAGTGAAAGGAAGTATTATATTGTCTGGATATTAATATTATATTGTCTGGATATTAATTGTAGGGTGTCAAACGAAAACCAAGAGTCTTCTAATGCTGAACTTCAAACAGTCTACTGCACCAAATCACCACCCATAACGAGGGGCGTCGCGCTCCTTGGTGCCGCTAGAAGAGTGGCGAACACATCAAAAGGTATCAAAGGGTAAGGAGTAGGCTATCCTATATTCGAGTCCTTGGAGTACCTATATTCGAGTCCTTGGAGTACCACATAATATTCGGTTCCATGTCATCTCAACTAGTAGACCATTTCAACCAGTGCCAAATTAACCCAGACCAACCGAACCAGTGCCAAGAGATAGTACTAACCTAACCTAACCTAATCATATTGGTTGATTTGGTACTGGTTGAGAGCTACTGGTTGAAATGGTCTACTGGTTGAGTTGACCGGTCACCCATATATTCATTAGTTTCATTAAGGGGAGGTATTTAGTTTGTTCCCTACGTTTTCACCAAGCTTTAAATTACACCCCCTAGACCCTCTTTCAAGATAAATTTGTACATTTTTCGGTAGAAAAATGTCCCGGCCGGAGGCCGGTTGCTCTTAAATTACAGGCTCGCTATCGCTCGCCAGGAAAAAATCGACACCTTAATGGCACGAAAAGTCTTAAAATTGACATAAATGGGGCAAAATGTCTTAAAATGTCAAAACTACTAGGGCGAACGTCTTAAAATCTCAAAAGCAATGGGGCTAAAAATGAGGGAGAAACGGGTCCAGAAAAAAATCCCTCAAGTGGAAATCTCCCCTTAATCCTGGCAAACCGGAGCCATTTTGTTTGAAGTCTTGAATGAATATGAGAAGGAATACTAGAAAATTAGCATACAATAGCATTGAAGGAATAGAACATTAACCAAATAGCATTGTTTTGGTAATTGTATCACTTTCAAAGACATACTTTTAACTAGGTCATAACTTTGCCTTAAATATGCAGTAATATAGACTAATTATGATGAATTCGGCTTTCGTTTGACACCCACCGGTAGGTACGGTACTATACATGGTTATATTTAAATGTTTACTATCTTCCAAGGCCAACACTTTCTGGTAAGTATGTAGGTAGGTAGGTAGGTAGGTGGGTATGTAGGTAGGTAGATAGGTATGTAGGTGGGTAGGTTGGTAGGTATGTAGGTGGGTGGGTAGGTAGGTAGGTAGGTGGGTATGTAGGTAGGTAGGTGGGTGGGTAGGTAGGTGGGTAGGTAGGTGGGTGGGTAGGTAGGTAGGTGGGTAGGTAGGTAGGTAGGTGAGTGAGTAGAAAGGTGGGTTGGTAGGTAGGTAGAAAGGTGGGTTGGTAGGTAGGTAGGTAGGTAGGTGGGTGGGTAGGTAGGTGGGTGGGTAGGTAGGTAGGTGGGTGGGTAGGTAGGTAGGTAGGTGGGTAGGTAGGTAGGTGGGTGGGTAGGTAGGTAGGTGGGTAGGTAGGTAGGTAGGTGGGTTGGTAGGTAGATAGGTGGGTAGGTAGGTAGGTAGGTAGGTGTCGTGAACCAGGTCGAGATATATAGGTGTTGGTTTAGAATAGTCCAAGGAGCCTCATATCCACCCACACCCTTACACCATTCACCTTTCCCTTCCTGACCTTTGACTCGACTTGGGCCGGTTTTCTGGACCACTTTCTCCCTCATGTTTAGCCCCATTAGTTTTCAGATGTTAAGATGTTTGCCCCATTAGTTAGTCGATTTTAAGACCTTTCGCCCCATTTCGTTGTCAATATTTAGACCTTTCGTGCTATTTAGGTGTTGATTTTTTCCCTGGCGAACGATAATGAGCCTGTAATGTTGGAAAGAACCGTTGTTTTTTTACCGAAAAATGTACAAATTAATCTAGAAGGGGTATCTAATGGATTATTTTTGTTTTTTTTAATTTGATGGAGGTCTAGGGGGGAAACTAGAAAAATAATGAATACATGCAAAAATAATGAATACATGCAAAACTAATGAATGCATGCAAAAATAATGAATACATGCAAAAATAATGAATACATGCAAAAATAATGAATACATGCAAAAATAATGAATACATGCAAAAATAATGAATACATGCAAAAATAATGAATACATGCAAAAATAATGAATACATGCAAAAATAATGAATACATGCAAAAAATAATGAATACATGCAAAAATAATGAATACATGCAAAAATAATGAATACATGCAAAAATAATGAATACATGCAAAAATAATGAATACATGCAAAAATAATGAATACATGCAAAAATAATGATACATGCAAAACTAATGAATACATGCAAAAATAATGAATACATGCAAAAATAATAAATACATGCAAAAATAATGAATACATGCAAAAATAATGAATACATGCAAAAATAATGAATACATGCAAAAATAATGAATACATGCAAAAATCGCCCCAAAAGAACCATCCTCCCTTAATGTACAGTATATGACGTAGTATGTGTTTTATGTGTGGTTGTAATGTGTGTGTGTGTGTGTGTAGGTTTTTGTATGTTGTGTTGTGTGTGTGTGTGTGTGTGTGTGTGTGTAGGTTTGTGTATGTTGTGTTGTGTATGCCTTGGGTTTGGTATCATCTGGTTAGCTATGTAGTGTTTTGTGTTGTTTGTTTTTGTATCGTGTTATAGTGTATGATTTGTCTGTTATGGTCGGTTTTCTACATGTGTTAAGGGGAGGTTTTTAGTGCGTTTCCTAGACTTCCATCAAGCGAGCTTGAAATTACACCCCCTTGACCCCCTTTCAAGATAAATTTGTACATTTTTCGGTAGAAAATGTCCCGGCTGAAGGCCGGTTCCTCTTAAATTACAGGCTCGCTATCGCTCGCCAGGAAAAAATCGACACCTAAATGGCACGAAGGCTCTTAAAAGTGACAGAAATGGGTCGAAAGTTCTTAAAATCGCCAAACTAATGGGGTGAACGTCTTAAAATCTCAAAATCAATGGGGCTAAACATGAGGGAGAAAGGGTTAAAGAAAAAAATCACTCCAGTGAAGATCTCCCCTTAAAGCGTCTAGCCTATGTGTCTGTGTCTGTCTACTGATGGCTGTTTGTAACGTGTGTGTGTGTGTGTGTGTGTGTGTGTGTACAACTAGTATGTGCACCTTTCCCCCACCCACTCCCTGCCCGGGTTCCCAGTTGGTGTTACATTACCGAGTGAGTTCAGGCAGCCCTCTCACCCCTCTCTCTCTCTCCTCTTCTACACTTACCCATCCTTCTCTTATCCACCCAGCTTATATCCTTCTCTCTCTCTCTCTCCTTTCTACACTTACCCATCCTTCTCTTATCCACCCAGCTTATATCCTTCTCTCTCTCTCTTCTACACTTACCCATCCTTCTCTTATCCACCCAGCTTATATCCTTCTCTCTCTCTCTCTCTCTCTCTCTCTCTCTCTCTCTCTCTCTCTCTCTCTCTCTCTCTCTCTCTCTCTCTCTCTCTCTCTCTCTCTCTCTCTCTCCTCTTCTACACTTACCCATCCTTCTCTTATCCACCCAGCTTATATCCTTCTCTCTCTCTCTCCTTTCTACACTTACCCATCCTTCTCTTATCCACCCAGCTTATATCCTTCTCTCTCTCTCTCTCTCTTCTACACTTACCCATCCTTCTCTTATCCACCCAGCTTATATCCTTCTCTCTCTCTCTCTCTCTCTCTCTCTCTCTCTCTCTCTCTCTCTCTCTCTCTCTCTCTCTCTCTCTCTCTCTCCTTTCTAAATTACCCATCCTTCTCTTATCCACCCAGCTTATATCCTTCTCTCTCTCTCTCTCTCTCTCCCTCTCTCCTCTTCTACACTTACCCATCCTTCTCTTATCCACCCAGCTTATATCCTTCTCTCTCTCTCTCCTCTTCTACACTTACCCATCCTTCTCTTATCCACCTTGCTTATATCCTTCTCTCTCTCTCTTTCTACACTACCCATCCTTCTCTTATCCACCCAGCTTATATCCTTCTCTCTCTCTCCTCTTCTACACTTACCCATCCTTCTCTTATTCACCCAGCTTATATCCTTCTCTCTCTCTCTCCTCTTCTACACTTACCCATCCTTCTCTTATCCACCCAGCTTATATCCTTCTCTCTCTCTCCTCTTCTACACTTACCCATCCTTCTCTTATCCACCCAGCTTATATCCTTCTCTCTCTCTCCTCTTCTACACTTACCCATCCTTCTCTTATTCACCCAGCTTATATCCTTCTCTCTCTCTCTCCTCTTCTACACTTACCCATCCTTCTCTTATCCACCCAGCTTATATCCTTCTCTCTCTCTCCTCTTCTACACTTACCCATCCTTCTCTTATTCACCCAGCTTATATCCTTCTCTCTCTCTCTCTCCTCTTCTACACTTACCCATCCTTCTCTTATTCACCCAGCTTATATCCTTCTCTCTCTCTCTCCTCTTCTACACTTACCCATCCTTCTCTTATCCACCCAGCTTATATCCTTCTCTCTCTCTCTCTCCTCTTCTACACTTACCCATCCTTCTCTTATCCACCCAGCTTATATCCTTCTCTCTCCCTTTCTACACTTACTTCTAGGATATACCGGTATATACTGTATATATAAGCCACTCTGCCCTTATCATCTCTACGCAGCTCTCCCATTCTCTCACCCTCTCACTGCTCTCCTACACTCACTCCTAGGCTAAAAGCTACTCTAACGTTTCTTCTTCACTCAGCTCTATTCTTCTCTCTCTCACCCTCTCACTGCTCTCCTAGGCTAAAAGCTACTCTAACTTTTCCTCTTCACCCAGCTCTACTCTTTTCTTCTCCACCCAGCTCTACTCTTTTCTTCTCCACCCAGCTCTACTCTTTTCTTCTCCACCCAGCTCTACTCTTTTCTTCTCCACCCAGCTCTACTCTTTTCTTCTTCACCCAGCTCTACTCTTTTCTTCTCCACCCAGCTCTACTCTTGTCTTCTCCACCCAGCTCTACTCTTTTCTTCTCCACCCAGCTCTACTCTTTTCTTCTCCACCCAGCTCTACTCTTTTCTTCTCCACCCAGCTATGCCATACACTTCTCTCACTCCTCTGCCACATTGAATTATAGGATACCGGTACCTGTGAGGCTGTGACACACACACCACCTACAGTATAGTACCGGTGAGGCTGTGACACACACACCACCTACAGTATAGTACCGGTGAGGCTGTGACACACACACCACCTACAGTAATGAACCGGTGAGGCTGTGACACACACACCACCTACAGTATAGTACCGGTGAGGCTGTGACACACACACCACCTACAGTATAGTACCGGTGAGGCTGTGACACACACACCACCTACAGTATAGTACCGGTGAGGCTGTGACACACACACCACCTACAGTATAGTACCGGTGAGGCTGTGACACACACACCACCTACAGTATAGTACCGGTGAGGCTGTGACACACACACCACCTACAGTATAGTACCGGTGAGGCTGTGACACACACACCACCTACAGTATAGTACCGGTACCTGTGAGGCTGTGACACACACACCACCTACAGTATAGTACCGGTGAGGCTGTGACACACACACCACCTACAGTATAGTACCGGTGAGGCTGTGACACACACACCACCTACAGTATAGTACCGGTGAGGCTGTGACACACACACCACCTACAGTATAGTACCGGTACCTGTGAGGCTGTGACACACACACCACCTACAGTATAGTACCCGGTGAAGCTGTGACACACACACCACCTACAGTATAGTACCGGTACCTGTGAGGCTGTGACACACACACCACCTACAGTATAGTACCGGTACCTGTGAGGCTGTGACACACACACCACCTACAGTATAGTACCGGTACCTGTGAGGCTGTGACACACACACCACCTACAGTATAGTACCGGTACCTGTGAGGCTGTGACACACACCACCTACAGTATAGTACCGGTACCTGTGAGGCTGTGACACACACACCACCTACAGTATAGTACGGTACCTGTGCCTGTGAGGCTGTGACACACACACCACCTACAGTATAGTACCGGTACCTGTGAGGCTGTGACACACACACCACTACAGTATAGTACCGGTACCTGTGAGGCTGTGACACACACACCACCTACAGTATAGTACCGGTACCTGTGAGGCTGTGACACACACACCACCTACAGTATAGTACCGGTACCTGTGAGGCTGTGACACACACACCACCTACAGTATAGTACCGGTACCTGTGAGGCTGTGACACACACACCACCTACAGTATAGTACCGGTACCTGTGAGGCTGTGACACACACACCACCTACAGTATAGTACCGGTACCTGTGAGGCTGTGACACACACACCACCTACAGTATAGTACCGGTACCTGTGAGGCTGTGACACACACACCACCTACAGTATAGTACCTGTGAGGCTGTGACACACACACCACCTACAGTATAGTACCTGTGAGGCTGTGACACACACACCACCTACAGTATAGTACCTGTGAGGCTGTGACACACACACCACCTACAGTATAGTACCTGTGAGGCTGTGACACACACACCACCTACAGTATAGTACCGGTACGTCTTACTTTTAGGGTGTCACACAGGGGCAATTTTGGTTAAGGGGAGGTATTTAGTTTGTTCCCTACGTTTTCATCAAGCTTAACATTACACCCCCTACACCCCCTTTCAAGATAAATTTGTAAATTTTTCGGTAGAAAAATTTCCCGGCCAGAGGCCGGTTGCTCTTAAATTACAGGCTCGCTATCGCTCGCCAGGAAAAAATCGACACCTTAATGGCACGAAAGGTCTTAAAATTGACAGAAATGGGGAAAAATATCTTAAAATGTCAAAACTACCAGGGCGAACGTCTTAAAATCTCAAAAGCAATGGGGCTAAACATGAGGGAAAAAGCGGTTCAGAAAAAAATCCTCCAGGTGGAAATCTCCCCTTAAGACGTGGATGAATATTAGAAGTAATAAAAGAATGTTATCAAGAAATGGTATTGTTTGGACCATTTCATCACTTCCAAAGACATAATTTGAACTATAATCCACAATTTTACCTTTACATAGACAATGATAGGCCTATACACTAAAAAGTAAGGACTCGGCTTTCGTTTGACACTCTATTTACTTGTCTCCACTTTGTCTTCCCATCTCTACTTTCGTTTGACACACTGTTTACTTGTCTCCACTTTGTCTTCCCATCTCTACTTTCGTTTGACACACTGTTTACTTTTCTCCACTTTGTCTTCCCATCTCTACTTTCGTTTGACACACTGTTTACTTGTCTCCACTTTGTCTTCCCATCTCTACTTTCGTTTGACACACTGTTTACTTGTCTCCACTTTGTCTTCCCATCTCTACTTTCGTTTGACACACTGTTTACTTGTCTCCACTTTGTCTTCCCATCTCTACTTTCGTTTGACACACTGTTTACTTGTCTCCACTTTGTCTTCCCATCTCTACTTTCGTTTGACACACTGTTTACTTGTCTCCACTTTTTCTTCCCATCTCTACTTTCGTTTGACACACTGTTTATTTTTCTCCACTTTGTCTTCCCATCTCTACTCCCCACTCCCCTCCCTTTCTCTCGTCCGGACTATGCTTCCCTATTGACTTGAGCGATTTGTATGTACCGTGTTAGTCAGAATAGCCTATAGAAAGACAGGGTATTGTTGGACTGGCGTAATGTAGTTTTCTATACTTATAAGACCATAAATCTAAGGTGTTTTAACATCTCTTATCAGTAATTAACCCCTTCAGACTCATATGACGCAGAGGTTGCCAGATTAGCAATAAGATATAGAGTTCTCTCGCTTTTACAATTACCGGTACCTCTCCAAAATTAGTTTTTGCCCACAGCTAACTCAAAGACAACTGCAGAGGTTGAAGTAACTAAACTAAAGGTTTCTAAATACCCCTGATGGTAACAAAGGTTTTAAAGTATCCCTAATAGGCTCAAAATCGCGTCATATGTCGGAGAGGGTTAATTGTATACTGAGTTATGTTATTGTTGGGTATATATTATATAGCAATATTTGTATAGCCTAACCGGTACCGGTACTAATCGGGTATATAAGATAATGTTATGTAGGTTAGGTTAGGTTACGTTCCAGGGGATTAATAGATGTTCTTCGTTGATGAGAGTCGTACCGTCCTAAGTAACGCAAGTCAATATTATTTTCTTAGAATACAAAACAGCTCTTATAATTATGGGAAATGGATTATGCCTAGACATGACCAATGGAATACAGTAATTGAAAAGATGTATTTGTCTGCTCTTAATTGAATAAAGTAATTGAAAAGATGTATTTGTCTGCTCTCAATTGAATAAAGTAATTGAAAAGATGTATTTGTCTGCTCTTAATTGAATAAAGTAATTGAAAAGATGTATTTGTCTGCTCTCAATTGAATAAAGTAATTGAAAAGATGTATTTGTCTGCTCTTAATTGAATAAAGTAATTGAAAAGATGTATTTGTCTGCTCTTAATTGAATAAAGTAATTGAAAAGATGTATTTGTCTGCTCTCAATTGAATAAAGTAATTGAAAAGATGTATTTGTCTGCTCTCAATTAGTTAGCGTTACCCCTGCAAACAGCTTTATAATGTTATAGACGTAATGCATCCTCGTAAGGTTCTAGGCTACAATTATAACTATTTAATTAGCGTGGATGGGGTGGCAGTATTAAAGGGGGGTACGGTAGTGCTTGGTTTTTGGTCTATATATTGATTTACTAACTTTATTTTTTAGTTTCTTCGCAGACCTCTATCAAGGTTAGTAAAACACCCCCTATACCCCCTTTCAAGATGAATTTGTAAATTTTTCGGCAGAAAAATGTCCCGGCCAAAGGCCAGTTCTTTCTAAAATTACAGGGTTGCTATCGCTCGCCCGCCAGGAAACAACCGATACGTAAATAACGCGAAAGGTCTTAATATTGCCAACAGAAATGGGGCAAAATGTCTCAAAATCGCCAAACTAACGGAACGAACGTCTTAAAATATGAACACTAATATGCTAAACACGAGGGAGAAGGGGGTCAAGAAAACGCTAATACCTCTCCCTTAAGGGGAGGTTTTTAGTTGATTCCCTAGACTTCCATCAATATTAAAATTACTCCCCCTAGAACCCCTTTCATGATAAATTTGTACATTTTTCGGTAGAAAAAATTTCCGGCCGTAGGCCGGTTCCCCTTAAATTACAGGCTCGCTATCGCTCGCCAGGAAAAAATCGACACCTAAATGGCACGAATGGTCTTACAATTGACTTAAATGGGGAGAGGGTTCTTAAAATCGTCAAACTAATGGGGCGAACGTCTTAAAATCTCAAAAGCAATGGGGCTAAACATGAGGGAGAAGGAAGTTCGAAAAAAAATCCCTCAAGTGGAAACCTCCCCTTAATGGAGGAATTGGTGTGGAGTGGATGATAATTTATGTTTGGTAGTAATGGAGGAGGTGATTATGGTAGATGTGGTAGTTGTGGTAGATATGTTAGAGATGAGGTGGTAGCAGTGATGGTAGCTTGTAGGGGAAAGTAGGTATGGTAGAGATGATGATGGTAGTGGTAGTTGTGGTAGATATGTTAGAGATGAGGTGGTAGCAGTGATGGTAGCTTGTAGGGGAAAGTAGGTATGGTAGAGATGATGATGGTAGTGGTAGTTGTGGTAGATATGTTAGAGATGAGGTGGTAGCAGTGATGGTAGCTTGTAGGGGAAAGTAGGTATGGTAGAGATGATGATGGTAGTGGTAGTTGTGGTAGATATGTTGGAGATGAGGTGGTAGCAGTGATGGTAGCTTGTAGGGGAAAGTAGGTATGGTAGAGATGATGATGGTAGTGGTAGTTGTGGTAGATATGTTGGAGATGAAGTGGTAGCAGTGATGGTAGCTTGTAGGGGAAAGTAGGTATGGTAGAGATGATGATGGTAGTGGTAGTTGTGGTAGATATGTTAGAGATGAGGTGGTAGCAGTGATGGTAGCTTGTAGGGGAAAGTAGGTATGGTAGAGATGATGGTAGTGGTAGTTGTGGTAGATATGTTGGAGATGAAGTGGTAGCAGTGATGGTAGCTTGTAGGGGAAAGTAGGTATGGTAGAGATGATGATGGTAGTGGTAGTTGTGGTAGATATGTTAGAGATGAGGTGGTAGCAGTGATGGTAGCTTGTAGGGGAAAGTAGGTATGGTAGAGATGATGATGGTAGTGGTAGTTGTGGTAGATATGTTAGAGATGAGGTGGTAGCAGTGATGGTAGCTTGTAGGGGAAAGTAGGTATGGTAGAGATGATGATGGTAGTGGTAGTTGTGGTAGATATGTTGGAGATGAGTGGTAGCAGTGATGGTAGTTTGTAGGGGAGGTAGTTGATAGGGGAAAGTAGGTATGGTAGAGATGATGATGGTAGTGGTAGTTGTGGTAGATATGTTGGAGATGAGGTGGTAGCAGTGATGGTAGTTTGTAGGGGAGGTAGTTGATAGGGGAAAGTAGGTATGGTAGAGATGATGATGGTAGTGGTAGTTGTGGTAGATATGTTGGAGATGAGGTGGTAGCAGTGATGGTAGCTTGTAGGGGAGGTAGTTGATAGGGGAAAGTAGGTATGGTAGAGATGATGATGGTAGTGGTAGTTTGTGGTAGATATGTTGGAGATGAGGTGGTAGCAGTGATGGTAGCTTGTAGGGGAGGTAGTTGATAGGGGAAAGTAGGTATGGTAGAGATGATGATGGTAGTGGTAGTTGTGGTAGATATGTTGGAGATGAGGTGGTAGCAGTGATGGTAGCTTGTAGGGGAGGTAGTTGATAGGGGAAAGTAGGTATGGTAGAGATGATGATGGTAGTGGTAGTTGTGGTAGATATGTTGGAGATGAAGTGGTAGCAGTGATGGTAGCTTGTAGGGGAGAGCAGGTATGGTAGTAATGGTAGAGATGATGATGGTAGTGGTAGTTATGGTGATGATAATAGGGATCGTAAGTAGTGGTAGTGGTGATGGGTGTTAGGAACGTGAGAGAAGCAACCTTACACGAGTAGGTATGGTAGTAGTGGTAGCAGGGATAGTGACGGTAGTAGTAGTTGTTGTAGGGGAAGTGGGGGAGGCTACCGTACAGAGCAGCTGAAACACGAGTAGGCGACATGGGGGGGGGGGGGTAGGGGTAGGAGAGAGAGAGAGAGAGAGGCGCGATTGCATGAAAGAAGGGGAGATGAGAAACTAGCCTAGGTGATTAAAAGACAATTGATGAGACTGAATGAAAGGGTTAATAGTTTGCATATATGATACGTTATGGCACTATAAGCTGGTTTCATGGTGAGATGGTGTGTAGGCTATACTGTATAGATGTGTTTCTCACTTCGCTTACGTTTACCATCACATGCAGCTGGGTCATGTTGAGAGAGAGAGAGAGAGCGCGCGCAATAGGTTTCTAAACTCTAAATAATAATAATGGTTATTTATCGTCGGTATCTCCATAGCAGTGCTGTATTATCGTCGGTATCTCCATAGCAGTGCTGTATTATCGTCGGTATCTCCATAGCAGTGCTGTATTATCGTCGGTATCTCCATAGCAGTGCTGTATTATCGTCGGTATCTCCATAGCAGTGCTGTATTATCGTCGGTATCTCCATAGCAGTGCTGTATTATCGTCGGTATCTCCATAGCAGTGCTGTATTATCGTCGGTATATCCATAGCAGTGCTGTATTATCGTCGGTATCTCCATAGCAGTGCTGTATTATCGTCGGTATCTCCATAGCAGTGCTGTATTATCGTCGGTATCTCCATAGCAGTGCTGTATTATCGTCGGTATCTCCATAGCAGTGCTGTATTATCGTCGGTATCTCCATAGCAGTGCTGTATTATCGTCGGTATCTCCATAGCAGTGCTGTATTAGCTATATTCTTGTTGGAATACCGGTAGTGTGTTTGTATGGTCATTCCTATGAAGAGGATCATATTGAATTACAAATATCCTTTACATGTTATTGATTTCAGACCTGTACCTTAAGGGGAGGTTTTTAGTGTGTTTCCTAGACTTCCATCAAGCTTGAAATTACACCCCCTTGATCCCCTTTCAAGATAAATGTGTACATTTTTCGGTAGAAAAATTTCCCGGCCAAAGGCCGGTTCCTCTAAAATTACAGGCTTGCTATCGCTCGCCAGGAAAAAATCGACACCTAAATGGGACGAAAGGTCTTAAAAGTACATAAACGGGGTAAAAGTTCTTAAAATCGCCAAACTAATGGGGCGAACGTCTTAAAATCTCAAAAGCAATGGGGCTAAACATGAGGGAGAAAGGGGTAAAGAGAAAAATCCCTCCAGTGGAAATCTCCCCTTAAAAGCTGTACATTAAATTTAAATCAACACAAACCACCCAACACATTACCCGTATATCATGCTGCTAAATGTAGTGTTTATAAACGTGAACTTCCTTATAGCTCGCAAGTTGATGTGGTGGTCAATTGTGTTGGTATCCTAATAACGTTGATAATGGTGGTGGTAGTGAGGATAATGGTGGTGTTGGTATTGATGTCAGAGGGGGGACTGAGGGTGGAGGGCTGTGTCACCAATCAATAATAGTTGTGATAGACTTGTAGTGTAGTGTGTGTGAGCCATTGCCACCCCGCTTCTGCTCTCTCTCTCTCTCTCTCTCTCTCTCTCTCTCTCTCTCTCTCTCTCTCTCTCTCTCTCTCTCTCTCTCTCTCTCTCTCTCTCTCTCTCTCTCTCTCTCATATGCTAGTAGGTAGCCGGATTTTAAGTGTAAAGTACCGTACCTACTTAGCTAGAACAGTTACGGCCGTCCCACCTAAAGCAAGTACAGTGTTGCGATCTTTGCGTGGTCTATAACGTACCGTAATTCAATACTACCTTGATTGAAACTCCATACCAATTACACACCAATTGTTTCCCATATTGGCTTTAAGATTGTCCTTTAAAATATATATTCAGGGAGTAGTAAAGGGTATGATAGGCTACACACCAACAACAACAACAACAACAACAACAACAACAACGCAGTCACACACTCGTCTGTTCCCCATTTCTCCTCTTTCTCTCTTTCAAACATCCCTCTTCCCCTCTCTCTCCCCTATCCTCTCCTCCCCCCCCCTTCTCTCCCCTATCTCAAACACCCCTCTTCCCCCCCCCCCCTATCCTCTCTCTCTTTCTCTCTTCCCCCTCTTCCCTCCTTTCTCTTTCCCCTAATAATCGAGCCCTTTTCAGCGTGGGTCTACAACTTCCACACCCTGCCACCAGAGGGGAGAGTCATTGTATAGTTGGCCACAAAGTACAGTCACGAGCCATAATTTCGGAACACCCAATTGCATATATGAATCTTTAAAGCCAAGTTATGAAGCCTCTGGGATATTAATATTTTGTGTCATACCCCAGCGAGGGTTCGAACCCAGGCCAGTAGTGCAGCACTCCATCACCTAACCAACTAGACCACCAAGGAGCTTAAAAGTAATGGCTTCATTTGGAATTATATCCCATCCACCACCACCCGCTCCGACTCGTGATCACGTAGCTAGATACCATACACACTAAAACATCTCGCACACAAACGCTAACAGACCATTGGATTGTCTCGCTTGGGTTCGATACAGACTCAAATGGGTGTGCAGGTATTATGGTTCATGACTGTACTGGTATATTTGCCAAGCTAGACTCCGTATGATACAGTTACTGACTGTGCATTACTGTTGGACATCTTAAAATAGTGTTTATTTGTTGTCTTCTTGGGGGGACGGTGGGTGGGGTGGGGGGCAGTAGTGCATGCAACAATGTCAATTCTGGTGCAACATTGATATTTATTGCAACGTGTGTAGCATGAGAGAGAGAGAGGGAGGGGGAGGGAGAGGAGAGATAATGCCAAGTAGGGTGAACAAATGAGATTAGTCTGCAACCATTATATTATCCCTACTCCGCTGATACACTATATTTACCATCTCCATTAAACCCCCAAGCCATAATCATCACTACTAATCACCGAATTACTCAAGTGCTGCTCAACCAAATTTATGTTGTCAGGTTTAGTTTTCCTCTTTGAATTATCATGTTCGTGTATTGTTGCGTTTTTCTTTTGTTTCTATGACCTATTTGATATTATAGCTATATCGCTTTTATAATTAGTATCATGACCCAACATTACCACGACCTCAGCCACCAATACCACCACCACTATCACCACTACTACCCCCGTCACCACTACCACCACTACTACCATCATCACAGCTACCAGTACCACCATCAACACCACAGCCACCACTATCACCACCGTCATCACTACCACCACTATCACCACCATTACCATTACCACTACCACCACCACCATCAACACCACCACTACCACCATCATCAGCAATACCAACAGTAGCAGCACCATTGTTATGAGGGAGGTGGTTGCAGCAATCACAGGGCTTGCACAACTTTACCGTCTATAATCATCATAACTCGCCCTGTCTCTGTATATACCACCACCACCACTATACTGTACATCACCATCACTATATATCGTCATCACAACCCAGAGCCAACCACTGTATAAATCACCACCATCACCACAACTACAATCACAACCAATATACTGTATATCAGATCCCATAGAAGGCCACTGTTCATTACCACCACCACCACCACCTCACCATCACCATCACCATCACCGTTAGTTGTATAGGGGCACAGTTACATACATACTGTGTGTGTGTGTGTGTGTGTGTCAGAGAGAGAGAGTCTGAGCATGTGAGTGAGTGAGTGAGAAATTGAATATAAGAACAAATATAGATAACAGTGCGTTGGCCTGTACTAGCACACTGAAATAGTTGTCTGTCAGATGTTGAATAGGGTGGGTAAGCGTATGAACCTGTTTGTATATCCTACCTCACTCAAACAAGAAGAAATCACGTGTAAATATTGCGGATACTATTTATTGATCAAAATATAATTGGTGCCGAGACATGACTTATGAGGCCGACTGTACATGAATACAGTAGTATGATATAGGTCCGTATTACCAGTCTACACAACCCCGACCGAGAGGGATCAATGCCGTATGGTCTTCACGATCGATCCATTAAAATACACCCCCTTGATTCTACCATCTATCAGAGCTCGTAACTACCATGGATTGTTATATGAAACGAAGTACCGTACTATCATCACCATCACCTGCTTCTCGTCTTTAAGGGGCTCACCGTTTTTTGTTTTATCTTTCTCTCCTTTTCTCTCTTTCTCTGACTTGTATCCATTCGCCCCACTCAGCCAACTGTTTCAAGACGTTTATCCCCATCCAGGTGTCAATTTCTTCCTGGCGAGCGATAGCGAGCCAGCATTGTATGGAGAAATCCGGCTTCGCCGGAGACATTTTTCTATCGACAAATTTACAAATTTAGCTTGCTGTCAAAACAAAAATATATGTATGCTGACTCACTACCGCTCGCCAGGAAAATATTGACACCTGGATGGGGTAAACGTCTTAAAATAGTAGGCTGAATGGGGCCGAATGGATAAAAGCCAAAGAAAGATGGAGAGAAAGAGAAATAAAGGGAGGTGGGCTCCCTTAATGAATGCTACTATTTTCCCAGCTGACGGTAAATGGCTTTCTTCATCTTGATTCCGCCATTTTGCAGATTTTGTAGCGAAATTTGTTGTTAATAATGAAAACTTAACATTAATTTGAAGCAAACACATATATATTAGGCCTACGTTGTTATTTTATAGAAACTGATTGAAAAATGAAATCAAACCGAGTATAGTACGCACTTTATCCTATGTCTAGCACGGCCATCTTTGTTTTATTATCATTGAATATTTTTGTTTTTCCCTTCCTCATTATCAACTACTTCCCCTACTTCATCAAAGCTACTCGGCTCCTCATTTAAATTTTTCTCCTCCTCCATCCTCCGCCTCATCTACCTCCACCAACGCCCTCCTCCTCTTCCTTGTTCCTCATCTACCTCTACCCAAGCCTTCCCCCCCCCCCCCCCCTACCAACGCCCTCCTCCTCTTCCTTTTTCCTCATCTACCTCTACCCAAGCCTTCCCCCCCCTACCAACGCCCTCCCCCTCTTCCTTGTTCCTCATCTACCTCTACCCAGCCTTCCCCCCCCCCCCTACCAACGCCCTCCCCCTCTTCCTTGTTCCTCATCTACCTCTACCCAAGCCTTCCTCCTCCTCCCCCTCCACGAACACCCTCCTTCTCTTTCTCTTCCACCACCATCACCGAAACCGCCCTCTCCCTCGCCCTCTCTCATTCGCAGCTGTTGCTTCATGACCCCTTCCCTCTTGCCCCCCCCCCTCCCCCCTCACTCTCACACTCTCTCTCTCTCTCTCTCTCTCTTTTATCTACGTTGACAACACTAAACCCCAACTGTATATATTTTTGTAAATACCATGTAAGAAGAATAACCTCTATCGGGAAATAAACTTTACTGTTATTATTACTCTCTCTCTCTCTCTCTCTCTCTCTCTCTCTCTCTCTCTCTCTCTCTCTCTCTCTCTCTCTCTCTCGTCTTTGATCTTGGCTTTCAGTTTTTCATTTCCTGTTCAAGTTTAACTTCTAATACCTTTTCATAACCCGAGTCTGTTCAGGTAATCTCTTTCTCTTCATACGCGTGCTCTCCACTAGTGTTTATTCGATTTTCTGTTTCTCCCCTCCCTGACACTCCACTCCCCCCAATCCCCTTATTCACCCCCCATTCTCTCCCTCCCTCACTCCCCCTCCCCTTCTTCTCTCGCCCCCTCCTCTCCCCCTCCCCTTCCTCTCCCTCCCCCACTCCCCTTCTCTCGCCCCCTCCTCTCCCTCTCTCACTCCCCCCATCCTCTCCCTCCCCCACTCCCCTTCTCTCTCCCCTTCCTCCCCTTCCTCTTCTCTCTCTCTCTCCCCATTATTACCTCCCGTCTCTCGTGTTAATGTATTAATTGATGTGAGCAATTAACTCCCCCCTTACTCACTTATACGGGGATGGTTGTCGTTGTTGTTGAGTTAGGTGTTTGTTTGCGCTGTTTTCCTCCCGTCGGCCCCCCTTGATCCCCCCTCCCTCCCTTTCCTCCTCTTCCTCCTCTTCTTGGTTACTCATGTATTTATTAACGTGAGCCAGTAACTAACCCTTCCTTACTTGTACAGGATTGTTGTCGATGTTGTTGTTGTTGTTGTTGTCGTTGTCTAGATTGGTGTTGTTTGCTGTCTTTCTTTTCCTTCCTACTACCCCCCCCCCCCTCACACGCTACACCCCCCCCTCACACACTACATCCACACACACACTCCTCCTCCTCCCTCCCTCCCTACCACTCTCATCCCCTTCCCCCACTCTCCTGCCCCCTCCCTCACTCTCCCACCACTCTCCTCCCCCTCCCACCACTCTCCTCCCCCTCTCCCACCCCTCCTCTCCTCCCCCTCTCCCACCACTCTCCTCCCCCCTCCCACACTTTCCCCTCCCCACTCTCCTCCCCTTCCTCTATTCTCTCCCCTTGATAATTTCCCTCTCGTGTTTGTGAATTTATTGATGTCCACAATAAACGATCCCTTTACTCACTTTCACAGGGATTGTTGTTGTTGTTGTTGTTCTTCTTCTTCTTCTTGTAATATTTGTGTGCTTTTTATTTGTTATATTTATTTAGTTATTTATTTATTTGTTATTTGTATTTGTTTATTTTGTTTGGTTTGATATAGTTGGTGATGTTATTGCACAGTTTTGCTCTGGTGTAGTGTCTTTGTGTTGTTATTGTTGACGTTTGTAATGTAGGTTGGAGTTGTGCTTCTCTCTCTCTCTCTCTCTCTCTCTCTCTCTCTCTCTCTCTCCTCTCTGTGAAGCCCTGTAAGTGTCATTCCGGGGACATGGATGGATGGATAGGCAATTCGATTGTTAGCTGAATAGGTGGATGGATGGTTAGCTGAATACGTGGATAGTTGCTAAGTGGGTGGATAGTTAACTAAGTGGGTGGATAGTTAGATAGGTGGATGGTTAGCGGAACACGTGGATAGTTAACTAAATGGGTGGATAGACTCAGACTCAATATTTTATTTCGTAAAAGCTACATCAAACTTTGTACAGAGTCAGAGAATTGTGAAGCACATTTATCTCATAGTTGGTTCACGGCTTTGAATAAAAGTAATTCTAGATTTTACTGCGTCAATGTCATTCTCCATTAAACATTCGATATTATAAATATTCAATAAAATATTCTTTACTTCCTTCATCAAATATAAGCTATCATCATTGTTAAGTAAACATTTTCTTAAAAAGATACAAGGCTTCATCATACATCTGTGAGCAAACCGTATTTTTTGCCAATTAATTAGATGAGTGAATGTCATTAACCCTGCTAAATCACATGCTTTGTGGTTGCTCTCCCAGTATTTAAGTTTTAAAATCTTCTTAATGGCTTTGTGGTATCCAACCGCAAATTGTTTCAGAGGAACACCACACCGCTTATTGGAAAACCATAATTCTGTACCATAAAAACTTAAGCAATAACTATTAAATAGTTGAATAAAAACATTAATATTAACATTAGGGAATTTACGTAAAATACAATTGAATTCATTATAAAACTTATTTCTTGTCCTTATTACATCCTTATCATTATTTAGTTTATCATCAATAATAAATCCTAGGTACTTATGTTCATGTACATTGATCATTACTTCATCATTAAGCTTCATTCTCGGCAGACCATTTATATTATTAGTATCCCTAAAAAACATACACACTGATTTCTTTGCATTCACTTGAATATCTAAAGCTTTCGTTTCATGTTCCACAATGTTTAGTAACTTTTGTAACCCTGTCGCTGTTGGTGCTAAAACTACTATGTCGTCAGCATAGGCAATAATGTTACTCATCCTATTGCCAAGAGTACATCCAGTTTTGCACTTTGATACGGTTTCGATTAATAAATCAATATATACATTAAAAAGTAAAGGAGATAAAATTCCACCTAAAAATGGGTGGATAGTTAGGTAAGTGGGTGGATAGTTAGCTAAATGTATGGATAGGTAGATAGTTAGATGAACACTTGGATAGATAGATAGATTAATAGATCAGAAAGATAGATATGGATTGCTAAATGGTTATAGATCAATAGATAGAGGGTTTAGTAGATTGGTTTGCGGGTGACATTGAATTTGCATTTTACGACTAGTTGTTGAATAGATGAATTAATGTACCGGTAGTTTAAGAGGAGGTATTTACTTTGTTCCCTAGACCTCCATCAAGCCTAAAATTATACCCCCTTGAGTCCCTTTCAAGATAAATTTGTACATTTTACGGTAGAAAAATTTCCCGGCCAAAGGCCGGTTCCTCTTAAATTACAGGCTCGCTATCGCTCGCCAGGATAAAATTGACACCTGAATGGCACGAAAGGTCTTAATATGGGGTGAAAGTTCTTAAACTCGCTAAACTAATGGGGCAAACGTTTTATAATATCAAAAGCAATGGGGCTAAACATGAGGGACAAAGGGGTCAAGAAAAAAAAAACTCATGTGGATATCTCCCCTTAAAGAGAACGGGTACCATATTAAGGGGAGACTGACCGTTTGTTTGGTCTATTAATTCATTTATTATTATTTTTTTTTAGTTTCCTCCCTAGACCTCTATCAAGCTTAAAAAAAAAACACCCCCTAGACCCCCCTTCAAGATAAATTTGTACATTTTTCGGTAGAAAAATGTCCCAGCCGAAAGGCCGGCTCCTCTTAAAATTACAGGCTCGCTATCGCTCGCCAGGAAATAATCGACACCTAAATGGCACGAAAGGTCTTAAAATTGACAACAAAATGGGGAGGAAGGTGTTAAAATCGCCAAACTAATGGGCCGAACGTCTTATAATCTCAAAACTAGTGGGGCTAAACATTAGGGAGAAGGGGGTCCAGAAAAACGGTCTGCCTCCCCTTAAATGTGTTCAATTGCGAGTGAGAAATAAGGATAGCATAATAATATCAGAACACACACACATACAGTCTCTCTCTCTCTCTCACTCACATCTCCCTCGGCTGACTCATTCCCCTCTTCCAGTTCATGTCCCCCTCTGATTCACCCTTTTTCAATCTGAATTACCACTGTCCTCTGTGAATCACCACTTTTCCCTATTCACACCAGATATATTAATTCTAACACCACTACCCATGTTTTTATTCACACCAGATATATTAATTCTAACACCACTACCCATGTTTTTATTCACACCAGATATATTAATTCTAACACCACTACCCATGTTTTTATTCACACCAGATATATTAATTCTAACACCACTACCCATGTTTTTATTCACACCAGATACATTAATTCTAACACCACTACCCATGTTTTTATTCACACCAGATATATTAATTCTAACACCACTACCCATGTTTCTATTCACACCAGATACATTAATTCTAACACCACTACCCATGTTTTTATTCACACCAGATATATTAATTCTAACACCAATACCCATGTTTTTATTCACACCAGATACATTAATTCTAACACCACTACCCATGTTTTTATTCACACCAGATATATTAATTCTAACACCACTACCCATGTTTCTATTCACACCAGATACATTAATTCTAACACCACTACCCATGTTTTTATTCACACCAGATATATTAATTCTAACACCAATACCCATGTTTTTATTCACACCAGATACATTCATTCTAACACCAATACCCATGTTTTTATTCACACCAGATATATTAATTCTAACACCACTACCCATGTTTTTATTTAATCTAATTCTTTTGTTTGGATTCCTTTTTCATATGTTTCCACGTTAGGTTTATGACTACATTTAATTTCGTACGGTAATAGCGTAGTATGTTATTTAATATGGGCCGTCATTCTTATGTTATAGTTTAGCGGTAATGACTATGGTTCTTGAGCACCAAATGATATATATTAAAACGAAGCATTGAGCACCGGTAGTGAAATAGTAAATACATTGGTTTGGCCTATCAGTTTCTTCAAAATCAATAATATTCCCTCTGTGAATCATAACTTGTCCTCCACATATTGTAGATATTTATGGTTGTCGATATTAATTAATTAGAATAGTGTTACCGTGTGCACTTCTATATGTACCCAAATAGTTGTTTTATGCCGCCGGAATCGCCTTTCCCGCTGCGGGCGGGGTTGCCATGGTTACGGCTTGTTTACACCGAGTCAGCTGGGGGCCACGTGACTGGACATCGTCGGCAAATAACAAACGTTCCGGCGGTGTTGGCAGAGTAAACGTTCTTTGGACACTCGGTAAACGCGGCCTCCAGTGCAGCCTAAACCTTTCCAGTAGCTACGACGACGCCATTTTACCTTTAGGTTTGCGTAACTTTACATACCGGTAATTATATTCAGTTTGAATGACTTACGAGACAAGAGTTCCTTCCTAAGCTGAGCCTAATAATCGAGTTGTGGTGTCTTATGTTTTCAGTTTAGCGACAATCCTTTACAATCGTTTTCTAAGATATGTATCCAACTATTACAATTTACGCTTCTTCCAATGTGTTTACGATTAATACGACAAACGTTTTCCCGGTAGAGTATAGGCTACCAATGTTTTATGGGGCGGGCGTTCCCCCACACCTAACCAGTCAAGATAATCACCACCCATTATCTGCGCATATTTCTCTCAGGCGTAGCTACCTTTTGTCTCGGTATTTTAGCAACACCTTTATTTATGACACACACACACACACACGCGCGCACACACACACATAGTCTACACACACACACACACACACACACAGGCAGAGAGAGTGAGCATAAGATTAATACTGAATAGGGCTTTTTATTGGTCGTAAAGTGAAAATAAACAATGAAAATGCATTGTTGTTAGCTATTGTACCAGAGGGTTGTCTTGTTTGAGGCTCCTGTTAGGCTTTCCCTTGAATGTGTAGGTAGGCGGTAGACGTAGATGATGAATATATTAGACTTAAGGGGAGATTTCCACTTGAGGTACTTTTTTCTGGACACCTTTCTCCCTCATGTTTAGCCCCATTGCTTTTGAGATATCAAGACGTTTGCTCCACTAGTTTGGCGATTTTAAGAACTTTCACCCCATTTATGTCAAATTTAAGATCATTCGTGCCATTTAGGTGTCTATTTTTCCCTGGCGAGCGATAGCGAGCCAGTATTTTAAGAAGAAGCGGCCTTCGGCCGGGACATTTTTCTACCGAAAAATGTAAAAATTAATCTTGAAAGGGGGTCTAAGGGGTGTCATTTTAAGCTTGGTGGAGATCTAGGGAATAAACTAAAACCCATTATGGAGGACTTCAATTGTTAGCCGATTCTTTGGTCCCAGTAAATAAAGATCACTTGCTCATCATTCATCATCTTCAACATCATCCGCACCACCACCACCACCACCATCATTATTCATCATCACCATCTCCACCAAATCCCCCCCCCCCTCCCCTCCCCTCCCTTCCCTTCCCTTCTCCACCACAACTATCCCTCTCCTTCCTCCTTCGTTGTCTCCCCCACTCCCTCCCCCCTCCCCCAACGCTCCTGACCGGTGTATGAATAACTGCTTCTGCTCCTCCCCCCCTCCCCTCCTCCTCCCCCCCCCTCCCCCCCCCCCCCTCACCTCCCCTCCCCTCCTCCTCCTCCCACCACCTCCCCTCCTCCTCCTCCCACCACCACCTCCTCCCCTCCTTCTCCTCCCACCACCTCCTACCACCTCCTCCCCTGCTCCTCCTCCGTCACTCCCCTCGCGTCAGCTCTCTGGTTTCCTCTCACTCCCTGCTTCCTGCCCTTCTCTCTCTCTCTTACTCTCTCTCTCTCTCTCTCTCTCTCTCTCTCTCTCTCTCTCTCTCTCTCTCTCTCTCTCTCTCTCTCTCTCTCTCTCTCTCTCTCTCTCTCTCTCTCTCTCTCATATATACTGTATATATATATATATATATATATATATATATATATATATATTTTGTATATACATATATGAGAGAGAGAGAGAGAGAGAGAGATCCAGTTGGCAATCTTCGTCTAATACTTTCTCATTTAACTCCTTAACATCCCATTTTCATTAACCCCTGATATCATGACGTGTTTGAACAGTTTTTTCTGCCTATCACTAAACGATTATATTCAACTTAGGAAGAACTTGTGGGAGCTACAGAGGTCATTAAGATAGTATTAACCCCCTCAAGGGGTTAAAATTATCCCTTATGCCAACATCTCAGTGTATACAAGTTTCTGTATCTCGTATTAAGGGAGCTCAGACGGTATTGTGCAGCATAATTTACTGGTTCGCCTCAATGGTTAAAGGAAGGGGTTTAGTTTGCTCTCTAAACCTCTATCAACATTAATAGAACACCCACATATAAATGTGTACATTTTTCGGTAGAAAAATGTTCCGGTCGAAGGCCGGTTACTTATATAATTACAGGCTCGCTATCGCTCGCCAGGAAAAAATCGACACCTAAATGGCACGAAAGGTCATAATATTGGCAAAGAAATGGGGCAAAAGGTCTAAATATCGCCAAACTAATGGGGCGAATGTCTTGAAATCTCCTAACTAATAGGGCTAAACATGAGGGAGGAGGAGGACTCTAAAAACCAACTGCCTCCCCTTAATACAGTGGAATAGTTTTAATTGTATACTGGTCAACTCATTGCTGTCCCTTTCTTCTGTTTTCTGGTAGCGTGCTGCCCCGACCCTTGCCTTCACAGCAGCTGCATCTCTTTCAAAACACACACACACACACATTATTTTCAACTCTCACACTCTCTGTACTGATACCCAGACTACACACACACACACACACACACACACACACACACACACACACACACACACACACACCGATGTCGCCAATTGGCTAAAATACAGACTACACACACATCCACAGCCATTCCAACAGTACATAAAACACTTAACATGCATTTCACGCAATACATTCCCAGTTAAGGAGGCGCGATAATAATGAGCTTAGCTCGCATTGCGTGGATTCCCCTTGACGAACAAGTAACTGAGTAACACACACACACACACACGTTCAACTCTCACACTCTCTGTTGTGATACCCAGACAACAACAGAACAAATGAATACCGTAGTTATTCATTCATTAAAAGTAGGCGAAAGATCTTAACTACTATCCTACATAACTCACAAACTACTAGAGTAATCGAGTAAATATTTCTACCATTTAGGAAGAGTCAGCCAGGGAATAGGTATAGGGATTTATGGCCCATTTGTTCTAGCCCTTTTTACGTTACAGAGGATAGAAGTTAAGATCTCTCGCCTACTGCTAATGAATGGACTATAATATCCGTATAGTCTACTTTACGTGTTGGGTAGATTATATAAATATCTATACTGTGATTATATAATTATCTATGCTGTGTTTATATAATTATCTATGCTGTGTTTATATAATTATCTATACTGTGTTTATATAATTATCTATGCTGTGTTTATATAATTATCTATACTGTGTTTATATAATTATCTATGCTGTGTTTATATAATTATCTATACTGTGTTTATATAATTATCTATACTGTGTTTATATAATTATCTATACTGTGTTTATATAATTATCTATGCTGTGTTTATATAATTATCTATACTGTGTTTATATAATTATCTATACTGTGTTTATATAATTATCTATACTGTGTTTATATAATATCTATACTGTGTTTATATAATTATCTATACTGTGTTTATATAATTATCTATACTGTGTTTATATAATTATCTATACTGTGTTTATATAATTATCTATACTGTGTTTATATAATTATCTACACTGTGTTTATATAATTATCTATACTGTGTTTATATAATTATCTACACTGTGTTTATATAATTATCTATACTGTGTTTATATAATTATCTGTACTGTGTTTATATAATTATCTATACTGTGTTTATATAATTATCTACACTGTGTTTATATAATTATCTATACTGTGTTTATATAATTATCTACACTGTGTTTATATAATTATCTATACTGTGTTTATATAATTATCTACACTGTGTTTATATAATTATCTACACTGTGTTTATATAATTATCTATACTGTGTTTATATAATTATCTACACTGTGTTTATATAATTATCTATGCTGTGTTTATATAATTATCTACACTGTGTTTATATAATTATCTGTACTGTGTTTATATAATTATCTACACTGTGTTTATATAATTATCTATACTGTGTTTATATAATTATCTACACTGTTTATATAATTATCTATACTGTGTTTATATAATTATCTACACTGTTTATATAATTATCTATACTGTTTATATAATTATCTACACTGTGTTTATATAATTATCTATACTGTGTTTATATAATTATCTGTACTGTGTTTATATAATTATCTATACTGTTTATATAATTATCTATACTGTGTTTATATAATTATCTATACTGTGTTTATATAATTATCTGTAGTGTTTATATAATTATCTATACTGTGTTTATATAATTATCTACACTGTGTTTATATAATTATCTATACTGTGTTTATATAATTATCTATACTGTGTTTATATAATTATCTGTACTGTGTTTATATAATTATCTATACTGTGTTTATATAATTATCTACACTGTGTTTATATAATTATCTGTACTGTGTTTATATAATTATCTATACTGTGTTTATATAATTATCTATACTGTGTTTATATAATTATCTACACTGTGTTTATATAATTATCTATACTGTGTTTATATAATTATCTACACTTTATATAATTATCTATACTGTGTTTATATAATTATCTACACTGTGTTTATATAATTATCTATACTGTGTTTATATAATTATCTATACTGTGTTTATATAATTATCTACACTGTTTATATAATTATCTATACTGTGTTTATATAATTATCTATACTGTGTTTATATAATTATCTATACTGTGTTGATGTGTGCTGAATGCAGTGTATTAAACTTTAGCACCATATATCACTACACAATCTTCAAAATAACTGATAAATCTTGATGGTAACTTTTGGAATTCATCGTCAGTTGAAAAGAAACAGAGTAGCCTATAGTAGGAGCGGGCTGTCTCTTCAAACAGTCTGCTGCACCAAAAGACAACCCACACCGAGGGGCGACGCGCTCCTCGGTGCTGCTAGGAGAGTGGCGGACACAACCTTAATCGGAGGTTTTTAGTGTGTTTCCTAGACATCCATCAAGCTTGAAATTACACCCCTAGACCCCCTTTCAAGATAAATGTGTACATTTTTCTGTAGAAAAATTTCCCGGCCGGTTCCTCTTAAAGTACAAGCTCGCTATCGCTCGCCAGGACAAAAATCGACACCTAAATGGGACGAAAGGTCTTAAAAGTGACATAAATGGGGTGAAACTTCTTAAAATCGCCAAACTAATTGGGCGAACGTCTTAAAATTTCAAAAGCAAAAGGGGGTTAAACATGAGGGAGAAAGAGGCAAAGAAAAAAGATATATTGAAACTGGAGGTATTGATTGCAAATACGTGGTTGCATGGTGTGTTAATATGTGGTAATATAACGCTGCAGTGCCATACGATTGCGTGACATTGTGAAATTCAAGCAGGGTGTCAAACGAGAGCCGAGTCCATTATTTTTAGTCTTTATCATTGTACTAACATTATGATTTATAGTTCAAATGATGTCTCTGAAAGTGATACAATAGCCAAAACAATGCTATATTTGTGTAGTTTTCTTGTATTCATTTTCATAATCATTCAAGTCTTCAAACAAAATTTATCCTAAGTTATGTTAGGTTACGGTTAGGCTAGTCACCCTACCTGGAGTTGTTTCGGCCGTCCCTCAGTAGCCTCGGCGACAGTTGCTCCCCCCGAGTATGTTTGCTGCCAGTACTTGATGCAGCAGGCTATTCGAGGAGGCAGCTCTTTGCTCTGTTGTGAGGTGTGCTGGTACAGTGGTACGGTAGGTATAATTGGGACAGTGTGGTTGTTTGTGTTATAAGTTTGGTGGTTTGTTAGTTGTGGGTGGTGCTGTGGATATAATGGTTTGTGTGGTAGTGCGGATATGGTGTGTGTGGTAGTGCGGATATCATGGTTGTTTGGATATGGTGTGTGTGGTAGTGTGGATATGGTTTGTGTGGTAGTGTGGATATCATGGTTGTTTGGATATGGTTTGTGTGGTAGTGTGGATACCATGGTTGTTTGGATATGGTGTGTGTGGATATGGTTTGTGTGGTAGTGTGAATATGGTTTGTGTGGATATCATAGTTGTTTGGATATGGTGTGTGTGGTAGTGTGGATATCATGGTTTGTGTGGTAGTGTGGATATCATGGTTGTTTGGATATGGTGTGTGTGGATATGGTTTGTGTGGTAGTGTGGATACCATGGTTGTTTGGATATGGTGTGTGTGGTAGTGTGGATATCATGGTTTGTGTGGTAGTGTGGATATGGTTTGTGTGGATATCATAGTTGTTTGGATATGGTGTGTGTGGTAGTGTGGATATCATGGTTTGTGTGTAGTGCGGATATGGTTTGTGGTAGTGTGGATATGGGTTGTGGGAATAGCATGGTTTATGTGGTAGTGTGGATATCATCTATGTTACTGCATGTGGTATAGTGGTATAGATTGAAGTTTGTGCTACCGGGTATGTACTAGGGAAGCGTCGTGTGGCTTGTTACAGAGTGTGGTGTGGTAGCAAAGTAAGTGGTGTGGTGTGGTGTGGTGTGGTATGGTTGTAGTGTGGTGTGGTGTGGTGTAGTATGGTATGTTAGAGAGTGTGGTGTGGTATGGTGTG
>CM064531.1:289243-293689 GCA_032716605.1 Paralithodes platypus
TGCTATATTGATCTTAAACCTCTTACCGCACCGTTCCCTACCGACTCACTCACTCTCACATACTCTCTCTCTCTCTCTCTCACATACTCTCTCTCTCTCTCACATTCTCTCTCTCTCACATACTCTCTCTCTCTCACATACTCTCTCTCTCTCACATACTCTCTCTCTCTCACATACTCTCTCTCTCTCACATACTCTCTCTCTCTCTCTCACATACTCTCTCTCTCTCTCTCTCTCTCTCACATACTCTCTCTCTCACATACTCTCTCTCTCTCTCTCTCTCTCTCTATCTCTATCTCTCTCTCTCTCTCTCTCTCTCTCTCTCTCTCTCTATCCTTCATGTCCTCTTTATTATCGGTGTATCTTCATTCTTCTTCCTAATTCCTTATTGCCTTCCTTAGTTTTACCTTTGTCCTTCCCTTTATTTTGTCTCATTTGTTTATTGCCTTCCTTCCCTTCATTTGTTTTCCTTCCTTCCTTCCTTCATTTGTTTTCCTTCCTTCCTTCCTTCATTTGTTTTCCTTCCTTCCTTCCTTCATTTGTTTTCCTTCCTTCCTTCATTTGTTTTCCTTCCTTCCTTCCTTCATTTTTTTTTCTCCTTTCCTTCATTTAGTTTTCCTTCCTGCCTTCATTGTTTTCCTTCCTTCCTTCCTTCATTTGGTTTCCATTCTCATTCCTTGTTTATTTGCACGTATCTTTCTCTTTCCGGCAGCCAAATCACACTTTTCCTCCAGTCCGTGTTTGATTTCCTCCGTGCTTCCTTCCTTCATTCACTTACTTGGTTATTTACTCATATTGATGGATTCCTGCCTCCCGCCTTGCGTTTGTATTTATCCATGCCTTGCTTCCTGTCCTTAATTCATTATAATTCAATTTCATTAGTATTCTCTCCTTAAGGACTTCATCAGTAATTAGTAAATTCATTAATTCCTTCCTTCCTTGTGTTATTTCCTCTCATTCACTGGTTGCATTCCATTACATTACCTTCCTTCCTTCCTTTTGGTTTTATTTCACTCCATTACTTTGCTTCACTTCCTTCATTTCATCATTCACTTTGTTCATTTCCTCCATGAATTGCCATTCATTAATACTTCCTTCATTACACTTATGTTTTATGTTTACATCCTTCACCTTGCTTCCTGCCTTACTTCCTTCCTTTGTTTTCTTTCATACAATTCACTTGCTATTCACTTCCTTCCTTCCTTCACTTTCGGTTTAAGTTTACACATCCTGTTCATTCATTCTTACTTCCTTTGTTTATTTCCTAACATTCCTGCTTCATTCTGCCTACTTAACTCTTGTGTTTTCAGCACATTCAATTGATTCCTACATTCCTTTAATTCATTTCCTTGTGTTGTATTTCCTCCATTCATTGCTTCCTTACTTCCTTCTTCCTTTGTTTTATTTCCTCCTTCATTCCTTGTCCTTTTCGTTCCTGTGTTTTACTTCCTCAATACTTCCCTTCCTTTGACTTAATGCCTTCATTCTTTTATTTCCTCCATTCCTTGCTTCCTTCCTTCCTTCCTTCCTTTGTTTTATTTCCTCCATTCCTTGCTTCCTTCCTTCCTTCCTTCCTTTGTTTTATTTCCTCCATTCCTTCCTTCCTTCATTCCTTCCTTTTTTTATTTCCACCATTCCTTCCTTCATTCCTTCCTTTCTCCATTTCATCCACCTCTTTGTATCCACTTTTTTCTTCTTTCCTTCCTCCCTTCATACGTCTTCCTTCCTTTTGTTTGATTTCCTCCATTACACTTCGCCCATCCTTCCTTCCTTCCTTTGTTTTATTTCCTCCCTTCCTTCCTTCCTTCCTTCCTCCATTCATCCCTTTTCTCTTTTCTATCTCACTTTTTTCCTTCTTTCCTTCCTCCCTTCTTTCTTGTATTCCTTTCTTTAGCTCCCTCCATTCTTCCGGTTTTTTTCCCGCTCTTCCTTCCTTTTTGTCTTGTTTTCTTTCCTGCCTTCCTCCCCACCAATGCAGTGCCTCCTTGCTTCTCCCAGCCCACCTTTAATAGCTCTCTCTCTCTCTCTCTCTCTCTCTCTCTCTCTCTCTCTCTCATTTCTTTCACTCTATCCATTCTTTAACTCTTTACGTCCCAGTTCACATTTGCACAGTCTTCTCCTTCACTAACTTTGCTCTTCCCTCCTTGTATCTCTCTTCTCTCTCTCTCTCTCTCTCTCTCTCTCTCTCTCTCTCTCTCTCTCTCTCTCTCGTTTCCCCCTTTGATTTAGAACGACAACACGATATGAATTCTGGAGGTATAGGTAGCGCCGCCAACGAACTTGACAACAATTTTGATCCCTGATGGGCTAGAGAAAACGGGCTGTAAATACCCACACCTATTCCCTGGTGGACCTCTAGCCCAAATGACTAGAACATTAGTGACAGTCCCCGATTGTTTTCATCCATTTTGAGTTATAAGAAGTTAAGGGGAGATCCTTCACTTTTTGGTCAATTTTTTTATTTATTTATTATTTTTCCATTTTCCTCGCTAGACCTCCATCAAGCTTAAAATGAAGCCCCCTAGACCCCCTTTCAAGATAAATTTGTACATTTGTCGGTAGAAAAACAATTGCCTTGGTCGAATGGGCCGAGTCCTTCTTAAATTACAGGCTCGCTATCAACTCGCCAAGGAAAAAAATCGCACACCTAAATTGGCAGGAAAGGTCTTAAAATTGACCAGAAATGGGTTCGACAGTTCATCAAATCGCCAAACAAATGGGTCTAACAAGAAGAGGGAGAAGGTGAGTGCGCTGGTCTAGAGTAAAGCAGCCATGTCTCCCCTTAAGCAGGGTCTAAAATAGTGTCCTAACCCCTTGAAGCTCTGACGTGTTTTAGCGTGAAGGTGTTGGCCTCTAGCATTAGGACGATTGCATGCAGCTTTAGGAAGGATCTGTGGTATGGTAAAGGGTTAATAGAACCGCTCTCAATCCTCCTACTTTGACTTCCATATACCCTTCCTAATCTGAATAAAATCGTCTAATAATTGCCAGAAAACAGAACAGAAATACGTATTGGAGCTTGAAAGGGTTAAGTTCGTTGCCTTATAGGATGCGACTCTTGAGCAACGTGGAACATGTATTAAGGGAGCCCACCTCGCTTGTTTTCTCTTTCTCTCCCTCTCTCTTTGGCTTGTATCCATTCGGCCCCATTCAGCCTACTGGTTCTTAAGGGACGTTTAACCCCCATCCAAGGTGTCAAGATTCTTCCATCGGCGAAGCCGTTGTTTGTAGTGAGCCCTTGAGCACTATAAAATTTATTAAATTTTGTTTTGACAGCAAGCTAAATTTGTACATTTTTCGATAGATTTTTTTCCCCGGCAAAGCCGGATTTCTTCAAACAATGCTGGCTCGCTATCGCTTGCCAGGAAGAAATCGACACCTGGATGGGGATAAACGTCTTAGAACAGTTGGCTGAATGGGGCTGAATGAATACAAGCCAGAGGATCAAGAGCAGGGTGTGTAAAAAAAAAAAAACAAAAAGGAGAGAAAGATGAAAAAAGGCCGGTGACCCCCCTTAAGAGGACCGGCCTGGTGATAACAGAAGGTATTACGACAGGGTAGGCTAGAACCTGTTGAGGGGAAGTCAGTACCTTTGATGGCGATGGAAAAGGCAGGGTAATAGGTGAACAGCACGGGGTTTTTGGTTGGGAAGGGTGACGTGGGTTGAGGAGTAGGGTTGTTCTTGAGGGTGGGGAATATACAAGGGGTGTAGAGTAGGTTATGTGTAGGGTGTGATGTAGCGCTGTATGGCACGGGTTTTGTAGAGTGTATGACAGGGTGTAGAGTGTATGGTAGGGTGTAGTAGAGTGTATGGCAGGGTGTAGTAGAGTGTATGGCAGGGTGTAGAGTGTATGGCAGGGTGTAGTAGAGTGTATGGCAGGGTGTAGTAGAGTGTATGGCAGGGTGTAGAGTGTATGACAGGGTGTAGAGTGTATGGTAGGGTGTAGTAGAATGTATGGCAGGGTGTAGAGTGTATGGTAGGGTGTAGTAGAGTGTATGGCAGGGTGTAGAGTGTATGACAGGGTGTAGAGTGTATGGTAGGGTGTAGTAGAGTGTATGGCAGGGTGTAGTAGAGTGTATGGCAGGGTGTATGACAGGGTCCAGAGTGTATGGCAGGGTGTAGTAGAGTGTATGGCAGGGTGTATGACAGGGTCCAGAGTGTATGGCAGGGTGTAGTAGAGTGTATGGCAGGGTGTAGAGTGTATGGCAGGGTGTAGAGTGTATGACAGGGTGTAGAGTGTTGGGTGGTGTGTGTTATGTCAGGAGAGTGTATGGCAGGGTGTAGTAGAGTGTATGGCAGGGTGTAGAGTGTATGGCAGGGTGTAGTAGAGTGTATGGCAGGGTGTAGTAGAGTGTATGTAGAGGTGTATGGCCGGGTGGTGGTATGAGTGTTCATGGCAGGGTTGTAGTAGAGTGGATGGAAGGGTTGTAGTAGAGTGTATGGCA
>CM064531.1:293789-345198 GCA_032716605.1 Paralithodes platypus
TCCTCCATCCTTATCCTCTTCCTCCATCCTTTATATTCCCTCCTCTCTCCCATCCAGCACCTGTTCCACTCATTCTTCTCCTTCTTCCTTCTTCCATTCCGCTTCCTCCATCCTTATCTTCCTCCTATTCCCATACACAGACATTTTACTCCATCCTTCTCCATTTCATCCATCCTCTCCTCTTCCGCCATCATTCTCCTCTTACTCCACCCTTCTACTCTTCCTCCATCCCTTCTCCTTCTTCCTCAACATCCTTATCTTGGTCCTGTCTCCCATCACAGACCTTTTCCTCCATCCTTCTCCTCCTCTTCCTCCATCCTTCTCTCTATTCCTCCTCTTCCTCCATTCTTCTCCTCCTCTTCCTCCATCACAGACCTTTTTACCTCCTCCTTCTTCTCAATGCCATTTCTTCTTCCCTCTTCCTCCATCATCCTTCTCTTCTTCCGCTCTCATCTCCCATCACAGGACCTTTTCCTCAAGCCTCTCCTCCTCTTCCTCCATCCTTCTCCTCCTCTTCCTCCATCCTTCTCCTCCTCTTCCTCCATCCTTCTTCTCCTCTTCCTCCATCCTTCTCCTCTTCCTCCATCCTTCTCCTCTTCCTCCATCCTTCTCCTCTTCCTCCATCCTTCTCTTCCTCCTCTCTCCCATCACAGACCTTTTCCTCCATCCTTCTCCTCTTCCTCCATCCTTCTCCTCTTCCTCCATCCTTCTCCTCCTCTTCCTCCATCCTTCTTCTCCTCTTCCTCCATCCTTCTCCTCTTCCTCCTCCTCTCCCCCATCACAGACCTTTTCCTCCATCCCTCTCCTCTTCTTCCATCCTCTTCTTCCAACCTCTTCTTCCAACCTCTTCTTCCATCCTCCTCCTCCTCCTCCTCCATCCTCCTCCTCCTCCTCCTCCTCCTCCTCCTGAACTCCCCACACCCCCGGGCTACTTCTCCCCCCCCCCCCCCCCCTCCACGCTTTCTACTTCCGGTACCCCGCCTCTCTTGCCCCCTGGTGCTTAGCCCTTTCACGCATTTATAACGCAGAGGTTGCCAGATTAGCAATAAGAAATAGAGTTCTCTCACTCTTATAATTACGGTACCTCTCCAAAAATTAGTGTTCTGCCCACAGCTAACTCAAAGACAACTGCAGAGGTTGAAGTAACTAAACTAAAGGTTTCTAAATACCCCTGATGGTAACAAAGGCTTTAAAGTATCCCTAATAGGCTCAAAATCGCGTCATATGTCGGAGAGGGTTAACTTGAAGGGGTTAGCAGGCGGCGGGGAGGGGGGGTGAAAATAGGTGATGGTGATAGTGGGAAGTACCGTAGTTGGTTTGAGAGAGAGAGTGAGAGTCATGATGAGTGTGTTGGGGTGATAATGGGGAAGAAGGGATGTTGTGATAGTGTTGTGCCAAATAGAGGAGTAGAGGGGGTTCACTGTCCACAGATAATATATTGGGTCACCTATTGTACTGTAGAGCGGCTTAAGGGGTGGGTCACCGTTTTGGTTTGATCTTTCTCTCCTTTTATCTCTTTTCCTGGTTTGTATCCATTCGGCCCCATTCAGCCAACTGTTTTAAGATGTTTATCCCCATTTAGGTGTCTATTTCTTCCTGGCGAGCGATAGCGAGACAGCATTGTATGGAGAAATCCGGCTTCGCCGGAGAAATTTTTCTATCGAAAAATGTACAAATTTAGCCTGCTGTCAAACAAAAATATAAAATATACTGGCTCGCTACCGCTCACCAGTAAAAAATTGACACCTGGATGGGGATAAACGTCTTAAAACAGTAGGCTGAATGGGGCCAAATGGATACAAGCCAGAGGAAGAGAGAAAAGGACAGACCAAAAAGCAGGTCACCCCCCATAACACCCTGATCGTGTATTGATCCCTGAACAAAGGATCATATCATAGTGAATGTTGCTATACTGGATTGCATTAAATGGTCCCGTTTTATCTTTAGCATAGGCCTACACGGTTTATTACACCCATCCTACCCGTGTGTGTGCATTTATGTCCCTTTGTACTCGTATTTTTAACTTTTCCTCGCTACTTTCCTCCCCCCTTCTTTCCTTCCTTCCTCCCCCCCTCCCCCCCCTTCTCCCTCCTTGCACCCTTCCCCCTCCTTTCCTTCCCTCCCCCTCCCTCCTTCTCCCTCCTTTTCTTTCCTTCCCCTCCCCCCTCCTTTCCTTCCTCCCCCCCCTTCTCCTTCCCTCCTTCTTGCACCCTTCCCCCTCCTTTCCTTCCTCCCCCTCCCTCCTTCTCCCTCCTTTCCTTCCTCCCCCTTCTCCCTCCTTCCTTCCTCCCCCCTTCTCCCTCCTTTCCTCCCCCCCCTTCTCCCTCCTTTCCTCCCTCTCCTTCTCCCTCCTTCCCTCCCCCCCTCCTCCTCTCCTTCCCTCCCCCCCCCCTTTTCCCTCCTTCCCTCCCACCCTCCCTACTCTCCTACTACTCTCCTCCCTCCCCTTCCCTCCCTCATTCCTGCCTTTCCTTCCCCCCCGCCCCCCCCCCCCCCCCCCCTTTCCTCCTTGGGTACACTTGATCAAAACTGAGCTATTACCATCAACCCCATCCCCCCCCCCCCAGCTGTCACCAGATAAGACAAACGTTAAAGTGTTCGTCAGAAGAATAGACACGATATTATGCTCTTAAATATACCTCCAATAAGGGGAAAAGGGCACATAGTTCGCTTGCACACATACACCCTAAATACTAAACATGTGCACGGGAAAATACCACACACACACACACGCACTACACACACACACACACACACACACACACACACAACGAGGGGCGACGCGCTCCTCGGTGCTGCTAGGAGAGTGGCGAACACAACCTTAGGTAGGCATACACACACACACACACACACACACACACACACACACACACACACACACACACACACACGTACGTACGTTAGAGATGCTGGGAAATCCATCAGTTTTCACATTATTTAAAGTCGGTATTGTCAGCCTCAATACATACTGTATATTTTTGTGAAAGGAACCGCACGTTGCTTGAAATGCAACCAAAACTGATACATTGAGAAACAGAGAGAGAGAGAGAGAGTGAGTGAGTGAGTGAGAGTGAGCCAGTGTGTGAGAGTGAGCAAGAGCGAGAAGGAAAGCAAGGGGAGTAGCAGGGGTGGGGGATATTAGTTCAAGTGTTTGGGAGCAAAGAAAACGGGCCTCAACCTGGTTGACTCGCGGGAGGGGAAACTCGGCTAGATTCTGACAACTTGGGGTGAAAATAGAGAGACGGTGTGGGTGACGCTCTCCACTCGCGGTTATTTATAGAGGGGGGGGGGAGTAGGGAGGAAGGGGGCGTAAAGCGAAGGAAGGAAAGTTGGGAGGATTGGATGCGTAGAGTGACGATGTGGGAGGGATGCTGAGATGGGATGGGAGGAGGGAGGGAGGGAAAGTTGGGAGGATTGGATGCGTAGAGTGACGATGTGGGAGGGATGCTGAGATGTGGGATGGGAGGGGGGAGGGAGGGAAAGTTGGGAGGATTGGATACGTACAGCGACGATGTGGGAGGGATGCTGAGATGTGGGATGGGAGGAGGGAGGGAGGGAAAGTTGGGAGGATTGGATGCGTACAGCGACGATGTGGGAGGGATGCTGAGATGTGGGATGGGAGGATTGTAAAGGGAGGAAGAGATCTGAGATGTTGAAAGAAGTAGATATAAAGAAGTAGATATATAAAAGTAGATATATAAAAGTAGATATAAAGAAGTAGATATATAACAGTAGATATATAAAAGTAGATATATAAAAGTAGATATAAAGAAGTAGATATATAAAAGTTGATATATAAAAGTTGATATATAAAAGTAGATATATAAAAGTAGATATAAAAGTAGATATATAGAAGTAGATATATAAAAGTAGATATATAGAAGTAGAGATAAAAGTGATATATATAGACATAGAGGTGGAGACTAAGGAGGAAATGGATAATAATTGATAAACTAAACTAAAATACACTGATGAGAGAGAGAGAGAAGGGTGGGGGGGGTGGAATGCAGGAGAGGGTTAGAAAGAGGTGAAGCCACGATCGCAGCAGGAGAGGAAAGAGTGGAGGAGGGAGGGAAGCCTGGGGGGGGGGGAGAGAGAGAGAGAGAGAGAAGAATATTGGAGCAGGAGGTGGAATATTGAGGGTGAGGGTGGAGGGAAGGATTGAAGGGCGGCAAGTGTAAGAATTGAATGGAGGTAGGGAGGTGGAGGAGAGAGTTACAAGGAGTTACAAGGAATAGTTAGTATCTCCAGAGTGTGTAAAATACTGTCTACTCTCTTATTGAACTGCTCTACTGAAGAACTGTTTACAACTTCGGAGGGGAGAGTGGAAGATGGAGAAGGGATAAAGAGTTGAACTGAAATATAGGGGGTAATTATTGCAGGAGAAGGAAAGGGAGTAGGGGAGGAGGAAGTAATATAAGATAACAAAGTGAGAGAGAGAGAGAGAGAGTGTGTGAGTGTAAGAATGAAGTGTTGGAGAAGGAAGGGGATGTTGCAGGAGTAGTGATGGTGGTGGTGGTAGACAAGAACAGAAGCCAAAGACGGGATGCGTGTGAAGCTACTGTCAGCGGATGTTGTGTGAACTACCTTGTGTGTGTGTGTATGTATGTATGTGTGTATGTATGTATGTATGTGTGTGTGTGTGTGTGTGTGTTATGGCTATTATCAAACGATGTTTTTGATATAAGGAAAGGTAGCGGTATGTAGAAGTCAGAGGGTTGAGATAGTCATTACCCTTTAAATGCCCACAGATCCTTCCTAAGCTGTATACAATCGTTTAATGATAGCCAGAATAAACTGTCCAAGCGCGGCATAATCTTGAAGGGGTTAAAGCGAGAGACAGATATAAGAAGTAGGTAGAATGGTAAGCGGTGTTGAGTGTAATTGTGAATATATATACTCAGGATGTCAACACTCTCTCTCTCTCTCTCTCTCTCTCTCTCTCTCTCTCTCTCTCTCTCTCTCTCTCTCTCTCTCTCTCTCTCTCTCTCTCTCTCTCTCTCTCTCTCTCTCTCTCTCTCTCTCTCTCTCTCTCTCTCTCTCTCTCTCTCTCTCTCTCTCTCTCTCTCTCTCTTTATATACGGTATATGTTGGTTAGTATAGTATAAGCTAGCCTAGTTATATCGTAGTAATTGTCAATATGAGTATTTCCAATGTGACCTTACGTGAGAGATAGTGTGAGAGAAAGTTGGTGAGTGTTTGTGAGAGTGTGTGAGTGAGTTAGAACGCCTTCGTCTCTCACCTGGTCTATAGCTGGGTCGCCTTGTGGGTATTTTCGTTTCTGCCAGGTGAAAAGGGGGAGGGGGTAGCAGGGGAGGAGGAAGGTGAGGGATCAGGGGCGGAGGGAGGGGGAGGTGTGTAGCAGGCAAGGGAGGGGGAGGTGCGTAGCAGGCAAGGGAGGAGGGAGGGGGAGGTGTGTAGCAGGCAGGGGAGGAGGGAGGGGAAGTGTGTAGTAAGGGGAGGATGGTTTGAGGGAGCGAGTAAGTTAGGAAGGAAAGAGTGGGAGGAGGAAGGGAGTATGTAAAACAAGGAAAGGGAGAATGAACGTAGGAAGGAGAGAGGGAATGAAGAAAGACAGGGCGAGCAAATAGAAGAAATAAGCACAAGGAGAATAATGATATGCAGAACAGATGGAATAATGCCCCTTCGAACAGTCTGCTGCACCAAATCACCATCCAGAACGAGGGGCGACGCACTCCTCGGTGCCGCTAGGAGAGTGGCGAATACAACCTTAGGTGATCTTAAGTAGGTAGGATAGGTTTGATTTGACTCTTTATTGAGAAGCATAAGTAACATACAATTATATACGGTACAATTATATACAATTATATACGGTACAATTATATACAATTATATACGGTACAATTATATACAATTATATACGGTACAATTATATACAATTATATACGGTATATACAGGTACAAACGTACATGTACCAGTACATGGTCTCAAAAGGTCAAAGATGATTATACGGTCATTAACCTACCCTAAATGTGATAGGGGAAGATAACAGTAGGTAGGTAGGGTAGGTATGGTGTGGGGGTGGGGTGAAAAGGGGTGCATATGGTACGGTCGCGCTAATAAGTCATGTACCAGCTGTCATTACGTTTGGCTCGCTCTGTGCTGTATTATTGTCTGTCAGATGTTGAATAGGGTGGGTAAGTGTAGGAACGTGTTTGTATATGTCACTCAAAATGAAAAACACGAAGCTTAGATATTGCCGATACCAATTATTGATCAAAACATAATTGGTACCGAGACAATCACTTATTAGCGCGACTGTACAAGGAAAGACAGGAGGTACAACGAGAATATCAGTATATACCGTACCGTGCAGTTACCGTCAGAGCTCCATGCATCTAGGTCACTCTTGTCTATTATCTTATCACGGTTAACCCCTTCTGTACCGCCGACGTCTTTATAATATCATTCTGGCTATATTGAGACGATTGTGTGCAGTTTAACCCTTTCACGCACATATGACGCAGAGGTTGCCAGATTAGCGAGTTCTCTCACTCTTATAATTACCTCTCCAAAATAAGTTTTCTGCCCACAGCTAACTCAAAGACAACTGCAGAGGTTGAAGTAACTAAACTAAAGGTTTCTAAATACCCCTGATGGTAACAAAGGCTTTAAATTATATTATATATATATATATATATCCCCAATAGGCTCAACACAGCTAACTCAAAGACAACTGCAGAGGTTGAAGTAACTAAACTAAAGGTTTCTAAATACCCCTGATGGTAACAAAGGCTTTAAAGTATCCCCAATAGGCTCAACACAGTTAACTCAAAGACAACTGCAGAGGTTGAAGTAACTAAACTAAAGGTTTCTAAATACCCCTGATGGTAACAAAGGCTTTAAAGTATCCCCAATAGGCTCAACACAGTTAACTCAAAGACAACTGCAGAGGTTGAAGTAACTAAACTAAAGGTTTCTAAATACCCCTGATGGTAACAAAGGCTTTAAAGTATCCCCAATAGGCTCAACACAGTTAACTCAAAGACAACTGCAGAGGTTGAAGTAACTAAACTAAAGGTTTCTAAATACCCCTGATGGTAACAAAGGCTTTAAACTATCCCTAATAGGCTCAAAATTGCGTCATATGTCGGAGAGGGTTAATAGGGTTAAATGCGATAGTTGGAAGGACTTGTACGCTAGAGATCCTTTTTTAACTGAATATTATCGTCTTATAGTAGCCAGAATGCAGTTAAAAAGACTTCACCGGTACCGTACTGAAAGGGTTAATATGCCCTACCACATTAACCTTATATATGAATATGGTGATCAAATTAACCCCTCGAGGGGTTATGACAGTTTATTCGGGTTGCTAGTAGACGATATTTATTCGGATTAGGGAGGTTGTGTGGCAGTCAAGAGGGTTAAGGGGAGGTTTTTAGTTAGTTCGCTAGACTTCCATCATGCTTAACATTACATCCCCTAGATCCCCTTTCAAGATAAATTTGTACATTTTTCGGTAGAAAAATGTCCCGGCCGAAGGCCGGTTCCTCTTAAATTGCAGGCTCGTTATCGCTCGCCAGGAAAAAATCGACACCTAAATGGCACGAAAAGTCTTAAAATTGTCAAATGGGGCGAAAGTTCTTAAAATCGCCAAACTAATGGGGCGAACGTCTTAAAATATCAAAAGCAATGGGGCTAAACATGAGGGAGAAAGGGTTCAAGAAAAACATCTCCCAAGTGGAAATCTCCCCTTAACTGAGATACTATTCGGGTTGCTAGTAGACGATTTGTATTCGGGTTAGGAAGGTTGTGTGGCAGTCAAGAGGGTCAACTGAGAATAAGTCTGTCAAAACGCCTCATGGTGGTTCACTTTTGGGTTGATTTTTGTCATGTATTTATTATTTTTTCTAGTTTTCTCTAGACTAGACCTCCATCAAACTTTAACAAATAACCCCAGGATCCTCCTTTCAGGATAAATTTGTACATTTTTCGGTACAGGCTCGCTATCGCTCGCCAGGGGAAAATCGACACCTAAATGGCACGAAAAGTCTTAGAATTGACAACGAAATGGTGTGAAAAGTGTTAAATTCGCCAAACTAATGGGCTGAACGTCGTAACTTCTAAAAACTAAAGAGGCTAAGCATGAGGGAGAAGGGTGTCCAGAAAACTAAAGAGGCTAAGCATGAGGAAGAAGGGTGTCCAGCAAAAATAAAGGGGCTAAGCATGAGGAAGAAGGGTGTCCAGAAAACTAAAGGGGCTAAGCATGAGGAAGAAGGGTGTCCAGAAAACTAAAGGGGCTAAGCATGAGGGAGAAGGGTGTCCAGAAAACTAAAGAGGCTAAGCATGAGGGAGAAGGGTGTCCAGAAAAAAACTATCATCTCCCCTTATGGGGGGTGACCTGTTTTTTTGTTCTCTCCTTTTCACTCTTTCTCTGGCTTGTATCCATTTAGCCTACTGTTTTAATACGTTTATTCCCATCCAGATATCTATGTTTTACTGGTGAGCGGTAGCGAGCCAGCATATTTTTTAAATGTTTTTAACAGCAGGCTAAATATGTACATTTTTCGATAGAAAAATGTCTCCGGCGAAGCCGGATTTCTTCATATAATGCTGGCTCGCTATCGCTCGCCAGGAAGAAATCGACACCCAGATGGGGATAAACTTCTTAAAATAGTTGGCTGAATGGGGCCGAATGGATACAAGCCAGAGAAAGGGAGAGAAATAACAAAAGGCAGGTCACCCCCCTTAACTCCCGATTCTCTAGGGTACTATACAGTTACTTGCATACCGGTACCATTATAAATATAGTACCGGTACTCCTCCTAACCTCCCTAACATTAGCAGCTCACACAGTGGAAGCATTTATCGGGGGATTCCTGTGGCTGTATCGTTCGCCGGATATCCGCTAGTCACAGATTCCGTGTGAAAAAAATAAGCACGCACAAACACACAAGTCATACACACAAACACTGTCACACACTCTCACTGCCACACACTCTCTCTCACACACACTCACTCACACACACACACTTACTCATTCACTCTCACACACACTCACTCTCACTCACATGTCCTGCCACGGACATTAGTTCCAGGGCAGTAATTCCCTTTCCAATGTTCCCTTACCCACTCTAAACCACTGTTTGGACACTTGATCCTCAGTGTTTTGGAGGACAAGCAACCTAGAAGGGTCACTAGATCTGTTGTTGCTTGATTTCCTTTGTACTCCTTTGTACTCCTTTGTACTTTGTACACATGCAGAGAGAGAGAGAGAGAGAGATTGTTTGTGTGACCCCTCCACCTGACCTCCCGCTTGACTCGTCCTGCTTCTTCACCTCCCCCCCCCCCCCCACAGGAGCCAACTCCCCACCCCCCACACACACCTGTTCCTCATCTGTACCACATGTTATATCTTCTTCACACCTACAACACACAACTACCACACCTGTAAAATACCTGCACCTCTTCTCTAGTACCACACCTGACATCACCACCACAACTACCACATCTGTTATACCTGTAACTCTTCTCTACCACCACACCTGACATCATCAACACCATAACTACCACACCTGTTATCATCACCACAACTACCACACCTGACATCACCACCACAGCTACCACACCTGTAAAACACCTGTACCGCTTTTCTACCACCACACCTGGTATCTCCACCCCAACTACCACACCTGTTATACCTGTAAATCACCTGTAGCTCTTCTCTACTACCACACCTGACATCATCACCACAACTACGGTGACTACCACACCCGTTATACCTGTAAAACACCTGTACCGCTTCTCTACCACCACACCTGACATCACCACAACTACCACACATGTTATACCTGTACCTCTTCTCTACCACACCTGACATCATCACCACAACTACCACACCCGTTATACCTTTAAAACACCTGTACCTCTTCTCTACCACCACACCTGACATCATCACCACAACTACCACACCCGTTATACCTTTAAAACACCTGTACCTCTTCTCTACCACCACACCTGACATCATCACCACAACTACCACACCCGTTATACCTGTAAAACACCTGTACCTCTTCTCTACCATCACACCTGACATCATCACCACAACTACCACACCCGTTATACCTTTAAAACACCTGTACCTCTTCTCTACCACCACACCTGACATCACCACAACTACCACACCCGTTATACCTGTAAAACACCTGTACCTCTTCTCTACCACCACACCTGACATCATCACCACAACTACTACACCCGTTATACCTGTAAAACACCTGTACCTCTTCTCTACCACCACACCTGACATCATCACCACAACTACCACACCCGTTATACCTGTAAAACACCTGACATCACCACCACATCTACCACACCTGTAAATCGCCTGTACCGCATTCTACCACACCTGACTATCTTCACTACAACTACTATACCCTTTTAATGTGCCACACCTACCTATGTTCACCTATGTGAAGTTCGCCACTCTTGCTAGTGGCACCCAGGAGCGCACCGCCCTTCGTTGTTGTTTGAGAATTGGTGTCATCTCTACCACAATTATTTTACTATATACTGCACCTGTCACACCTGTACCACACCTGTACCACACCTGTACCACACCTGTCACATCCACACCACTCCTGTCACACATATACACCACACCTGTCACACATAATTATACACCACACCTGTCACATAAATACCACTCCTGTCACCATATATCCCACACCTGCACCACACCTGTCGCATATATACCATACCTCTCACCACACCTGTCACATATATACCATACCTCTCACCACACCTGTCACATGTACACCACACTTGTCACATAAATACCACACCTGTCATATATATTCCTCACCTGTCACATCTACACCACACCTGTCACATCTGCACCACACCTGTCACACCTGCACCAAACCTGTCACATATACTGTACCGGTATGCCACACTTGCACCACATGCCACTTATATTCCACACCCATCATATATGTACCACACCTGTCGGGCAACTATTACATCTGTCTCGCCACCACCACACCTGTACCACACCTGTATAGAATTAATTGAATCTTAACTTCTCCAGGATTTGAGAACTCGTTTGTAATAGTATTTGGCAAACGCTAAGCCAAGGAAGGACTTCTAACAATCAAAGGGGTTAATACGATTTCAATGAACACTTTCGCTCCCATAGATCCTTTCGTAACCTAACAAAATCGTCTAATAATAGCCATAATCAAATGAAATGAGAGGCTTGAGGGGGGGTGACTGTATTTGTTCTGTCCTTTTCTATATTTCTCTGGCTTGTATCCATTTGGCCCCATTCAGCCTACTGTTTTAAGACGTTTATCCCCATCCAGGTGTCAATTTTTTACTGGTGAGCGGTAGCAAGCCAACATATTTTTTATTTTTGTTTGACAGCAGGCTAAATTTGTAAATTTGTTGATAGAAAATGTCTCCGGCGAAGCCGGATTTCTTAATATAATGCTGGCTTGCTATCGCTCGCCAGGAAGAAATCGACACCTAGATAGGGATAAACGTCTTAAAATAATTGGCTGAATGGGGCCGAATGGATACAAGTCAGAAAAAGAGAGAAAAGGAGAAAAATACAAAAAGCAGGTCACCCCCCTTAAGGGGAGATTTTCACTTAAAGGTTTTTGTATCTGGATCCCTTTCTCCCTCACGTTTAGCCCAATTAAGTTTGAGATTTTAAGACTCGCCCTTTTATTGTCAATGTTAAGACCTTTCGTGCAATTTAGAAGTCGATTTTATTATGGCGAGCGATAGCGAGCCTGTAGTTTATCGAAAAATGTACACAATTTTCTAGAAGGGGGGTAGGCCTATTGGGGGCATTTTTAAAACTTGAAGTTCTAGGGAGAAAACTAAAACCCTCCCCTGAAGTGGGTGACAGACGTCAGTATCTAAAAGGATGTCAACAATATAACGGTATCTCAACCCAGTTGCCAATTGAATCAGGTTATATATTATTTCCGAAAGTCTGTATCGAGTCAAAATAAGATAATATACCGGTAGTGGTTTGTAATGGTGGTGGTGGAAGGTGGAGAGAGTGGTACAATAAAGTTGGAAGGTGTAGAGGTGGAAGGATGGTGGTGGTGGTGGTGGAGAGAGTGGTACAATAAAGTTGGAAGGTGTAGAGGTGGGAGGATGGTGGTGGAGGTGGAGAGAGTGGTACAATAAAGTTGGAAGGTGTAGAGGTGGAAGGATGGTGGTGGTGGTGGTGGAGAGAGTGGTACAATAAAGTTGGAAGGTGTAGAGGTGGAAGGATGGTGGTGGTGGTGGAAGGTGGAGAGAGTGGTACAATAAAGTTGGAAGGTGTAGAGGTGGAAGGATGGTGGTGGTGGTGGAAGGTGGAGAGAGTGGTACAATAAAGTTGGAAGGTGTAGAGGTGGAAGGATGGTGGTGGTGGTGGAAGGTGGAGAGAGTGGTACAATAAAGTTGGAAGGTGTAGAGGTGGAAGGATGGTGGTGGTGGTGGAAGGTGGAGAGAGTGTGGTACAATAAAGTTGGAAGGTGTAGAGGTGGAAGGATGGTGGTGGTGGTGGAAGGTGGAGAGAGTGGTACAATAAAGTTGGAAGGTGAAGAGGAGGAAGGTGGAGAGAGTGGTACAATAAAGTTGGAAGGTGTAGAGGTGGAAGGATGGTGGTGGTGGTGGTGGAGAGAGTGGTACAATAAAGTTGGAAGGTGTAGAGGTGGGAGGATGGTGGTGGAGGTGGAGAGAGTGGTACAATAAAGTTGGAAGGTGTAGAGGTGGAAGGATGGTGGTGGTGGTGGTGGAGAGAGTGGTACAATAAAGTTGGAAGGTGTAGAGGTGGAAGGATGGTGGTGGTGGTGGAAGGTGGAGAGAGTGGTACAATAAAGTTGGAAGGTGTAGAGGTGGAAGGATGGTGGTGGTGGTGGAAGGTGGAGAGAGTGGTACAATAAAGTTGGAAGGTGTAGAGGTGGAAGGATGGTGGTGGTGGTGGAAGGTGGAGAGAGTGAGTGGTACAATAAAGTTGGAAGGTGTAGAGGTGGAAGGATGGTGGTGGTGGTGGAAGGTGGAGAGAGTGGTACAATAAAGTTGGAAGGTGTAGAGGTGGAAGGATGGTGGTGGTGGTGGAAGGTGGAGAGAGTGGTACAATAAAGTTGGAAGGTGTAGAGGTGGAAGGATGGTGGTGGTGGTGGAAGGTGGAGAGAGTGGTACAATAAAGTTGGAAGGTGTAGAGGTGGAAGGATGGTGGTGGTGGTGGAAGGTGGAGAGAGTGGTACAATAAAGTTGGAAGGTGTAGAGGTGGAAGGATGGTGGTGGTGGTGGAAGGTGGAGAGAGTGGTACAATAAAGTTGGAAGGTGTAGAGGTGGAAGGATGGTGGTGGTGGTGGAAGGTGGAGAGAGTGGTACAATAAAGTTGGAAGGTGTAGAGGTGGAAGGATGGTGGTGGTGGTGGAAGGTGGAGAGAGTGGTACAATAAAGTTGGAAGGTGTAGAGGTGGAAGGATGGTGGTGGTGGTGGAAGGTGGAGAGAGTGGTACAATAAAGTTGGAAGGTGTAGAGGTGGAAGAATGGTGGTGGTGGGGGAAGGTGGGGAGAGAGTGGTACAATAAAGTTGGAAGGTGTAGAGGTGGAAGGATGGTGGTGGTGGTGGAAGGTGGAGAGAGTGGTACAATAAAGTTGGAAGGTGTAGAGGTGGAAGGATGGTGGTGGTGGTGGAAGGTGGAGAGAGTGGTACAATAAAGTTGGAAGGTGTAGAGGTGGAAGGATGGTGGTGGTGGTGGAGGTGGAGAGAGTGGTACAATAAAGTTGGAAGGTGTAGAGGTGGAAGGATGGTGGTGGGTGGTGGTGGAGGTGGAGAGAGTGGTACAATAAAGTTGGAAGGTGTAGAGGTGGAAGGATGGTGGTGGTGGTGGAGGTGGAGAGAGTGGTACAATAAAGTTGGAAGGTGTAGAGGTGGAAGGATGGTGGTGGTGGTGGAGGTGGAGAGAGTGGTACAATAAAGTTGGAAGGTGTAGAGGTGGAAGGACTGTGATGGTGGTAGTGGTTGTGATGGAGGTGGAGAGAGTGGTACAATAAAGTTGGAAGGTGTGTAGGTGGAAGGATGGTGGTGGTGGTGAGAGTGGTACAATAAAGTTGGAAGGTGTAGAGGTGGAAGGATGGTGGTGGAGGTGGTGAGAGTGGTACAATAAAGTTGGAAGGTGTAGAGGTGGAAGGACTGTGATGGAGGTGGAGAGAGTGGTACAATAAAGTTGGAAGGTGTAGAGGTGGAAGGACGGTGGTGGTGGTGGTGGTGGAGGTGGAGAGAGTGGTACAATAAAGTTGGAAGGTGTAGAGGTGGAAGGACTGTGATGGTGGTGTAGGTGGAGGTGGAGAGAGTGGTACAATAAAGTTGGAAGGTGTAGAGGTGGAATGACTGATGGTGGTAGTGGTGGTGATGGGGGTGGAGAGAGTGGTACAATAAAGTTGGAAGGTTTAAAGGTGGAAGAACTGTGATGATGGTGGTGATGGAGGTGGAGAGAGTGGTACAATAAAGATGGAAGGTGTAGAGGTGGAAGGACTGTGATGGTGGTAGTGGTTGTGATGGAGGTGGAGAGAGTGGTACAATAAAGTTGGAAGGTTTAGATCTAAGGTGGAAGGACTGATGGTGGTAGTGATGAAGGGTGGTGGAGGTGGAAGGACTGATGATGGTAGTGATGAGGGAGGTGGTACTGGTAGTGGAGGTGGTACTGGTGGTGGAGGTGGAGGAGAGAGAGAGTGGGTGTTGCCTGGGTGTGGAGGAGGGAGGGAGGGAGGGTTGGTAATGGTGGCCTAGCGAGGTCATCCGGCTAGCATAAACCCGCGATTCACACGGTCAGTTTTTCTGGCGTCTTTTTCTCGGCAACTGTGATCTGGAGGCTTTTGATATCAAGTTTTATAAGATATTTTTGTTTTATATCAAGTTTTAGAAGATTTTGTTTACAAACTTTGACAATATAAAGTCAAATAAGTTGCCAATACCAAAAGTATGAAATTGGTGCCTGAATTAAAGATGCCAATCGAAAGTCGCCTGAAAAACGTAGGTGTAAATCGGGTTTACTCCTGAGAGTCGGTGAGTTGGCTAACCTGGCATGGCTAGCTAGGTACAGTCGGGGTTAATAAATGTTGTCAGATATTTCACAAAGTTTCGGATACTGACTAATACTCTGAGGGATAAGCACTTTTCCCAGTAACTATAAAGATACCAATAACACTTGTTGAGCGAAAACCACTGGTAATCTATGACAACACTTATTACCCCCGATTGTACCGGTACTGGCAGATCGGGAAGGGAGGTTAACAATATACGGTACTATTGTAAAGATGTGGCTTGATCGTTAATTGACCACTTGCGAGTTTCAGGCTATAAGGAAGTTGGAGCTGTAGACATCGATATTTAGCAGAATTACCAGCTAAAAAAATACGGTTTTCGTGCATTTATAAATTCGTAAATCCCAATTTCACTTACTATTTATCCATCAGACATCTACATTATTATTGCCTTTCTGTTTAGTATCAATGTGTACGGCTCCAACTTCCTTATAGCCTAAAACTCGCAAGTGGTTAATTGGGAAAACAGACTCAACCCTTGTAGTACCGGCTAAGTCCTTTTTCTTTATATTTTGGCTGTCTTTAGACGATATTATGAGGCTTAAGGGGAGATATCCACTTGAGGGATTTTTTTCTGGACCCTTTTCTCCCTCATGTTTAGCCCCATTGCTTTTGAGATTTTAAGACCTTCGCCCTAGTAGTTTGGACATTTTAAGACATTTTGCTCTATTTCTGTCAATTTTAAGACCTTTCGTGCCATTAAGGTGTCGATTTTTTCCTGGCGAGCGATAGCGAGCCTATAATTTAAGGGCAATCGGCCTCCGGCCAGGATATTTTTCTACCGAAAAATGTACAAATTTATCTTGAAAGAGGGTCTAGGGGGTCTAATTTTAAGCTTGATGAAAACGTAGGGAACAAACTAAATACCTCCCCTTAAGGTACTTTATTAAATGTTGCATGGCCTCATGTGCAATATTAGCCAATGTGTTCTCACGTGTTTAGTTATTCAGCAGGAAACTTTATGCTAATAGGTATTCCACATTCCCGGAACCTATAGGCCTATATGAAGGATTTACAATTGCCAGAACAGCTACAGTAATACAGTAAAGGGTGTCGAACCGAAGCAATATTTCCGGAACAGCTACAGTAATACAGTAAAGGGGTTTGTCGAACCGAAGCAATATTTCCGGAACAGCTACAGTAATACAGTAAAGGGTGTCGAACCGAAGCAATATTTCCGGAACAGCTACAGTAATACAGTAAAGGGTGTCGAACCGAAGCAATATTTCCGGAACAGCTACAGTAATACAGTAAAGGGTGTCGAACCGAAGCAATATTTCCGGAACAGCTACAGTAATACAGTAAAGGGTGTCGAACCGAAGCAATATTTCCGGAACAGCTACAGTAATACAGTAAAGGGTGTCGAACCGAAGCAATATTTCCGGAACAGCTACAGTAATACAGTAAAGGGTGTCGAACCGAAAGCAATATTTCCGGAACAGCTACAGTAATACAGTAAAGGGTGTCGAACCGAAGCAATATTCCGGAACAGCTACAGTAATACAGTAAAGGGTGTCGAACCGAAGCAATATTTCCGGAACAGCTACAGTAATACAGTAAAGGGTGTCGAACCGAAGCAATATTTCCGGAACAGCTACAGTAATACAGTAAAGGGTGTCGAACCGAAGCAATATTTCCGGAACAGCTACAGTAATACAGTAAAGGGTGTCGAACCGAAGCAATTTTCCGGAACAGCTACAGTAATACAGTAAAGGGTGTCGAACCGAAGCAATATTCCGGAACAGCTACAGTAATACAGTAAAGGGTGTCGAACCGAAGCAATATTTCCGGAAACAGCTACAGTAATACAGTAAAGGGTGTCGAACCGAAGCAATATTTCCGGAACAGCTACAGTAATACAGTAAAGGGTGTCGAACCGAAGCAATATTTCCGGAACAGCTACAGTAATACAGTAAAGGGTGTCGAACCGAAGCAATATTTCCGGAACAGCTACAGTAATACAGTAAAGGGTGTCGAACCGAAGCAATATTTCCGGAACAGCTACAGTAATACAGTAAAGGGTGTCGAACCGAAGCAATATTTCCGGAACAGCTACAGTAATACAGTCGAACCGAAGCAATTTGTTTTTTGTTTTTTTTAAAGACTTTAATGATTATGAGAAGGAATACAAGAAAAGTAACATGTAATGGCATCGTTTTGACCATTTTATCACTTCCAAAGACATGTCATTGGAACTGTAAACCATATCTTGAATATAGAAAGGAGTGATATTTTCATGACTTCGATATATAAATTTCGACTTACTGGATGGAAACTGATTACTATTGGGTGTTTGAAAGAGTATCAGACGATGCTATCCGGTCACCCATTACTATTGGGTGTTTGAAAGAGTATCAGACGATGCTATCCGGTCACCCATTACTATTGGGTGTTTGAAAGAGTATCAGACGACGCTATCCGGTCACCCATTACTATTGGGTGTTTGAAAGAGTATCAGACGATGCTATCCGGTCACCCATTACTATTGGGTGTTTGAAAGAGTATCAGACGACGCTATCCGGTCACCCATTACTATTGGGTGTTTGAAAGAGTATCAGACGATGCTATCCGGTCACCCATTACTATTGGGTGTTTGAAAGAGTATCAGACGACGCTATCCGGTCGCCCATTACTATTGGTGTTTGAAAGAGTATCAGACGATGCTATCCGGTCACCCATTACTATTGGGTGTTTGAAAGAGTATCAGACGACGCTATCCGGTCACCCATTACTATTGGGTGTTTGAAAGAGTATCAGACGATGCTATCCGGTCACCCATTACTATTGGGTGTTTGAAAGAGTATCAGACGATGCTATCCGGTCGCCCATTACTATTGGGTGTTTGAAAGAGTATCAGACGATGCTATCCGGTCCGCCATTACTATTGGGTGTTTGAAAGAGTATCAGACGATGCTATCCGGTCACCCATTACTATTGGGTGTTTGAAAGAGTATCAGACGATGCTATCCGGTCGCCCATTACTATTGGATGTTTGAAAGAGTATCAGACGATGCTATCCGGTCGCCCATTACTATTGGGTGTTTGAAAGAGTATCAGACGATGCTATCCGGTCACCCATTACTATTGGGTGTTTGAAAGAGTATCAGACGACGCTATCGGTCACCCATTACTATTGGGTGTTTGAAAGAGTATCAGACGATGCTATCCGGTCGCCCATTACTATTGGGTGTTTGAAAGAGTATCAGACGATGCTATCCGGTCGCCCATTACTATTGGGTGTTTGAAAGAGTATCAGACGATGCTATCCGTCACCCATTACTATTGGGTGTTTGAAAGAGTATCAGACGATGCTATCCGGTCACCCATTACTATTGGATGTTTGAAAGAGTATCAGACGATGCTATCCGGTCACCCATTACTATTGGGTGTTTGAAAGAGTATCAGACGATGCTATCCGGTCACCCATTACTATTGGGTGTTTGAAAGAGTATCAGACGATGCTATCCGGTCACCCATTACTATTGGGTGTTTGAAAGAGTATCAGACGATGCTATCCGGTCACCCATTACTATTGGGTGTTTGAAAGAGTATCAGACGATGCTATCCGGTCACCCATTACTATTGGGTGTTTGAAAGAGTATCAGACGATGCTATCCGGTCACCCATTACTATTGGGTGTTTGAAAGAGTATCAGACGATGCTATCCGGTCACCCATTACTATTGGGTGTTTGAAAGAGTATCAGACGATGCTATCCGGTCACCCATTACTATTGGGTGTTTGAAAGAGTATCAGACGATGCTATCCGGTCACCCATTACTATTGGGTGTTTGAAAGAGTATCAGACGATGCTATCCGGTCGCCCATTACTATTGGGTGTTTGAAAGAGTATCAGACGATGCTATCCGGTCACCCATTACTATTGGGTGTTTGAAAGAGTATCAGACGACGCTATCCGGTCACCCATTACTATTGGGTGTTTGAAAGAGTATCAGACGATGCTATCCGGTCACCCATTACTATGGGTGTTTGAAAGAGTATCAGACGATGCTATCCGGTCCCCCATTACTATTGGGTGTTTGAAAGAGTATCAGACGACGCTATCCGGTCACCCATTACTATTGGGTGTTTGAAAGAGTATCAGACGATGCTATCCGGTCACCCATTACTATTGGGTGTTTGAAAGAGTATCAGACGATGCTATCCGGTCGCCCATTACTATTGGTGTTTGAAAGAGTATCAGACGACGCTATCCGGTCACCCATTACTATTGGGTGTTTGAAAGAGTATCAGACGATGCTATCCGGTCACCCATTACTATTGGGTGTTTGAAAGAGTATCAGACGATGCTATCCGGTCGCCCATTACTATTGGGTGTTTGAAAGAGTATCAGACGATGCTATCCGGTCGCCCATTACTATTGGCTGTTTGAAAGAGTATCAGACGATGCTATCCGGTCGCCCATTACTATTGGGTGTTTGAAAGAGTATCAGACGATGCTATCCGGTCGCCCATTACTATTGGCTGTTTGAAAGAGTATCAGACGATGCTATCCGGTCGCCCATTACTATTGGGTGTTTGAAAGAGTATCAGACGATGCTATCCGGTCGCCCATTACTATTGGGTGTTTGAAAGAGTATCAGACGATGCTATCCGGTCGCCCATTACTATTGGGTGTTTGAAAGAGTATCAGACGATGCTATCCGGTCGCCCATTTGTAGTGGTTTGTTTTGTGAACCTTTCCATTGTATCTCCGTAGAATTATCTGGTTTGCTTGCTCACGCACCTTAAGTAGTTTGATACACATTTCGCTTGGTTACTTCCACAATCCCTTAAGGGGGAGGTAGCTGCATTTTCTCCCTCATGTTTAGCTTAATAGTTTTGAGATTTTAAGACGTTGGTTCCATTAGTTTGCCGATTTTGAGACCTTTCTCCTCTTTTCTTAGTCAATATTAAGACCTTTCTGGCCATTTAGGTGTCGATTTTTTCTATACTCGCGATAGCGAGTAATTTTAGAAGGAACCGGCCTTTGGCCGCGACATTTTTCTACCGAAAAATGTACACATTTATATTGAAAGAGGATCTACGGGGTATATAATATTATTTTGTTTAAGCTTGATGGAGGTCTAGTGAGGAAACTAAAAAATATACAGTATTAATACATAAATATAGACCAAAAACCAAGCACTACCCTCTTAATGTAATCCCATTCATTGTGTAACTCTCACTGTATATATTACCGCACTCACTTACTTACTTACTTACCGGTACTTACTCTCCTAAGCTCTTTGTTGTTCGTTGTCGGCTAAATTTAACGTCTCACTCCATGACTTGTATACCGGTCCTATGTCCTTAACCCTTTCAAGCTCCAATACGCGTTTCTATTTTGTTTTCTGGCTACTATTAGACGATTTTATTCAGATTAGTAACGGTATACGGAAGTCGAAGGGTTAATTGAGATAGCATTTACCCTTTTATTACCCACAGATCCTTCCTAAGCTGCATACAATCGTCTAATGATAGCCAAAATAAACTGCTAAAACGCGTCAGAGCTTCAAGGGGTTAACTCCATCAGTATTCGAGGACACTTTCACTTTCTTAGCCAAAATAAACTGCTAAAACGCGTCAGAGCTTCAGGGGGTTAACTCCATCAGTATTCGAGGACACTTTCACTTCTGGCTTACATTAGATGATTTTAATCAGGTTCGGATATGCCTTTTAGGAGTCAAAGGGATAAAAAACATATCTGAAGTCCTCAATAAAATCGTCTACTAATAGCCAGAATAAAACAGGAAAGTCGTCCTCGTATCAAGGTGTCAAACAGGAGCAATTTTGTGTGAAGATTTGAGTGAATATGAGAAGGACTACAAGAAAATTAACATGCAAATTAGTTTTCTGCCCACAGCTAACTCAAAGACAACTGCAGAGGTTGAAGTAACTAAACTAAAGGTTTCTAAATACCCCTGATGGTAACAAAGGCTTTAAAGTATCCCTAATAGGCTCAAAATCGCGTCATATGTCGGAGAGGGTTAATTTTCCTGTATTCTTTCTCATACCGGTATTTATTCAAGTTTTTACACAACATTGCTCCGGTTTGACACCTTGACCAGGCTATTCGAGGGGGCATCACGTTCCCCTGCCAAATTAAACCAATCTCACATTGTGAGTATTTGTGGGCTACTTTAAAGTTATCGAACGAGGCTCCTTCATGTCTCACTGGACCCGGAAGTCCAGTCCCTACTCCTACCAGATACCCACGTGCATGTTAAGGGGGGGGTCACCTGTTTTTGTTCTGTCCTTTTCTATCTTTCTCTGGCTTGTATCCATTTGGCCCCATTCAGCCTACTGTTTTAAGACGTTTATCACCATCCAGGTGTCAATTTTTTACTGGTGATCGGTGGCGAGCCAGCATATTTTTTTATTTTCGTTTGACAGCAGGCTAAATTTGTACATTTTTCGATAGAAAAATTTCTCCGGCGAAGCCGGATTTCTTCATATAATGCTGGCTCGCTATCGCTCGCCAGGAAGAAATTGACACCTAGATGGGGATAAACGTCTTAAAATAGTTGGCTGAATGGGGCCGAATGGATACAAGCCAGAGAAAGAGAGAAAAGGATAGAAATAACAAAAATCAGGTCACCCCCCTTAAGGGAGTAATATATCCAGGGATTACAGGAAATAACACTGTACATAGATTGATTGGACATTGATAAGAATTGGGTTGTTTTGACTAGGCTAAATAATTGGGTTGTTTTGACTAGGCTAAAGAATTGGGTTATTTTGACTAGGCTAAAGAATTGGGTTGTTTTGACTAGGCTAAAGAATTGGGTTGTTTTGACTAGGCTAAAGAATTGGGTTGTTTTGACTAGGCTAAAGAATTGGGTTGTTGTGGTTTGACTAGGCTAAAGAATTGGGTTGTTTTGACTAGGCTAAAGAATTGGGTTGTTTTGACTAGGCTAAAGAATTGGGTTGTTTTGACTAGGCTAAAGAATTGGGTTGTTTTGACTAGGCTAAAGAATTGGGTTGTTTTGACTAGGCTAAAGAATTGGGTTGTTTTGACTAGGCTAAAGAATTGGGTTGTTTTGACTAGGCTAAAGAAAGTTGGGTTGTTTTTGACTAGGCTAAAGAATTGGGTTGTTTTGACTAGGCTAAAGAATTGGGTTGTTTTGACTAGGCTAAAGAATTGGGTTGTTTTGACTAGGCTAAAGAATTGGGTTGTTTTGACTAGGCTAAAGAATTGGGTTGTTTTGACTAGGCTACTTATGTTCTTGGAAGTGAAAGTTTTCAATGTGATGATGAGCTTTATACACACCGGTACCTTAATGACCATGGTCTCTTCTCCCGGGCTTCTTTCTCTGTGTTACTCAAGTAGTACCGTACCCAACAGTGTATTACCGGTACCTCTCCCTCTCTTCCTACCCCACCCCTCCCTTTACCACCCCACCCACCCCTCCCACCCCTTCCTACCCCACCCCACCCCTCCCTTCCTACCCCACCCCACCCCAACCCTCCCACCCCACCCCACCCCAACCCCTCCCCTCTCTTCCCATCCCACCCCAACCCCTCCCTCTCTTCCCATCCCACCTCTCCCTTTCCCACCCCACCCCATCCCTCCCCACCCTACCCCACCCAACCCCTCCCTTCCCACCCCACTCCTCCCTTCCTACCCACCCCACCCTCCCTTCCACCCCACCCTCCTCCCCCTTCCTACCCCACCCCTCCCTTCCCACCTCACCCCTCCCTTCCCACCTCACCCCTCCCTTTCCCACCTCACCCCCCCCCTTCCCCCCCCACCCCTCCCTTCCCCACCTCACCCCTCCCTTCCCACCTCCTACCCCTCCCTCGCCCTTCTTCCATGGCTCTTGGGTACACTGGGATACCATAGCCCACTCATAAGTATTCGTGGACAACCTATGTTTTTATTTATGCAATTATAATAGCAGGATTTATATATGTTAGAACGTGCTTATCAATAAATATGATATATAGTTTTGTAGTTGATGTATATATTTTTTGTTTTTTATAAATTCGTGTCCAGAGATATACTTCCATAATTAGAAATAGGTGAAGTGCAGGAATATTTATGAGTGGGCTAGAGACTATGGTATCCGAGTGTACACCTACAACTGTTCTGCTTGACCCGTCTCACCAAGAGTTAGTTTGATGTTTAACCTACTATACTTGTCATCACTCTTAAGCCGGTATCACACGAGCGCTTTTTCACTCAACATTTATCCTCAACACTGGTCTGGCAGCTTATGTAGTCAACCTATAAACTGTTTCGGTTACCTAAATTCACCTATCATCAGTCTAGTTTCCGATACCAGGGCAAACTATTCCATAAATGTTGGCAGAAAAATGTTGATCATAGAATGTTGACTATAAAAGCTCTCGTGTGATACCGGCTTTACAGTACGGTACACTAGAGAGCATATATAACGTTACACCATTTCGGGTGCTGAACTTTTAAATTCTAAGTTGTGTTATCTCGTTTCCGTTTGATACTAAATTTAACAGGTGAGTTGCCACTTATACTCTTGATCTTACGTAAGGCAAATCCGATATTAGTTGGCATATTATTGCTCAATCCGATATTAGTTGGCATATTATTGCTCAATCCGATATTAGTTGGCATATTATTGCTCAATCTGATATTAGTTGGCATATTATTGCTCAATCCGATATTAGTTGGCATATTATTGCTCAATCCGATATTAGTTGGCATATTATTGCTCAATCCGATATTAGTTGGCATATTATTGCTCAATCTGATATTAGTTGGCATATTATTGCTCAATCCGATATTAGTTGGCATATTATTGCTCAATCCGATATTAGTTGGCATATTATTGCTCAATCCGATATTAGTTGGCATATTATTGCTCAATCCGATATTAGTTGGCATATTATTGCTCAATCCGATATTAGTTGGCATATTATTGCTCAATCCGATACTAGTTGGCATATTAATTGCTCAATCAATTCCTTCTCGTATATTCAAGCCTTCAAACCAAATGGCTCCTGTTTAACACCCTGTACAGTAGCAGATGAATATAACTAAAGCTCATCAGAGTGGTATGATATGCATGTAACGTCAGGGTGTCAAACAAATGCCAAATCCATTCTGTTTAGTCTTCTATTAGTGCATAGCCTATACAAATGTACAATTGTGGTTTATGGTTCAAATTATGCCTTTGGGTGGGATAAATTGGCCTAAACAGTGTATTTTGTGTTAATTTTCTTGTATTTTGTGTTAATTTTCTTGTATTTCATGTTAATTTTCTTGTATTTCTTCACATATTCAGTCAAGTATTTCTGGACCACTTTCTCCCTCATGTTTAGCCCCATTAGTTTTCAGATGTTAAGATGTTTGCCCCATTAGTTAGCCGATTTTAAGACCTTTTGCCCATTTCTTCGTCAATATTTAGACCTTTCGTGCTATTTAGGTGTCGATTTTCTCCCTGGCGAACGATAGTGAGCCTGTAATGTTGGAAGAAGCGGCCTTCGGCCGGGACATTTTTCTACCGAAAAATGTACAAATTAATCTAGAAGGGGGATCTAATGGATGTTTTTGTTTTAATTTGATGGAGGTCTCGGGAGGAAACTAAGAGCATCATAAAAAAGATCAATACAAAGGCAAATAAACGGCCCATCTCCCCTTACGTTGCTTCGGTTTGACCCCCTACATGCACGGTACCGGATCAATGAGAGAGGAGACTCACAGTGGTGCCAGGTGTATAGTCGAAATAAAGAGTTCGCCGACAACCTTATTCACTAGTTTTTTACCTTGGCAGTCATCGTGTATATCTAATGGCTCCTGTTTAGTACGGTGCTATTTGTGTCATGCCTTAAGGGGAGGGTTTTAGTTAGTTCGCTAGACTTCCATCAAACTTAACATTACAGCCCCTAGACCACCTTTCAAGATAAATTTGTACATTTTTCGGTAGAAAAATTTCTCGGCCGAAGGCCGATTCCTCTTAAATTACAGGCTCGCTATCGCTCGCCAGGAAAAAATCGACACCTAAATGGCACGAAAAATCTTTTAAAATTGACAGAAATGGGGCGAAAGTTCTTAAAATCGCCAAACTAATGGGGCGAACATCTTAAAATATCAAAAGCAATGGGGCTAACCATGAGGGAGAAAGGGGTCAAGAAAAAAATCCCCCAAGTGGAAATATCCCCTTAATAGTGTCGAATTGTATGTCCTGTCCCTCTCTTCTGTATCTATCTATCTATCTATCTATTTATAAATATATCTATCTATCTCTATGTATCTATATAGGCCTACAGTATTATATACACTTTTCGGAGAACTGTTGATTTTTACTATTCATCCCGATTCATGGTGAGGAGTATGTTGCACCAAATTATCTCTTGCCCCGCCCCGCTACTTTGCCAAACACTCCATCACAACCCCCCCCCCCCCCACCACCACCACACCTGTACCGCGGGGTTAATACCACGGTGGTTGGGGTATACTATACTATATATCTGTACCTGCCCATCTATCCAGCTGGCTCATCCCCAACCTGCCAGGTGGTCTTGTAACTACACCTCCCCTCAGGCCCCCATCCTCTCTCTCTCTCTCCTCTGCCTCCCCCTTCCCTCCCCCATCCCCTCTCTCTCTTCTACCTCCCCCTTCCCTCCCCCATCCCCTCTCTCTCTTCTACCTCCCCCTTCCCTCCCCCATCCTCTCTCTCTCCTCTGCCTCCCCCTTCCCTCTCCCCTCCCCCCCCCCTCTTCTACCTCCCCCTTCCCTCCCCCATCCTCTCTCTCTCCTTTGCCTCCCCCTTCCCTCTCCCATCCCCTCTCTCTCTCTTCTACCTCCCCCTTCCCTCCCCCATCCTCTCTCTCTCCTTTGCCTCCCCCTCTCCCTTCCCACCCCTCATCTCTCCTAATTCTAAGATTTTAAGATATATATTTAATGTGTTTTGTGTATACATACATTATATGTAGAATAGGAGTAGGGTAAAGGAATGTATAATCACCTTTGCCCTTTTGAGACAATGTATATGTAATGTTATGTATATGTAATTTATGTATATGTAATTTATGTATATGTAATTTTATGTATATGTAATTTTATGTATATGTAATTTATGTATATGTAATTTTATGTATATGTAATTTTATGTATGTCATTTTATGTATATGTAATTTTATGTATATGTAATTTTATGTATATGTAATTTTATGTGTATGTAATTGTATGTATATGTAATTTTATGTGTGTAATTTTATGTATATGTAATTTTATGTGTATGTAATTTTATGTATATGTAATTTTATGTATTTAGACAAAGACTTGTACAGTAAATCTGGACTGGACACGAAAATGGAACTTTGCAGTAAGGGACCCAAAATCGGAGAACGAACCCCCAAGTTCGAACCTCGAAACCGTGAAAACATCACATTTTCGCGGTTTCGAGGTTCGAACTTGAGGGTTCGTTCTCCGATTTTGGGTCCCTTCTTGCAAAGATCTATTTTCGTGTCCAGTCCAGATCTACCGGTACTGTAGTCTATGATTTATACTATCCCCATAAAAAATCAAATCAAATCATCTCTCCCACCCCTATCTATCCCACTTCTCCATCGTTCTCTCATCTTCACTTTCTCCGTCTCCTATTTTCGCGTTATTGCACTTTCAATGTTCTGTTATCCCTATTCATTGCGTGGGGTCACTTTCTCTCTCCATTTACCTAGTCTTCCCCTTCCGTTCACACATTCTTTTTGTCACCCATTTCGCCATTGCCTGGTACGATTTTTTTGTTTTACCACTTTCTCGTTCAGACCTGACTAGACTGTTTTCCTCGCTCCCCCCCCCTCTCTCCCTCCCCCCCCCACCCCTCTCTTCCCCCCCTCTCCCTTCCCCCCCCCCCTCTTCCCCTTCCCTCTCTCCCCCCCCCCTACGCTCTCTCTCTTCTCTCTCTCGCTCTTCTCTCTCTCTCTCTCTCTCGCTCTCTCTCGCTCTCCCTTCTCTCCTCTTTTTCTCTCCCTCTCTCTTTCTCTCCCCCTCTCTTTCTCTCCCCTCTCTCTTTCTCTCCCCTCTCTTTTTCTCTCCCCTCTCTCTTTCTCTCCCCTCTCTCTTTCTCTCCCTCTCTCTCTCTCTATCTATCTTTCTCTCCCTCTCTCTCTCAACTAACTACAGATTATTTCAAAACTGCATAAAATCGTCTAAATATTGCTACACAGTAAACCCCTCCCCCCCCCCCCCCGCACAGGTAGGGTTAATGTTCCTTGTGTAATACCGTAATGATGTTTGAAGTTGGTTAACCCTTTGACGCATTTCCACACTTTATTCTAGCTAGCATTAGTCGATTTCATACAGTTTAGCCCCATTAGTTTTGAGATTATAAGATGTTTACCCCATTATTTTGTCGATTGTACGACCTTTCGCCCCATTTATTTTGTGTTTACCCCATTAGTTTGTCGATTTTAAGACCTTTGACCTCATTTCTTTTGTCAATATTATGACCTTTCGTGCTATTTAGGTGTCGATTTTTTTCCTAGCGAACGATAGTGAGCCTGTAATTGTGGAAGAACCGGCCGAATTTCTCTACCGAAAAATGTACAAATTAATCTAGAAGGGGGATCTAAAGGATGTTTTAAGCTTCATGGAGGTCTAGGGAGGAAACTTTAAACAAATATACATACTATATGAAATAATGAACCAAACATAAACCCTTCCCCCTTTAACCTTAGGACGCGACTTTTAATCTGGACTTTACAAACTTCTCTTCCAGCTCCTCCCTCCCCTCTCCTCCTCTCCTCTCCTCTCCCTCCTCTCCTCCCCTCCCCTCCTCTCCCCTCCTCTCCTCCCCTCCTCTCCTCCCCTCCCCTCTCCTCTCCTCTCCTCTCCTCTCCTCTCCTCTCCTCTCCTCTCTCTCCCCTCCCCTCTCCTCTCCTCTCTCTCCCCACCCCACCCCACCCCACCCCACCCCACCCCTCCCGTTATGTTGCAGTACACAAACCCCCCCTTCCCCCCTCTACGTTTGCACACAGACCTTGCAAAACAGTGATCGCGTACCGTGGCATGTGTGAATGTGTTGTGATTGTGTCATAGTGAAGGTGATTGTGTTTTGGGGGGAGATTGTTGTACGTGTGTGTGTGTGTGTGAGTGCGTGTGGGGGGGGGGGGGCAGTTTTCATTGGTATAATATGTAGGGAAAGAACTAATAGGGAAGAAGGAATCTGTCTCGTATGGGTCAATACGCCTTCTGCAGATTTCCATTTTTCTTATGTTCTTATGTTAATTCAAGTCTTCAACAACATTACTCTGGTTTGACTGCTGTTACTATAGTCTATTCGCTGTAAGTAGGCGAGAAATCCTGACCTCTAACCTCTGTAACTCAAAAACGACTAGAGTAATCGAGCTAATATTTCTAACATTTGGGAAGAGTCAGTCAAGGAATACATGTGGACATTTACAGCCAATTTTCTCTAGCCTTCTTTGAGTTACAGAGGATAGAGGTCATGCTTTATCGCCTACTTACAGCGAATTGACTATAGTTGTGTTGCAATAAACAGTACCACTACTTTCATTCTATTTTTTCCTCCATGCTCGCCCCACGATTCCTCCTCCTCACAAACCTTCTCTTTCTCCTTAAGGGGGGTCACCTGTTTGTTTCTCTCCTTTTCTTCCTCTCTCTGGGTTGTATCCATTCGGCCCCATTCAGCCTACTGTTTTAAGACATTTATCCCCATTCAGGTGTCGATTTTTTCTTGGCGAGCGATAGCGAGCCAGCATTGTCTGAAGAAATCCGGCTTCGCCGGAGAAATTTTTCTATCGAAAAATGTACAAATTTAACCTGGTGTCAAAAACATATTTAAAAATATGCTGGCTCGCTACCGCTCGCCAGGAAAAAAATCGACACGTGAATGGGGATAAACATCTTAAAACCGTAGGTTGAATGGGACCGAATGGATACAAGCCAGAGAGAGGGAGAAAAGGAGAGAAAAAAAGCAGGTCACCCCCCTTAATACGACTTTCTCCCGTCACCTCCCTTCCCACCTTCTTACTACCCCTTCCTCCCTTCACCCTCCCCTTCCTCCCTTCACCCTCCCCTTCCTCCCTTCACCCTCCCCTTCCTCCCTTCACCCTCCCCTTCCTTCCTTCACCTTCCCCTTCCTTCCTTCACCTTCCCCTTCCTTCCTTCCTTCACCCTCCCCTTCCCTTCCTTCCTTCACCCTCCCCTTCCTCCCTGCACCCTTCCCTTCCTCCCTTCCTCCCTTCACCCTTCCCTTCCTCCCTTCACACCCTCCCCTTCCTCCCCTTCACCCTCCCCTTCCTTCCTTCACCTTCCCCTTCCTTCCTTCACCTTCCCCTTCCTTCCTTCCTTCACCCTCCCCTTCCTCCCTGCACCCTTCCCTTCCTCCCTTCCTCCCTTCACCCTTCCCTTCCTCCCTTCACCCTCCCCTTCCTCCCTTCACCCTCCCCTTCCTTCCTTCACCTTCCCCTTCCTTCCTTCACCTTCCCCTTCCTTCCTTCCTTCACCCTCCCCTTCCCTTCCTTCCTTCACCCTCCCCTTCCTCCCTGCACCCTTCCCTTCCTCCCTTCCTCCCTTCACCCTTCCCTTCCTCCCTTCACCCTTCCCTTCCTCCCTTCACCCTTCCCTTCCTCCCTTCACCCTCCCCTTCCTCCCTTCACCCTCCCCTTCCTCCCTTCACCCTCCCCTTCCTTCCCTTCTCAAGCTCTTCCCTCTCTCTTTCTCCCTTCCCTTCCCACCACCTTTACTACCTTTTCCCTCAATTTTTCCCTACTCAATCTCTTATCTGGCTCTCTCTCCCTTTCCTTCCCTCCTTCACTCTTGTCTAGTAGCTTATCAATCTATGGATATCCTTCTGTCTCTACATATGGTAAGGTACGCCAAAGTAACTGTTTCGACATTTGTTTTGAATACCGATATCTATTTTGCCTATTTATCAATCTAGGCTATCTATCCACGTATCTCCCAGCTAGCCCTTCTTCCATCCCAGGTAACCCCACTTTCTCTGTTCCATAGCAGCATCCCCCCCCCCTCCCCCCATCACACACACACACAAATGCATCACTTTCCTCCCCTGAAAGCTAGGGAACCTATCTCTTCCCTTCCCTCGTCTTCCTACCTTACCAGTATCCTATGTCTCTCTTCCCTCCCTCCATCCCTCCCTTCTTTCCTTCCATCCCTCCCTGTCTTGTCTCCCTTCCCTCCATCCCTCCCTGTCTTGTCTCCCTTCCCTCCCTCCCTCCCTTCCTTCCTTCCTGTCGTGTCTCCATTCCTTCTTCTCCACTTTCTCACCAACACATATACCTTCCTTTCCTTAAACCCTTTCCCTTCAATCCCTCCCTCTCTCACCATTTCCCTCCGTTCCATCAGTATAACCATCTTTGCCCTTTTGAGACCATGTATATGTACCCTGTATATATAATGTTATGTACCGTACGGTAGTTATGCTATCTCAATAAAGAGTCAAATCAAATCAAATCTGTTCACGCTCCCTTCCTTCCATCATTCCCTCTCTTACCTTCCTTCCTTCCTTCCTCCCTCCCTTTCTTCCTTCCTTCCTTCCCTCCTTCCTTGCTTCCTTTCCTTCCTTCCCTCCCTCCTTCCTTCCTTCCTTGCTTCCTTTCCTTCCTTCCTTCCCAGCACCTCTCTCTTCTTGCACAACCAACCAACCAGTACCTTCCCTTCCTTCCACACCCAAGCCTTTCCACTCTCGCACCTTTGCTCCACCAACACCAGTCCTCCTCCTCCTTCTTTTTTTCCTCCGTATTTTCTTCATTCCTCCTCCTCCCCTCTCTTCATCTCAAATCCTTCCTAACTTCCTCATATTTCGCCTTCCATTTCTTCTCTATCTGTTCTTCTACTCGTTTTCAGTGTTCTTCTTTTATCTCATCATAGTTGTCTATGATTCGCCATCCGTCTCCTTCTTCCACTTTTGTTTTATCTCTTCTCTCCTCCTCTATTCTCGTATATTCCTTCTCTTCTCCGTCCCCCCCCCCCCCCCCCCCCCCCCCCTCCTTCTCTTCTCTTGTCTTCTCTTTTCTTCTCTTCTCCACCTTTGGCCTTTTTTGTACCTTTCACCATAGCCTACCTGGCACCTTCTCCCCTATCCTCTCCACCCCTCCTTCCCACTTCTCTCCACCTCTCCACCATTGGCCATTTTTTGTGCCCTACACCAGTACCTGCTCCTCCCACTCATTTGTTCCAGCACTCAACCGCTTCACCGACACCACAATATCAGCCCGTTTCTCTCTCAATGTATTCTGCACTCACTCACTCACTCACTTATCACCACTAGGTATTACCACCCCACCACTGCTAGCACCAAGTAGCCATTACACACCACTACCGTTCCACCATTAACACCTCAACAACACTTATCACCACTCAGTATTACCACCCCACCACTGCTAGCACCAAGTAGCCATTACACACCACTACCGTTCCACCATTAACACCTCAACAACACTTATCACCACTCGGTATTACCACCCCACCACTGCTAGCACCAAGTAGCCATTACACACCACTACCGTTCCACCATTAACACCTCAACAACACTTATCACCACTCGGTATTACCACCCCACCACTGCTAGCACCAAGTAGCCATTACACACCACTACCGTTCCACCATTAACACCTCAACAACACTTATCACCACTCGGTATTACCACCCCACCACTTCTAGCACCAAGTAGCCATTACACACCACTACCGTTCCACCATTAACACCTCAACAACACTTATCACCACTCGGTATTACCACCCCACCACTGCTAGCACCAAGTAGCCATTACACACCACTACCGTTCCACCATTAACACCTCAACAACACTTATCACCACTCGGTATTACCACCCCACCACTGCTAGCACCAAGTAGCCATTACACACCACTACCGTTCCACCATTAACACCTCAACAACACTTATCACCACTCAGTATTAGTCACCACATCACCGTTATCCCCTACACCACTATAGCACCAAGTAGTCACCACTACACCATCACAAGTATTACTAAAGCACCATACCACTATTACTACAACATTTATACCACCACCACCACACTGTTTAGCAATACCACCACATCACTATTACCACACCTCTACCTGAGTTAAGCTATACCACCACACCACCACACTCCTTGGTATACCTACCGTACGTCTTTATCCATGTTGCCTCCTCAGCCCGTGTGTGTCTGTGTGTGTGTGTGTCTGTAAATAATAAAAATAATAATTGTCGGTTTATTGTTCACTTACTGTGTGTGTGTGTGTGTGTGTGTGTGTGTGTGTGTGTGTGTGAGAGAGAGAGAGAGAGAGAGAGAGAGAGAGAGAGAGAGAGAGAGAGAGAGAGAAAGAAAGAAAGAAAGAAAGAAAGAAAGAGAGAGAGAGAGAGAGTGTGTCTACCGTATTTCATTCATGTAGGCCTATCTTGATTTATTTATCTATCTATTTATCAATCTACCCGTCTATCATACCAATCTGTTTCTCACTATGTATGTGTTGTCTATCTATCTATCTATCTATATTTATCACTATCTATCCATGACTTACCGGTATCTAATAAGTACAGTTGTTGTTACCTACATCTTCATCCATCCACCTCATGAGTCACCAGTCTCTCTCTCTCTCTCTCTCTCTCTCTCTCTCTCTCTCTCTCTCTCTCTGTATATTTAAACTGATTAGCTGTCAGTTATCTTTCTCTTTTTCACACGCCCTCTGTACGCATTGTGATACGGTGCATTGAATATAGGGGCCATTACGGTAGACTGGCCTACCTTACTTAGTTTGGTTAGTCAAGTTACTGATATCTACTATATCTTATCTATCTATCTATCTACCGGTATCTATCTATCTATCTATCTCTAAATATAAGTAAATGGAGTGAAAGACTACAGTCTAATAATATAGCAGACATAATTAAGGGGAGATTTCCACTTGAGGGATACATTTCTTGACTCCTTCCTCCCTCATGTTTAGCCCCATTGCTATTAAGATTTTAAGACGTTCGCCTCATTAGTTTGGCGATTTTAAGAAATTCCGCTCCATTTCTGTCAATATAAGACCTTTCGTGCCATTTAGGTGTCGATGTTTTCCTGGCGAGCGATAGCGAGCCTGCAATTTAAGAGGAACCGGCCTTCGGCCGGAACATTGTTCTACCGAAAAATGTACAAATTCATCTTGGAAGAGGGTCAAGGGGGTGTAATTATAAGCTTGATGGAGGTCGAGGGAACAAAGCAAAAACCTCCCCTTAAAGTGCCCATAATCATCGAGCAATTTAATGATACCGGTATATTGCTGGTAATAACCCCATCTAAAGGCGGTGTCACACGATCGATTTTTCCGGCAATATTTACGGGCAATTGTAGTCTGGCAGCTTCAAATGTTAACACTATTAGGTGCAACGTCTCGGGGGTTATTATGATATTTGGTTTACATTATTATTGAGGGTTTTCATTGTTTTAGCCTTTTTTGAACAATGTGTTTTTAGTTTACCCCCACGACTTAGAAACACGCCTCTCCAGACCCCCTTCAAGCTAAATATGTACATTTTTCGGTAGAAAAATGTCCTGGTCAAAGGCCGGTTTCTCCCGCCCAGTAAAAATTGACACCTGCTTTTTTTTATTTCTGTCCTTTTCTCTCTTTCTCTGGCTTTTATCCATTTGGCCCCATTCAGCCAACTATTTTAAGACGTTTATCTCCATCTAGGTGTTGATTTCTTCCTGGCGAGCGATAGCGAGCCAGCATTATATGAAGAAATCCCGGCTTCGGAGACAGTTTTCTATCGAAAAATGTACAAATTTAGCCTGCTGTCAAATAAAAATAAAAAATATGCTGGCTCGCTACCGCTCACCAGTAAAAAATTGACACCTGGATGGGGATAAACGTCTTAAAACAGTAGGCTGAATGGGGCCAAATGGATACAAGCCAGAGAAAGATAGAAAAGGACAGAACAAAAACAGGTCACCCCCCTTAAACAGGTCACCCCCCTTAAACAGGGCACCCCCCATAAACAGGTCACCCCCCTTAAACTCGATTGTGGATGCTTAACCCCTTCTGTACCGACGACGTCTTTTTAATTATATTCTACCTATAATTTGACGATTTTATTCAGCTTAGAAGGGGCCTCAAGCAAGTAACAGGCTGCGAACTATCTCACTTAACCCTTTTTACTAGCATAGACGCTTCTTAAGGGGGGTGACCTGCTTTACTTTTCACTCTCTCTGGGTTGTATCCATTCGGCCCCATTTTGCATACTGTTTTAAGACGTTTATCCCCATCCAGGTGTTGATTCATACCTGGCGAGCGATAGCGAGCCACCATATTTTGGATGAGTTAGATAGCTGTCTAAATTTTTAAATTTTTCGATAGAAAAATGTCTCCGGCGGATTTCTCCATAAAATGCTGGCTCGCTATCGCTCGCCATGAAAAAATTGACACATAGATGAGGATAAATGTCTTAAAACAGTAGGCTGAATGGGGCCGAATGGATACAACAAAGAAAGAGAAAAAAAGCAGGTCATCCCCCTTAAACCGCACAACATCGTCTAAATATAGCTAGAATAGAATAAAAAAGACGTCGCCGGTACAGAAGGGGTTAAGCAGGCGTAACACATAGAAGGGGTTAAGCAGGCGTAACACATAGAAGGGGTTAAGCAGGCGTAACACATAGAAGGGGTTAAGCAGGCGTAACACATAGAAGGGGTTAAGCAGGCGTAACACAGAAGGGGTTAAGCAGGCGTAACACATAGAAGGGGTTAAGCAGGCGTAACACATAGAAGGGGTTAAGCAGGCGTAACACATAGAAGGGGTTAAGCAGGCGTAACACAGAAGGGGTTAAGCAGGCGTAACACATAGAAGGGGTTAAGCAGGCGTAACACATAGAAGGGGTTAAGCAGGCGTAACACATAGAAGGGGTTAAGCAGGCGTAACACATAGAAGGGGTTAAGCAGGCGTAACACAGAAGGGGTTAAGCAGGCGTAACACATAGAAGGGGTTAAGCAGGCGTAACACATAGAAGGGGTTAAGCAGGTGTAACACATAGAAGGGGTTAAGCAGGCGTAACACATAGAAGGGGTTAAGCAGGCGTAACACAGAAGGGGTTAAGCAGGCGTAACACATAGAAGGGGTTAAGCAGGCGTAACACATAGAAGGGGTTAAGCAGGCGTAACACATAGAAGGGGTTAAGCAGGCGTAACACATAGAAGGGGTTAAGCAGGCGTAACACATAGAAGGGGTTAAGCAGGCGTAACACATAGAAGGGGTTAAGCAGGCGTAACACATAGAAGGAGTTAAGCAGGCGTAACATATAGAAGGGGTTAAGCAGGTGTAACACATAAAGGGGTTAAGCAGGTGTAACACATAGAAGGGGTTAAGCAGGCGTAACACAAGGGGTTAAGCAGGCGTAACACATAGAAGGGGTTAAGCAGGCGTAACACATAGAAGGGGTTAAGCAGGCGTAACACATAGAAGGGGTTAAGCAGGCGTAACACATAGAAGGGGTTAAGCAGGCGTAACACAGAAGGGGTTAAGCAGGCGTAACACATAGAAGGGGTTAAGCAGGCGTAACACATAGAAGGGGTTAAGCAGGCGTAACATATAGAAGGGGTTAAGCAGGCGTAACACATAGAAGGGGTTAAGCAGGCGTAACACATAAAGGGGTTAAGCAGGCGTAACACATAGAAGGGGTTAAGCAGGCGTAACACATAGAAGGGGTTAAGCAGGCGTAACACATAGAAGGAGTTAAGCAGGCGTAACATATAGAAGGGGTTAAGCAGGCGTAACATATAGAAGGGGTTAAGCAGGTGTAACACATAAAGGGGTTAAGCAGGTGTAACACATAGAAGGGGTTAAGCAGGCGTAACACATAGAAGGAAATAGATCACATTAAATATACAATGCTTATAGGGTGTCAAAATAGATCACAATAAATATACAATGCTTACGGGGTGTCAAAATAGATCACAATAAATATACAATGCTTACGGGGTGTCAAAATAGATCACAATAAATATACAATGCTTACGGGGTGTCAAAATAGATCACAATAAATATACAATGCTTACGGGGTGTCAAAATAGATCACAATAAATATACAATGCTTACAGGGTGTCAAAGCAGGGTATAATTTTGTGCTAAGTCTTGCATGAATATGAGATGGAATACAAGAACAATAACCTGAAATAGCATTGTTTTGGCCATTGTATCACTTTCAAACACACAAAAAGATTAAGGGGAGGTTTTTAGTTTATTACCTTAACCTCCATCAAACTTAATATTAAACCCCCTTGATAGATAAAGATATATTTGTACATTTTTCGGTAGAAAAATGTCCAGGCCGAAGGCCGGTTCCTCTTAAAATACAGGCTCGCTATCGCTCGCCAGGAAGAAATCGACACCTAAATGGCACGAAAGGTCTTAAAATTGTCAGAAATGGGGGGAATGTTCTTAAAATCGCCAAACTAATGAGGCGAACTTCTTAAAATCTCAAAAGCAATGCAGCTAAACATGAGGGAGAAAGGGGTCAAGAAAAAAATCCCTCGAGGGGATAATTATCTCCTCTTAAATATAACTGTATATTTAGTAATAATGATCGAAAAGACTGGCATTATCTCTCGTTTGACACCCTAAATTATTATTATTATTATTATTATTATTATTATTATTATTATTATTATTAAACCGGAGCCATTTTGTTTGAAGACTTGAATGCACGTGAGAAGGACTACGAGGTTATCAACATGGAATAGCTTTGTTTCGACTACTTAATCACTTCCTAAGTCATCATTTGAACTATAAACCAAATGTGTATGCTTACATATATATTTACATATAATAATAAAGACTAAAAATAATGGGCTTTATTGGGCTTTAAGGGGAGATCTCCACTTGAGGGATTTTTTTCTTGGCCCCTTTCTCCCTCATGTTTATCCCCATTGCTTTTGATATTATAAAACGTTTGCCCCATTAGTTTAGCGATTTTAAGAACTTTCACCCCATATTAAGACCTTTCGTGCAATCAGGTGTCGATTTTATCCTGGCGAGCGATAGCGAGCCTGTAATTTAAGAGGAACCGGCCTTTGGCCGGGACATTTTTCTGCCGAAAAATGTACAAATTTATCTTGAAAGGGACTCAAGGGGGTGTAATTTTAAGCTTGATGGAGGTCTAGGGAACAAACTAAATACCGGTACCTCCCCTTAAGCTTGATGGAGGTCTTGGGAACAAACTAAATACCTCCCCTTAATTTTTTTTTTTGGACCTCCTTCTCCCTCGGGTTTAGCATATTAGTTTTTGAGATTTTAAGACATTCCTTCCATTAGTTTGTTGATTTGAAGACCTTTCGCCCCATTTCTTTGTCAATGTTAATACCTTTCGTGCCATTTAGGTGTCAATATTTTCCTGGCGAGCGAAAGTGAGCCTGTAATTTTAAGAGAAACCTTGGGCTATTTTCCTACCGAAAAATGTACAAATTTATCATGAAGGGGTGTCTGGGGGGGGGTGGGTGGGGGGGGGGGTGGGGGGGGGGGGGGGGGGGGGGGTATTTCTAAGCTTGATGGAGGTCCAGCGAGGAAACTTAACAAATAAATATATGCATAAATGAATTAATAACCCCAAAACCGGCCACTATCCCCTTAACCCTTTCAGTACCAGCGACGTGGGTTATATTTTATTCTAGCTATGTTAAGGGGGAGATTTCCACTTGAGGGATTTTTTTCTGGACCCGTTTCTCCCTCATGTTGAGCCCCATTGCTTTTGAGATTTTAAGACGTTCGCCCTAGTAGTTTTGACATTTTAAGACATTTTGCCCCATTTCTGTCAATTTTAAGACCTTTCGTACCATTAAGGTGTTGATTTTTTCCTGGCGAGCGATAGCGAGCCTGTAATTTAAAAGCAAGGATGCCGGGACACTTTTCTACCGAAAAATGTACAAATTTATCTTGAAAGGGGGTCCAGGGGGTGTAATTTTAAGCTTGATGAAAACTTAGGGAACAAACTTAAATACCTCCCCTTAAGACGATATTGTGCAGCTTAGGAAGGATCTGTGGTAGTTCGAAAGGTTGGTGGAGATAGTTTGAAGCCATATTTTTGCTAGAGGTCCTTCCTAAGCTGAATACAATCGTCTAATTGTGGCTATAATGTGATAGGTAAATAAGACATTCCTGGTACGGGTCGGGTTAAGAGGAGATTTCCCACTTGAAGGATTTTTTTCTGGACCCCTTTCTCCCTCATGTTTAACTCCACTGCTTTTGATATTTAAAGACGTTCGCCCCATTAGTTTGGCGATTTTAAGAACTTTTGCCCCATTTCTGTCATTTTTTAGACATTTCGTGCCATTTAGGTGTCGATTTTTTCCTGGCGAGCGATAGCGAGCCTTGAATGTAAGAGGAAACGGCCTTCGGCCGGGACATTTTTCTACCGAAAAATGTACAACTTTATCTTGAAGAGGGTCAAGGGAGTGTCATTTTTAAGCTTGATAGAGGTCTAGGGTACAAACTAAATACCTCTCCTTAACAAGCTTTGACAACAATCCGGTAAAGGTGAAGGAAGGCAGTGTGTGTTCATGTGGGGGTGGCCTTGTGGACGAGTTTTTATTGTACATCACTGATAATGAGGGTGTTGAGCTGGAGGGAGGGAGGGAGGGAGGGAGAAATGGGGAGGGGACAAGGCGAATAGGAGTGGGGGTGGAGTGGAATAGGAGTGGGGGTGGAGTGAAATAGGAGTGGGGGGTGGAGTGAAATAGGAGTGGGGTGGAGTGGAATAGGAGTGGGGGTGGAGAAAGGGGAGTGGGGGTGGAGTGAAATAGGAGTGGGGGTGGAGTGAAATAGGAGTGGGGGTGGAGTGAAATAGGAGTGGGGGTGGAGTGAAATAGGAGTGGGGGTGGAGTGAAATAGGAGTGGGGGTGGAGTGAAATAGGAGTGGGGTGGAGTGAAATAGGAGTGGGGGTGGAGTGAAATAGGAGTGGGGGTGGAGTGAAATAGGAGTGGGGGTGGAGTGAAATAGGAGTGGGGGTGGAGTGAAATAGGAGTGGGGGTGGAGTGAAATAGGAGTGGGGTGGAGTGAAATAGGAGTGGGGGTGGAGTGAAATAGGAGTGGGGGTGGAGTGAAATAGGAGTGGGGGTGAGAGAAATAGGAGTGGGGTGGAGTGAAATAGGAGTGGGGTGGAGTGAAATAGGAGTGGGGGTGGAGTGGAAATAGGAGTGGGGGTGGAGTGAAATAGGAGTGGGGTGGAGTGAAATAGGAGTGGGGGTGAGTGAAATAGGAGTGGGGGTGGAGTGAATCGGAGTGGGGGTGGAGTGAAATAGGAGTGGGGTGGAGTGAAATAGGAGTGGGGTGGAGTGAAATAGAGTGGGGTGGAGTGAAATAGAGTGGGGGGGAGTGAAATGGGAGGGGGGTGGAGTGAAATAGGAGTGGGGGGGAGTGAAATAGGAGTGGGGGTGGAGTGAAATAGGAGTGGGGGTGGAGTGCCTAGGAGTGGGGGTGGAGTGAAATAGGCGTGGGGGTGTGAGTGAAATAGGAGTGGGGGTGGAGTGAAATAGGAGTGGGGGTGGAGTGAAATAGGGGTGGTGGTGAGAGAAATGGCGAGGGGACATAGCGAATAGGAGTGAGGGGGAGGGAAATGGGGGGGATGATAGAAGAGAGAGAGAGAGAGAGAGAGAGAGCGGAAGATGATTGTAAGTTGTGATAAAGTATAGGAAGGGAAAACGTGAAATAACGAAGTGGGCGACATTGAAAGATAAACGGGAAATGGAAAATACGCGAAAACAACACGTAACTAACCCCTTCTTTACGGACGCCGCCATTGTATTTTCATTCTTGCTATATATATTTACATGTTTATGGTGCAGCTTAAGGGGGTGACCTGCTTTTTTTTATTTCTGTCCTTTTCTATCTTTCTCTGGCTTTTATCCATTCGGCCCCATTCAGCTACTATTTTAAGACGTTTATCCCCATCCAGGTGTCGATTTCTTCCTGGCGAGCGATAGCGAGCCAGTATTGTATGAAGAAATCCGGGGAGACATTTTTCTATCGAAAAATTTACAAATTTAGCTTGCTGTCAAAACAAAAATATATATATTCTGGCTGGCTACCGCTCGCCAGGAAAATATTAACACCTGGATGGGGATAAACGTCTTAAAACAGTAGGCTGAATGGGGCCAAATGGATACAAGCCAGAGAAAGATAGGGCAGGACAGAACCAAAACAGGTGACCCTCCTTAACAGTACCGGTATGTTGATTGCATATCCTACATTTGTACTAATACTGTGTTGTGTATATCTTTGCAGGTTATGGTTGGGATATTGTGAGGAGTCGCCGTAAGGCCGAGGTAAGAACTCTACATTGGAACAGTAAAGTTGGGTCATACCGGAGTTAGTTTATCGGCAGATTTATTTGGAGTCTCATTATAATATTTATCTATCTAGCCTATCTATTTGCTCAGGCCCATTTCCCATTTTGTTTTTTCTCCTGGGGGTGGCCGACTCGAGACAGAGCCCGAATAGAGAAAAAAAAAAAAATAATAATAATAATAATAATAATAATAATAATAATAATACTTTATTGGTCATGTAGCTTTCATGGGATTTATGTTGTGAATTTTTCTTGCTATACAAAAACTGTATTGGAATCTACTCGTTTTATTTTCACCTGACGGTAAATTGCAAGGTTCCCATCTAGATTTCATTATATAGTTATTTTGAAACGGGTAATCCGATGTCCTTTACTGGATACGAGACTCCGATACAATCCGCCGATAAAACTACTCGGATTAATCCTTTATATCGGATGATGATGTTTTTTTGTTTATATATATTTTTACTCCTGATACAGTACAGGTTAAAAGATTATGTACCGGGATTAACCCCTTCTGTACCGGCGACGTCCTTTGTATCTAGCAGGGGCATTAGCAGACAATTTATTTCAGCTTAGGAAGGCTCTGTGGATTATATGAGATCATCTGTAGCCTTTTAATCGTTAGAAGTCCGTGTTAAGGGGAAATTTCCACTTGAGGGACTTTTTTTCTTGACCCCTTTCTCCCTCATGTCTAGCCCCTGCTTTTGAGATTTTAAGACGTTTGCCCCATTAGTTTGGCGATTTTATGAACTTTCGCCCCATTTATGTCACTTTTAAGACCTTTCGTACCATTTAGGTGTCGATATTTTCCTGGCGAGCGATAGCGAGCCTGTAATTTAACCCTCTCACATCCTGACACGAGTTTTGAGCCTATTAGGGATACTTTAAAGCCTTTGTTACCGTCAGGGGTATCTATAAACCTTTAGTTTGTTTACTTCAACCTCTGCAGTTGTCTTTGAATTAGCTGTGGGCAGAAAACTAATTTTGGAGAGGTAATTATAACAGTGAGAGTAATCTATTTCTTATTGCTAATCTGGCAACCTCTGCGTCCTATGGTCGTGAGAAGGTTAAGAGGAACCGGCCTTCGGCCGGGACATTTTTCTACCGAAAAATTTACAAATTTATCTTGAAAGGGGGTCAAGGGGGTGAAATTTTAAGATTCTGGAGGAGTAGGAAACAAACTAAAAACCTCCCCTTAAACTGAGTAAAATGATGTAATAGTTGCCAGAATGTAATGCAGAAGACGTCACTTGTACTGAATGTAATGCAGAAGACGTCACCTGTACTGAATGGGTTAACCTGTTGATATTTTAAGGGGGGATGGTTCATTGTTCTGTTAGTTATTGACATTTTTAAGACGTTCGCCCCATTAGTTTGGCAATTTTCACACCTTTAGCTCCGTTTCGTTGTCAAATTTAAAGATCTATCGTGCCTCAAAGGTGTCCATTTTGTCCTGGCGAGCGATAGCGAGCCTGTAATTATAAGAGGAAATATTCTACCGAAAAATGTACAAATTTATCTTTAAGAGGGGGGGGGGGTGTCTAGGGGGCGTTTTTTCTAAGTTTGAGGGAGGTCTAGTTTGAGGGAGGTCTAGTTTGAGGGAGGTCTAGTTTGAGGGAGGTCTAGTTTGAGGGAGGTCTAGTTTGAGGGAGGTCTAGCGAGGAAACTAAACAATACATTAATTAATAGACCAACAAAGCAGCCAGTATCCCCACTATGACCTGCTTTTGTCCTGTCCTTTTCTATCATTCTCTGGCTTGTATCCATTTGGCCCCATTCAGCCTACTGTTTTAAGACGTTTTTCCCCATCCAGGTGTCAATTTTTTTACTGGTGAGCGGTAGCGAGCCAGCATATTTTTTATTTTGTTACATTTTTCGATAGAAAAATTTCTCCGGCGAAGCCGGATTTCTTCATATAATGCTGGCTCGCTATCGCTCGCCAGGAAGAAATCGACACCTAGATGGGGATAAACGTCTTAAAATATTTGGCTGAATGGGGCCAAATGGATACAAGCCAGAGAAAGAGAGAAAAGGAGAGAAATAACAAAAACCAGCCACTATCCCCTTAATACAGTCAGCCCTCAGTAATTGTAGCAAATGTTCGTATATTGTAATTAGTAGTTAATTACCCCCTAGGCAAAGATGTATCAAGATAATTAGGACTTACAGCTAGATTTTAAGCTACTTTGTAATTTATCGCACCCTAATTATATCGTAATTAAGACCCATTTCAACCACTTTGAAATACATGCCAATTAACCTAATTGATAGTTCACTGCAAGAACAATGCCAGATTATCATATTTTGTAACGGATTAATGTGACGTTTATTTATATTTATTTATTTATTTATTTATTTGTTTATATAAATATATACCCGGTACCGTATATATATACTGTATATATATATATATATTTGTTTTTTGTTTTTTTATTGACACTTTTAATCAGATGACGCCATTTCATTACATCAGAACCCAACCACACAATAGAACGGACAGACAGTGTGAAAGACCTTGGGGTGTTAATGTTTGAAAATGTGGGTTTCTAAGAACATAACCAGGTCAAAGTTGCGCAATGGCTGCGAAACGTCTTATACAGGTTGGGAGTTGTTTGCATACATTTGAAACACGCGGTGAATTGTGCTTATGATAACGCTCTTCCAGTCTATAGTGCTGAAATAAATGACTTAGAGAGTAGACACAGGAATCTTCATCTCCCAATATACAGTACACTAGGTAAAACAGCTACAATATTGGGAGCGGTTAAGGGGGGTGACCTGTTTTGGTTCTGTCCTTTTCTATCTTTCTCTGGCTTTTATCCATTTGACCCCATTCAGCCTACTGTTTTAAGACGTTTATCCCCATCCAGGTGTCAATTTTTTACTGGTGAGCGGTACCGAGCCAGCATATTTTTTTATTTTTGTTTGACAGCAGGCTAAATTTGTAAATTTTTCGATAGAAAAATTTCTCCGGCGAAGCCGGATTTCTTCATATAATGCTGGCTCGCTATCGCTCGCCAGGAAGAAATCAACACCTAGATGGGGATAAACGTCTTAAAATAGTTGGCTGAATGGGGCCGAATGGATACAAGCCAGAGAAAGGGAGAAAAGGACAGAAATAACAAAAAGCAGGTCACCCCCCTTAAGTGATATGAGAGGCTGGGAATGCGATATCCCCCGGGTGGATAACTGGGATGCTATAGGGTCGCTTATCACACAGAGGCCCACGTCTCTTCAACAAACTCCCACGGCGAGTAAGAGACATGGGGGCGTCTCGTTAGACAACTTCAAGAGAGCTCTTGATGTCGAACTGCAAACAGTGCCAGACGAGCCCATCTTCCCAGGGGAGCGAGCTACCCCTTTACAACCTAAGGTAAGGTTCCTGCCTACCCTACCTTCGGCCGATTTGATTAATTTCCAAGTGATAAGGTTGATTAGGCCTACACTGTGTTTGAAAAAGGTATGACATTTTTTATACCGGTGTACAATAATAGGGCGTGTTGTTAGCGATTTACCTTTCATAAGAACATAAGAAAATGGGAGACTACAGTCTAGAGCCGATTGCCCCACACAAGGCAGATCCCCTCTCACACCCACTGATAATAGATGGGTGTATTACCATCAATATACCTCTAAATGGATAGATGTTTATGGACACCTTAGTTACCCCTTTCATACCCATTATTCTCGACAGTGCCATCTTTGAAAAAACAAAAGGTCCCTCCTAAGTTGAATGTATATTGTTTTTATGAGTTATGCATTAAGGGGGGTGACCTGCTTTTTTCTCTTGGTTGTATCCATTTGGCCCCATTTACCCTTCTGTTATAAGACATTTATCCCCATCCAGGTGTCGAAATCTTTCCTGGCGAGTGATAGCGAGCCAGCATTTTATGGAGAAATCCGGCCTCGCCGGAGACATTTTTCTATCAAAAAATGTAAAAAATAATCCAGCTGGCTGACTCTTTATCCAAAATATGGTGGCTCGTTATCGCTCGCCAGGTATAAATCGACACCTGGATGGGGTTAAGCGTCTGAAAACAATAGGCTGAATGGGGCCGATTGGATACAACCTAGAGAAAGATAAAAAAAAAAAAGCAGGTCATTCCCCTTAATGTGTCTCAAGGTTGGGTCCGTCCGTATATCTGAAGGAAGGAAGGAAGTGTTTTGTGGGGTGGGGGGGGGGGGGGTTAGATTGGTAGTTTGATGTCATTTAGTGTTAACGATTTGATGGAGAGAGAGAGAGAGAGAGAGAGAGTGTAAACAGGGACTCGGTAAGGGGATGGTCAGAGAAACACGGGTGACGTGGGGGGGGGGGGGGGGGGGGTGGGGGGTGGTAGAGTGGTCAGGGTAAGGGGTCAACCGCAGTTCTTCTATCCCCATCCTCTCTCCCTCTCCCTCCCTCTCCCTCTCCCTCCCCCTCCCCCTCCCCTCCTCCTCCCCTCCCCCTCATCCTCATCCTCTCCCCTCCCCCCCCTCCCCCCCCCCTCCCCCTCCCCCTCCTCCCCCCCCCCCTCCCCCCCCCCCCCCCCTCCTCCCCTACCTAACCTGATTCGCATCTATTATTCGTGGTCTATAGTTCATTATAGCTAGGCCTCTGAAATCGTCACCAATAGCCTCTGTATCTCCAATCGTCACCAATAGCCTCTGTATCTCCAAAAGGGCTAGAGCAAATGCGGTCTATCTATACTGAACGGACTATAGCTATCTGTATTCCCTACCTGTACCTGTATGTTATGTTATCTTATAGTTAGCCCAGTACCCACCCACCCGTGATGAATTACGGTACACTGTAAACACTGAGGATGTAGAATTATGGTACCGGTACATAAAACCATTATGGTACCGGTACATAAAACCATTAAGGGGGGTCACCTGCTTTTTGTTATTTCTGTCCTTTTCTCTCTTTTCTCTGGCTTGTATCCATTTGGCCCCATTCAGCCAACTATTTTAAGACGTTTATCCCCATCTAGGTGTCGATTTCTTCCTGGCGAGCGATAGCGAGCCAGCATTATATGAAGAAATCCGGCTTCGCCGGAGACATTTTTCTATCGAAAAATGTACAAATTTAGCCTGCTGTCTACCAAAAATAAAAAATATGCTGGCTCGCTACCGCTCACCAGTAAGAAATTGACACCTGGATGGGGATAAACGTCTTAAAACAGTAGGCTGAATGGGGCCAAATGGATACAAGCCAGAGAAAGATAGAAAAGGACAGAACAAAAACAGGTCAGCCCCCTTAATACTACATTCACTCACCAGTATCACCAACACAGTTTCACCACCATTTCTCCACCCACTACTTTCACGATACACGAGTTCCCTCACCACTACTACCACCATTTGACACCAGCACCATTACCATCACCACCACCCACTACTTTCACGATACACGAGTTCCCTCATCACTACCACCACCATTTGACATCACCATCATCACCACCACCACCCACTACTTTCACGATACACGAGTTCCCTCATCACTACCACCACCATTTGACACCAGCACCATTACCATCACCACCATTTCACTACTACCATCACCAGTTCCCTCATCACTACCACCACCATTTGACACCAGCACCATTACCATCACCACCACCCACTACTTTCACGATACACGAGTTCCCTCATCACTACCACCACCATTTCACTACTACCATCACCACCACCACCCACTACTTTCACGATACACGAGTTCCCTCACCATTACCACCACCATTTGACATCACCATCACCACCATTTCACTACTACCATCACCACCACCACCCACTACTTTCACGATACACGAGTTCCCTCACCACTACCACCACCATTTGACATCACCATCACCACCACCACCACCACCACCCACTACTTTCACGATACACGAGTTCCCTCACCACTACCACCACCATTTGACATCACCATCACCACCATTTCACTACTACCATCACCACCACCACCACCACCCACTACTTTCACGATACACGAGTTCCCTCACCATTACCACCACCATTTGACATCACCATCACCACCATTTCACTACTACCATCACCACCACCACACACGATACACGATTCCCCATTACCACCACCATTTGACATCACCATCACCACCATTTCACTACTACCATCACCACCACCACCCACTACTTTCACGATACACGAGTTCCCTCACCATTACCACCACCATATACCCTTTACCATGTACCACCACCATTTGACATCACCATCACCACCATTTCACGCCACCACCACCAACTTTCACGATACACGAGTTCCCTACCACACCACCATACTATTTCTTGATATCACCATTACACATCACCATCTATCCCCCTGTAATATACCCTTTATTAATGTAACAAATAATCAGCCTCAATATGCTAAACTTGCTTCCCGTTCTTATGTCTTGATAGGGTAATGCAGAAGTGCCCGGAATTACGGTGTGAGTATCCTAGGTCCGATTCCTTGGAGTGAGTGCCACATGTATTGGTTGATTTCATTAATTGAGTTTAGAAGTAAAGTGGGTTGGTGAACAAAATATAATACTAGGTTCGAATCCTTGGAGTACCGGTACCATATATATTCACTAGTTGCATTGATTAGGTTTATTTGTAAGTTAAGGGGAGATCTCCACTTGAGGGATTTTTTTCTTGACCCCTTTCTCCCTCATGTTTAGCCCCATTGCTTTTGAGATTTTAAGACGTTCTCCCCATTAGTTTGGCGATTTTAAGACCCCTTGCCCCATTTCTGTCAATTTTAAGACCATTCGTGCCATTTAGGTGTCGATTTTTTCCTGGCGAGCGATAGCGAGCCTGTAATTTAAGGGGAACCGGCCTTCGGCCGGGAAATTTTTCTACCGAAAAATGTACAAATTTATCTTGAAAGGAGGTCTAGGAGGAGTGATTTTAAGCTTGATGGAAGTCTAGGGAATCAACTAAAAACCTCCCCTTAATTGGTGGGTTGGTGAATATATATGAAGTTATTGGTATTGCACTGGTAAAAATAGACTTGGGATTCGTGACTACCCCATATTAGTGTGGCGTTCGTGACTCGCTGAAATTAATCTGGAAGACGAATTATAGACCGTTACTACTTGGCTACTACTGTTGGTGGTGGTGTAATGGTTTAGATGCGTATGTTTCTGGGGGTGGTGTCCCGAGTTCGAAGCCCGGGAGGATCAGATGCTTTCGTTAGTTTGTTCCGGTGCATTGGGGTTTGTAATGGAGGATTAAGGGGAGATATCTACTTCAGGGATTTTTTTCTGGACCCCTTTCTCCCTCATGTTTAGCCCCATTGCTTTGGAGATTTTAAGACGTTCGCCCCATTAGTTTGGCGATTTTAAGAACTTTTGACCCATTTCTGTCAATTTTAAGACCATTCGTGCCATTTAGGTGTCGATTTTTTCCTGGCGAGCGATAGCGAGCCTGTAATTTAAGGGGAACCGGCCTTCGGCCGGGACATTTTTCTACCGAAAAATGTACAAATTTATCTTGAAAGGAGGTCTAGGAGGAGTGATTTTAAGCTTGATGGAAGTCTAGGGAATCAACTAAAAACCTCCCCTTAATGATAAAAACGGGGTGTTGCTAAATTATCTTTTGCTCTAGTAATACGTCTCGGTAAATGATAGTAAAATATGGATCTGAAATGTATAATGACTAATTGGAACTATGCTGAATTATTATGCCATTGTTCTCCCATTAGGCTATCCTGATTAATTGTAGTGTAATAAGTGTCTGAAGTTTATATAATAGTTATATTTCGTCATTAATCCATATACTTCTTGCAATTCATGACCAGCTCAAACTAGTCAAGTGGACGAATTATTGATTAACCCTTTCGCGCGCGCCAGAACGCGATTTTGCGCCCTTTCTGGGATACTTAAAAAGCATTTGTGACCATCAGGGGTGTTCAGAAACCTTTAGTTTAGTTACTTCAACCTTTGCAGTTGTCTTTCAGCGAGGTGTGGGCAGAAAAATAAGTTTGGAGAGGTAATTATAAGATTAAGATAACTGAAATCTGAATCTCCCCCTAGTGCATTAAGGGGAGGTTTCTAGTTTGTTCTCTAAACCTCCATCAAGCTTAAAATTACACTCCCTAAACCCCCTTTCAAGATAAATTTGTACATTTTTCGGTAGAAAAATTTCCCGGCCGAAGGCCGATTTCTCTTAAATTACAGGCTCGCTATCGCTCGCCAGGAAAAAATCGACACCTAAATGACACGAAAAGTCTTAAAATTGACAAATGGGGCGAACGTTCTTAAAATCACCAAACTAATGGGGCAAACGTCTTAAAATATCAAAAGCAATGGGACTAAACCTGAGGGAGAAAGGGGTCCAGAAAAAAAAAAGTATCTCAAGTGGAAATCTCGCCTTAAAGGGTTAACCGGTAATGCTTTCCGTGCTCCCACCCTCTATATCCCTCCAGCACTTTCTGATTTCTCTCTCCATAGCATATCTTGTAAGTCACTCACCCGGACTCCTGAATATATTCCCACAGGCTACAGTCTCACTTGTTTATAGGCTAACTACTTCAATAATTCTCCTTCGTTTGTTAACATAATCGCCCTGTGAACATAAGAACGTAAGAAAATGGGAGTCTGCAAAAAGACGATCGGCCCACACAAGGCAGATCCCTGTCACACCCAAACTCAATAGGATGGACAGTATAGATTCATTAGAGAGGTGTTTCTGTTTTGCCCGTAGTTTTGTCCATAGTATTTGTGTAAGCGTTAAGCACCCGTCCAACAGTCTTGCACACACACACACACACACACCAACCAACCACATAAGCACTCGCGTACGCACACAAGCTCAGCGTATAGGTGTCCATGGCATACACACACAAACCCCGGTGTGTACAGTATGTGTGTGTGTGTGTGAGTGAGACTGTGTGTGTGTGTGTGACTTTGTATGTGTGTGTGTGTATGTGTGCAACAGTTCCCACGCCACCCCTGTCAGCCGCCACTCCTTGCTGCATCTTCCTTCACCACTTCCTTCACTGCATCAGCAACTCCTTCGTTCACTCGCTCATAGATAGCTAAGTCCTCCTCCCATCCCTCTATCTCCGTATGCCTCCATGTTCTATGATCCCATGTTCTATGATCTTGCAAGGCATCAGCAAGGTATTTATTTCACTATCTCATGTTACTAAATATGTCTTCTATTTCGCCTCACCTTTCATTCACTCCTCATAATTATCCTTCAGTATATTATGTTTGACTTAAGGGGAGGTTTCTAGGTGTGTTGCTTAGACCTCCATCAAGCTTAAAATTACATCCCCTAGACCCCCTTTCAAGATAAATATGTACATTTTCCGGTAGAAAAATTTCCCGGCCGAAGGCCGATTCCTCTTAAATGACAGGCTCGCTATCGCTCGCCAGGAAAAAATCGACACCTAGATGGCACGAAAGGTCTTAAAATTGACAGGAATGGGGCGAACATTATTAAAATCGCCCAACTAAGGGGGCAAACGTCTTAAAATCTCAAAAACAATGGGGCTAAACATGAGGGAGAATGAAGTTGGAACCAAAATCCCTCAAGTGGAAACCTCCCCTTAATCAATGCTCCTCCTATACCGGGTACTAACTCTACATTCTTTGCCTCATGCCTCACCTGCTGTATATTTGATGTATTTCATGTGTTCCGTTGCTTCCCAAGGCTCTTCCGAAACTTTCTTAAGGGGAGATCTCCACTTGAGGGACTTTTTTTTCTGGACCCCTTTCTCCCTCATTTCTAGCCCCATGGCTTTTGAGATTTTAAGACGTTTGCCACATTAGTTTGGTGATTTTTAAGAATTTCCGCCCCATTCTGTCAATTTTAAGACCTTTCGTGCCATTTAGGTGTCGATTTTATCCTGGCGAGCGTAAGCGAGCCTGTAATTTAAGAGTAATCGGCCTTTGGCCGGGACATTTTTCTACCGAAAAATGTACAAATTTATCTTGAAAGGGGGTCAAGGGGGTGAAATTTTAAGATTGCTGGAGGAGTAGGAAACAAACTAGAAACCTCCCCTTAAGGCGGTGTCACACGAGCGATTTTTCCGTCAATTTTTACGGGCAATTGTTGTCTGGCAGCTTCAAAATACAAGTTCCGTGAGAATTAAACTACCTACCATCATCTAACTTCGATCTAGTTTCCGATCCCAATGACAAATACATCCCAAAATATCACCAGACAAAAAGTTGCTCATGGAAAATTGTCGGAAAAAGCGTGTGACGTGTGACAGCGACTTTTACAGCATAACATCGCCACATTCAGACACATGGGCCCCTGTTTTCGATACTACTGCTTTCTCTCTCTCTTCACGCCTGTCATCCGCGAAGGGCTGTGCAATTTCTATTCCCTGTTATCTTTGTTGAACGCGAGCATATTTAAATTCAATAAGTTTGTCTCCTAGTTAAGGGGAGATTTCCACTTGAGGGATTTTTTGCTGGACCCGTTTCTCCCTCATGTTTAGCCCCATCGCTTTTAAGATTTTAAGACGTTCGCCCTCGTAGTTTTGAAATTTTAAGACATTTTGCCCCATTTCTGACAATTTTAATACCTTTCGTGCCATTAATTAAGGTGTCGATTTTTTCCTGGCGAGCGATAGCGAGCCTGTAATTTAAGAGCAACCGGCCTCCGGCTGGGACATTTTTCTACCGAAAAATGTACAAATTTATCTTGAAAGGGGGTCTAGGGGGTGTAATTTTAAACTTGATGGAAACGTAGGGAACAAACTAAAAACCTCCCCTTAAGCAGCTGATGTGTTTTGTATCTATATGTCTGATATAATGCCAAATTATTGTATTTGTTAATAGAGTAAGCCAGTGTCAACCTTCTTCAACAACAGCTCCATGCTAAGTTGACTGCCATAGTTTGGTGATAGGCTAATTATAGTCTATTCGCTGTAAGTAGGCGATAAATCATGACCTCTATCCTCTGTAACTCAAAAAGAACTAGAACAAATTTGCTGTTAATTTCCACATCTATTCCTTGATTGACTCTTCCCAAATGGTATACATATTAGCTCGATTACTCCAGTCGTTTTTGAGTTACAGAGGTTAGAGGTAAT
>CM064531.1:345298-357798 GCA_032716605.1 Paralithodes platypus
CCATCCCACACCCAGACCCACCCACCCACACACCCCTTTTCTTCATCCGTACCCCCTCTAACCTTTACTCGTGTACCTTGCTATATTCGCCATTTTATTTGCTCTCTCTCTCTCTCTCTCTCTCTCTGTGGGTAGCCAGTGGATGTGTGGGGTGTGTAGAAACATGAGGGCGTACCTCATCTTCTACTATCCTTGTCTTCTCCTTATTGGCACCCATTAACTGCTTCCACTGAATGCCAAACCACGTAGCTCGGATTGCATAGTCTGTCTGAAGATCTATGTAAACCTATGCAAGTTGACATTTAAGGGTGTTAAACGAAAGCCTTATCCATTCTTTGCAGTCCTTAACATTGTAAAGATAAATTAGGTTTAATAGTTCAAATTATGTCTTTGGAAGGGTTCCATGTCATCTCAACCAGTGCCAAATCAACCAAGACCAACCAAACCAGTGCCAAAATATAGAATAACTACCGTAACCTAACCGTATTGGTTGATTTGGTACTGGTTGAGAGCTACTGGTTCAAATGGTCTACTGGTTGAGTTGACCGGTCACCCTTTGGAAGGGATAGCATGGTCAATACAATGCTATTACACTTTCATTTGTCTGGAATTCCTCCAAGTCTTCAAACAAACAAAAAATGCTCCGGTTTGACACCCTAAGTAACAAGTGACCACCCACCCAGTCCTAAGCCTCCCCAGCGGTTCAGCCATTTCCCCTCCGACCCACGCCACCAGGACTGGGGAAATGAGGTGGAATGTGTGGGTGTGGTGGGAGACTGTGGGGGTGTAATGGGAGCTTGTGGATGTGGGTACTGGGTCTGGTGGGAGACTGTGGGGGTGTAGTGGGAGCTTGTGGATGTGGGTACTGGATGTGGTGGGGCTGTGGGTACTGGATGTGATGGGGCTGTGGGTAGTGGGTGTGACGGGCGACTGTGGTTATTGGGTATACATATTATGTGTAATGTGGGGGTGGTAGGAAAGCACTCTCACTCTCTCTCTCTCTCTCTCTCTCTCTCTCTCTCTCTCACACACCTGATCATAAGTACGGTACGGTATCAACGATTATATATTTGGCAGACCTTACCGTACCAAATATAGATATATTTTCATTAAACTAACGAGAAACGTAACTTTTATTTAAACCTTTTATCACACTATGATCATTCCTAAAAATAGAATCCTTATCGATCGGTTATCAGTTAAACCGTATCATGAGCTCTGCAAATCGTGTCACTCTACCACACGATTACCGATATATTAAATGGGTAGTGCTTGGTTTTTGGTCTATATATTTATTTACTAATTTATTTTTGTTTCCTCGCTAGACCTTCATCAAGCTTAGACAAAAAAAAAATTACCCCCTTTTAAGATAATTTGTTTAAATTTTCCTTTTAATATTAAATGCTCGCTATCGCTCGCAAGGAAAAACTCGACACCTAAAGGCCATGAAAGGTCTCAAAATCGACAAACTACGGAACAAACGTCTTAAAACCTCAAAGCAAATACTGTATGCTAAACATGAGGGAGAAGGGGGTCCCTGAAAAGTGAGTAGTAGCCCCTTAACCCCTAATCTATCATTCCTCTCTACTACTGGACACCATACTTTTTTCTTCTGAATGAGGGAGACAAAAGGCATAACTGCCTGCAGCGAGTGCCTCCCCCAGATTTCAAAAAGTGACAGGGCCGAAATCAAGGGACGTTCGAGCTAAAATGCCTGGACACACGGAGTTTGAAGCAATTTAAATCATAGGAAGAGGGAAAGACTGATTCTGGGAGAGTTCCAGAGTTCAGCAGTTGAATAGAAGAAAGTCTGAGAATAGCGTTACAAGTTATTTAGGCTATTACGGTACTCGGGTTTATTTCAACTGACGATAAATTGCTAAGTTCCCATCAAGATTGCTCAGTTATTTTGAAGATTTTGTAGTGAAATAGGGTGATCATTATATATACGTGGTCTAGTTGGTTTAGGGGAGGTAACTGTGGCGACAGATGGTCTTAGACCCTATTACGGACTGGTAAATATCCAATTGGACCGGCAGGGTTCGAATCCCAATATGTACCACTGGGAAGATATTATTGGGATGTGAATGTGACGTCTGTAATCTAGTTTTCAGTGCATCACCACAGCACACCGAAATGCCAAAACAAAATACCCTCATTGTTCCCTGATTAAATAGCACTGTATGAATATTCCCATATGTCAAAATATGCTACAGTGAAGGGGCAATGAAACCTAGTGAGTTAATTGCTCAATAGGTGGCGTTCTGAGAGTGAGGTCCGAGCCTGGGGTGAGACTGGTGAAAGCGCAGAGGCGAAGCAGCTTCCGTAGATGGAGTTGGGTTCGAGCCGTGAATAGGTGCTTCGCATGTCTCACTCCCTAGACTGGAACAAGACCTCACGGGCCTCACCGTGTTGAGCGGTAGAGTGTAAAGGCATCAGCCTATGCCCGAGAGGGCATAGTTGGAATATAGACAAAAAACAAAACAAAAATTATGATGCAGAGACATAGTAGTTTCATATGTTTCCATCAAGTACCGGTATCTAGAAATTAGCTGCCAAGGGATTCAATTCACCGTGGGCTAGACTATGGTATCCGAGTGTAGGCTACCATGAAGGATATCCTAACATACAGGATAGACCGTTAAGGGTTACATTACTCAACCCTATAAGCAGAAACTAACCCGACTTTCACCCAAGGGAAAATCCGTGGGCGATATTTGTATACAAACACCGTGACTAGGAATATAACGGACATGCGTACGTCGGTAAGTACTTCCCAGGGGGTTTAATATATATGAGAGAGAGAGAGAGAGAGAGAGAGAGAGAGAGAGAGAGAGAGAGAGAGGGGGGGGGCGAGAGAGAGCAGAGTAGGAGGGGGGGGGGAGAGAGTGGTAGTGGGGTGAGCCGATAGAGAGGTGGAGAGAGTAGGATTAGAGGAGCGAGGGGGAATAGAGAGAGTGGAAGAGAGAGGAGAGAGAGGGGGGGGAGAGAGAGAGGAGAGAGATAGTAGAGAGAGAAAAATAGGGCAAGAGAGAGGACGGAGTATATGGAGAGAGTGGGAGAAAAATGATGGTGGAGAGAGAATAGTCGGTCAGTACGTGTAGAGCCGATCTGGCGGGGAGAGAGAGACTGAGAGAGGAGATAGAGTATAATAGATGAGACTAAGAGAGAGTGCCATAGCAACCTCGAGACTCTAGAGCGGAGAGGGGGGGAGAATAGAGATCTAGTTCTCCCCTCACGAAAGCAATACTTACCTCAATCTTACACTGATCATACACACTCTCATACTATTTTATGACCTACAATTCTGGCTCTCGAATAAATCAGACATAACTAAACATACCTATAAAGAGAGAGAGAGAGAAAAATACCCCTCAAAATACGAGTCTCCCAAATACAACTGCTGGAGAGAGAGATACAGATTCATTAGTCCACTGACTTGTCGTTCCTACCTACAAACCTATGCTGTAACGTATAATCACCGTTATACATACTATCGTGTAAAGGATACCGTACCGTCGTTATTTAGCAAAAAATGCTATATGCTACCCCAAGGTCGCTCCCTTTCTATAATTTGAAATGCCTTCATGTGAATATTGTAAGCTAAATCAGTTCACCAATAACCATAATTATCTAGATTCGATAATGTCCACGATAGCTCTCAAATATGTACCGGTACCTGTACACTTATCCATCGACTAATGCTTCTTAATTCCGGCTATATAATTCCAATAGCGTTGTGTTCTAAAGATAATATGACGCATTTGTTCTTATATATCTACACTGTTTGCCACCATCAGAGTTGTGGGCGAACTTATGCCATCTTGGCTGTACCTGAATAGTCTGCCTGTAGCCAACCTGAATAGTGTCCATTCCTAATATCGCTAAAAAAATATCTATATCAGCTTGGCCAGTGCCTTGAGCTAGATAAGTCGTGGCGGGAGAGAGACAATTTTGACATACGCCCTTCACTGAAAATCTTGCAGCCTTGTAAATTGTCAGGGTGTCAAGCGAGAGCTAAATAGTTTCTTTGTAGTCTTTATTATTGTCTATGCAAATATATAATTGTGATTTATAGGTCAAATAATGTCTTTGGAAGTAATAAAATTACCAAAACAATGCTAATTTACGTTAATTTTTTACTTGGTAATTTTCGATTCAAGTATTAAGTTCAAGTCGTAAAAACAAGCACCTTGCCTCTGGTTTTAAACCCGCCCCCTGTTTGTAATCAACCGAAATACTACTGCAATGAGAGGGAAGGTATGAAGAGAGAGGAGGACAGAGGAAAACACGATAGATAGCTAGAATGGAAGGGCAATGATGAAGGAAGAACACAAAAAGAGGTAAAGAGGAGCAAGGTATCTAAGCAGAGAGAAATGGAAGAGGCAAAGAAAGTAAGGGAGAGGTGAAGGATAGAAGAATGAAGGAATGGAGACAAAAAGGATTGAATGAAGGAAGGAAGAGTAGAATGAATGGGTTCCACGGAGAGCACGAAATAGTAAGGTGTATAAGTGAAAAAGTGTGACAGAAGAATTAATAAATTAAAGCAGGAAGGTTAGAATGAAGGTAGGAATGGAAGGAGGAGAGGGTAAGAAGGGTAGAATGAGATTAGGAATTGAAATGGAGAGGATCAGGGGGTAAAGACGGAGTAGAATGAAGAAAGTAGGTGAATGTATAGACATGAAACGTACTCGAAGGTTAGAATGAAGGTAAGCATATCAAAATTAAAGCAAGGTTAGAATAAAAGCAGGAAGGTTAGAATGAAGGTAGGAATGGAAATGATCAAACTATAGTTAACGTGGAGCACTAACGGTGATAATGGGACCGTGTATATTACGATAGTGAGAAGGTACAGACATCAGTGTTGAGAGTTGACCATTATACCTGAGACCCGCGAGGCACGGAGAAAATTACCCTGGCTTGGTGGTTGTTATCATAGAATAGCACTCAACCACACCAAACCACCACTACTACCACGCCTCCGGCTCCCAACCTACAACCACCTTACTTCACCTCACCCACCCACCCTCCCCTCCACCCCACCTCACATCAACCTCCCTTCCACCTTACCTCAACCACCCTTTTCACCCTCCCTCCCACCTCACCTCAACCACACCTCCCCGTCAACACTCTCACCTCAACCACCACTGGAAGGAAACCCCCTCCCACCGTCACCACCCTCACCAACCCTCCCCTCCACTCTCACCGTCGAACGAACACCAAAACCTCAACTCCCCTCCACCTGTCATCAAAAATCGACCGATCGCAACCACCCATCCCCATTCCCACCCGAACCTCAAGACCCAGCTAAAGGCCGGGGCTATCCTTCCCCCGTCACTCACCCTACAAACCCTCAACTACCACTCTGCCCACCCACCCTCCATACCCTAAATACCACACACACCGACCACCTGCCTGCCTGCCTGCCTTGTGCCGCACTTGTCTTCAGGCACGCACATTCCCTTATGCGATAAACATAGCTTACCGTAAATTACATATACAACGTCATAATAGTTCACATACGCTATCACATTATATATATATATATATATATATAGGTAACATGCATTACTCAGGCTTACACAATTAGCTAAAATACCATTGGCCTATCTAAGTTTAATTAACAAACTACATATCTAATGTGACATACCGGTACATAGGCTAGGCTAGGTAGTTAGCACCGGACATAGAAGGCTTTGTAGATGTTCTGTGCAAGTTACAAAAACATTACAACAATTCCTTGCACAACTCCGCCATCACCAACATCTTCATCACGGCGACCATCTTGTAGGATAGCCCAACCAACAACAAAAACCAAGAATACGAAGGCTAGGGTCCAGGGTATTCCATCAGGTGACGTCAGCGGCTCCGGGGAACCCAGGGATGCGGGGGAGGGAGAGACTACGACATCCTTGTGCTTTCCCGTACGTCACTACACATTTACTATAGTACGTTCATTCTAGGTTGGGCAGAAATCGTAACCTCTAACCTCTGTAACTCGAAAAGGGCTAGAGCAAATGAGCTGTCAATTTCCACACCTATTCCCTAGCCAAGTCTTTCTCTTTGGTAGAAATATTAGCTCGATTACTCTAGTCTTTTTGAGTTATGAGAGGTTATTGGTTATGATTTCTGCCCACCCTAGAATGAACAGACTAGGCTAGGCTATAGGATTTGTCAACTCAGCACCTGGTTAGTTAAATCCCAAGCTAACCTAACTTATCCTACCCAAAGGGGGTTATCACACTTGACCGGTTTTTCGTGGTTTCTCGTTTTTTCATGTACAATACCGTGGTTTTTTCATGTACAATACCGTGGTTTTTTCATGTACAATACCGTGGTTTTTTCATGTACAATACCGTGGTTTTTTCATGTACAATACCGTGGTTTTTTCATGTACAATACCGTGGTTTTTTCATGTACAATACCGTGGTTTTTTCATGTACAATACCGTGGTTTTTTCATGTACAATACCGTGGTTTTTTCAATGTACAATACCGGTGGTTTTTTCATGTACAATACCGTGGTTTTTTCATGTACAATACCGTGGTTTTTTCATGTACAATACCGTGGTTTTTTCATGTACAATACCGTGGTTTTTTCATGTACAATACCGTGGTTTTTTCATGTACAATACCGTGGTTTTTTCATGTACAATACCGTGGTTTCCCTATAACCGTATTGTAACCTATCTACCCTGGCATAATTTAACTTTTCATTACTATACAAACAGAGAGAGAGAGAGAGAGAGTGTGTGTGTGGTGGGGATACAGAAACAAAGAAAGAGAGAGTGTGTGTGTGTGTGTGTGTTTGGGATACAGAAAGAAAGAAAGAGAGAGAGAGAGATATTATACACACGGCATCCCAATTCCACTTTGCTTTCAAAGGAGTACAAAGTAAATCAAGCAACAACAGGTATAGTGACCCTTCTAGGCTGCTTGTCCTCCAAAACACTGAGGATCAAGTGTCCAAACAGTGGTTTAGAGTGGGTAAGGGAACATTGGAAAGGGAACTACTGCCCTGGAACTAATGTCCGTGGCAGGATTAGGAAATTAGTAGGGGACAGATGGGTTAGTAACTGAGGGGGGGATAAAATAAAGTTATTCATTTACAAACGCAGTCAGTCGCGGGTTTGATGCGAGATATTTGTCTAAGCGGAGTTTAAATGAATCAACGGTGCTGCAGTCTATAACGTCTCGGGGAAGCCCATTCCACAAGTTGACAACTCGATTGAAGAAAAAAAAAATCTTAGATTCGTGTGAGTTAAAAGATTTACCAATAATTTTGCAACCGTTTCCCCGCGTGCATTTCACCAAGATGTGACATGGTACCATGGCTTAGCTGCTCCGAGTTTTAGGCAGGCTACAGTAACATGTATTATTTAACCTTCTCTTATTTTATCTCTATCTCTATCTCTCTCTCTCTTTCTTTGTTTCTGTACCCCCCCCCCCCCCCCCACACACTTCAGGGCCAGCTGGTCTGTGTATATATGTAACTATATGTAACTCTCCCTCTACTATCCAAAATTCCCAAAAGCCTACATATGATGGTATGTAAACAATATATAAGGAAGGATACCAAAACACTTCAAGAAAAGTGTGCAGAAAGGGGGAGGTAAAGAAAAGATAAAGATGTGGTAAACAATGTGACGAAAACGAGTGAACGAGTGAATTGATGAAAACAAGTGAATAACGAACAAATTGATGAAAAAAGTGAACATATGCGGTAAAAGGAAGTGAATAGTGTGAGGAAAGAAAAAGAGTGAAGAAAGAGGAAAATGTGCGAGATGGAGGAGGTGGCAGTAGTAGCGGTGGTGGTGGTGGTGGTGTAACTATATAGTGACGTCACCCCCCGTCCTCGTGACGTCATAAGTCCGGTCCAGTGACGTTATCCGTACAAACCAGCTGGCCCTGGAGTGTGGCGTGTGTGTTTGTGTGTAACAGAAATATGAGAGAGAGAGAGAGAGAGAGAGAGAGAGAGAGAGAGAGAGAGAGAGAGAGAGAGAGAGAGAGAGAGAGAGAGAGAGAGAGAGAGAGAGAGAGAGAGAGAGAGAGAGAGAGAGAGAGAGAGGGGGGGGGGGGGGCATGGGTACTGTGGCTCAAATATGCGAGGTGAATTCTTACTTGATCGCCTTAGCCCTTTCAAAATCTATTACCGTACGCATTTCTTTTCAGTTTTCCGGCAATAATTAGACTATTTCATTCAGATTAGGAAGGTTATGTGGAAGTCAGAGGGTCAATTGAGAGTCTTTACCCTTATAATTCCCACAGAGCCTTCTTAAACAGTACAAAATCGTCTAGTGAGAGTCAAAATATACTGTCAAAATACGTCACAATCTTCAAAGGGTTAAGTTTACCAGTCTATACCCAAAATATATCGAAGGGCGGCGCACTCATCGGTGCCGAAATCTACAACGTTACAGAAGGTACCGAAGCCTATTTGGGCATCCTGAGCTGCTTCCTCTCCCGTAGCTCACTGGACTTGGTTGGTGAGAAAGCGGGTTTTCCTAGCCTTCACCACTTTCCTGGGTACCCTGTGGTATTGGGACATATTATGATAGGAAGGGGGGGGGGGGGGAGTCCAATAGTCGGTAGAATGGGGGGGTAGTGCAATAGTATGTAGAGGGGGTGGGGGTAGCCGCAATGTAAAGGGGTGGGGGTAGTGCAATAGGCGGTAGAGGGGGTGGGGGTAGTGCAATAGTCGTAGAATGGTAGAATGGGGGGGGGGGTAGTGCAATAGACGGTAGAGGGGGGTGGGGGTAGTGCTATAGTCTGTACGGGGGGGTGGGGGTAGTGCAATAGGCGGTAGAGGGGTGGGGGTAGCGCAATAGGCGGTAGAGGGGGTGGGGTAGCGCAATAGGCTGTAGAGGGGGTGGGGTAGTGCTATAGTCTGTAGAGGGGGGGTGGGGTAGTGCAATAGGCGGTAGAGGGGGTGGGGGTAGCGCAATAGGCGGTAGAGGGGGTGGGGGTAGTGCAATAGGCGATAGAGGGGGTGAGGGTAATGCAATAGTCTGTAGAGGGGATGTGGGTAGGGCAATAAGGCGGTAGAGGGGGTGGGGGTATTACAATAGTCTGTAGAGGGGGTGGGTGGTAGTGCTATAGTCTGTAGAGGGGGTGGGGTAGTACAATAGTCTGTAGAGGGGGTGGGGGTAGTACTATAGTCTGTAGAGGGGATGGGGGAAGTACAATAGTCTGTAGAGGGGGTGGGGTAGTGCTATAGTCCTGTAGAGGGGGGTGGGGGTAGTACAATAGTCTGTAGAGGGGGTGGGGGTAGTACTATAGTCTGTAGAGGGGGTGGGGGAAGTACAATAGTCTGTAGAGGGGTGGGGGTAGTACTATCGTCTGTAGAGGGGTGGGGGAAGTACAATAGTATGTAGAGGGGGTGGGGGTAGTGCTATAGTCTGTAGAGGGGTGGGGTAGTACAATAGTCTGTAGAGGGGGTGGGGTAGTACTATAGTCTGTAGAGGGGGTTGGGGGAAGTACAATAGTCTGTAGAGGGGTGGGGGTAGTACAATAGTCTGTAGAGGGGTGGGGGTAGTACAATAGTCCTGTAGAGGGGGTGGGGGTAATTGCTATAGTCTGTAGAGGGGGTGGGGGTAGTGCTATAGTCCTGTAGAGGGGTGGGGGTAGTGCAATAGGCGGTAGAGGGGGGTGGGGGTAGTACAATAGTCTGTAGAGGGGGTGGGGGTAGTGCTATAGTCTGTAGAGGGGTGGGGGTAGTGCTATAGGTCTGTAGAGGGGGTGGGGGTAGTACAATAGTCTGTAGAGGGGGTGGGGGTAGTGCTATAGTCTGTAGAGGGGGTGGGGGTAGTGCTATAGTCTGTAGAGGGGGGGTGGGGGTAGTGCTATAGTCTGTAGAGGGGGTGGGGGTAGTACAATAGTCTGTAGAGGGGTGGGGGTAGTGCTATAGTCTGTAGAGGGGTGGTGGGGTAGTGCTATAGCCTGTAGAGGGGGTGGGGGTAGTACAATAGTCTGTAGAGGGGGTGGGGGTAGTACAATAGTCTGTAGAGGGGGGTGGGGGTAGTGCTATAGTCTGTAGAGGGGGTGGGGGTAGTACAATAGTCTGTAGAGGTGGTTGGGGGTAGTGCTATAGTCTGTAGAGGGGGTGGGGTAGTACAATAGTCTGTAGAGGGGGTGGGGGTAGTACTATAGTCTGTAGAGGGGTGGGGTAAGTACAAAAGTCAGTAGCGAGGGTGGGGGTAGGACAATAGTCTGTAGAGGAGGTGGGGGTAGTACAATAGTCTGTAGAGGGGGTGGGGGGTAGTACTATAGTCTGTAGAGGGGGTGGGGGAAGTACAAATAGTCTGTAGAGGGGGTGGGGGTAGTGCTATAGTCTGTAGAGTGGGTGGGGGTAGTGCTATAGTCTGTAGAGGGGGTGGGGGTAGTACAATAGTTCCTGTAGAGGGGGTGGGGGTAGTACTATAGTCTGTAGAGGGGTGGGGGGTAGTACAATAGTCTGTAGAGGGGGTGGGGGAAGTACAATAGTGTGTAGGGGGGGGGGGGGTAGTGCTATAGTCGGTAGAGGGGGGTGGGGGAAGTACAATAGTCTGTAAGAGGGGGTGGGGGTAGTACTATAGTCTGTAGAGGGGTGGGGTATTACAATAGTCTGTAGAGGGGGTGGGGGAAGTACAATAGTCTGTAGAGGGGTGGGGGTGGTAGTGCTATAGTCTGTAGAGGGGGTGGGGAAGTACAATAGTCTGTAGAGGGGGTGGGGAAGTACAATAGTCTGTAGAGGGTGTGGGGGAAGTACAATAGTCTGTAGAGGGGGTGGGGGAAGTACAATAGTCTGTAGACGGGGTGGGGGTACTGCAATAGTCTGTAGAGGGGATGGGGGTAGTGCAATAGGCGGTAGAGGGGGTGGGGGTAGTACAATAGGCGGTAGAGGGGGTGGGGGTAGTGCAATGTACTTTACGTATACGCTAGTAAGGAACATGCATTCGTTCTATCATTAATAAGAGAATTTACCAATAAGGATTAACTCAAACGCATAGCTTATACCTTATAATTATGTGATTTTAGAAGGAATACCGGTACCCAAAGTCCTATACCGGTACACCATTACCGGTACTTGACAGTAAAATATCAAAACACCGAATGTGAACTCCAGTACAGTACAAAACCCATAACCCTTTCAGTACCGGTGACGTCATTTTCATTGTATTCTGGCAAGTATTAGACGATTGTATTCGGCTTAGGAAAGACGTCTACCACTTAAAAGGCTACCGTACATACCATCGCAATTAATCTGTTTAGCTACCGTGCCATACATCCTATCTAAGCTTCCCAAAATCGTCTAAATGCAGCTGCAATCAAATAAAAACGTCAGCGGTACTGAAAGGGTTAATGGAGTGCGTGATCTGGGGATGGGGACAATCTGGAAGGTGTAAGATTGCGTGAGGGGAGCAGAGTGCGTGAATCCACCTACCACGCAGAGGTAACACATATATATATAGAACTACACGGAGATGTGGGTCAATCAGGGTAGTTGGTGGGTGAGGTGGTGGGAGAGAGGAATATGGAGGGAGGATGATCTGTTGTTGACAAATGTACTTAAGGGGAGATTTCCACTTGAGAGATTTTTTTCTTGACTCCTTTCTCCCTCATGTTTAGCCCCATTGCTTTTCTAATTTTAAGACGATCGCCCCATTATTTTGACGATTTTAAGAACTTTCGACCCATTTCTGTCAATTTTAAGACCTTTCGTGCCATGTAGGTGTCGATTTTATCCTGGCGAGCGATAGCGAGCCTGTAATATAAGAGGAACCGGCTTTCAGTCGGGACATTTTTCTACCGAAAAATTTACAAATTTATCTTGAAAGGGGGTCTAGGGGGAGTAATTTTAAGCTTGATGGAAGTCTAGGGAATCAACTAAAAACCTCCCCTTAAGACAGATACAGATAGATAGATAGATAAATAAAGATAGCTAGATAGATACATTAAATAGATATACCGGTAGTAGAAAGCATGATTAGCTTAGTATTCCAAAGACCTTGCAATTCACGTCAAGGAGCTACAGTAATCTAAATGGCACCATAAAAAGGGATAGTTCAGTCACTGCCTAATGTTGCAAAAATGATCGTAGTGTCACTGTCTACTACCGGTACTAGAGATTGACAAATGGATAGATAGATAGATAGATAGATAGATAGATAGATAGAGAGAGACAGAGAGACAGACAGACAGATAGATAGAGAGAGAAAGAGAGAGAGATAGATAGATAGATAGATAGATAGATAGATAGAGAGATATAGATAGATAGATAGAGAAGGGGGGAGGAAACGTCACTGAGGAAGTATCGTCCACAGCACATTCCTCACTGCTTCAGCTACCTCCACACACTATAGCTCTTCATCTCTCTCTCTCTCTCTCTCTCTCATATTAAGGGGGGATTTCCACTTGAGACTTTTTTCTTGACCCCTTTCTCCCTCATGTCTAGCCCCATTGCTTATGAGATTTTAAGACGTTTGCCTCATTAGTTTGGTGATTTTTAAGAATTTCCGCCCC
>CM064531.1:362798-452798 GCA_032716605.1 Paralithodes platypus
GACTGCGTGTGCGTTAGTATGCATGTGTCAGGCCGGGAAATGAAAGTTGCGTGGTCGGGCGTTCTGTAGCCCTGGGGGAAAAAGGGGGAGGGGGGGAGAGACGCCTTAGCCTACCACACCTGTACCCTGCTCACTCACTCACACTCTCTCTCTCTCTCCACATAGCTTACAGACACGTTCACATACCGGTACCAATAAGTGTAGTTATATTCCAATGTACACACACACACACAACATATGCACTCATATTATCCCCCCCCCCCCCCAACACTCTCTCATGGCCACATTCACCCCCTCCCCCCGTCTTTCCACACCTGTAATGAACCCCCCACACCTGCTCTCCCACATACCTGCAGTTGGCACCACTGCAGGCTACGCTACGGTGCACGGAGTGCCAAAGAAAAGGCCACATACTGGTAACACTATTCTACAGCTATCACAACTTACACATTCAGTTACAACTTCAATATTGAGGTGGGAAAGAAGGAATTGTTTAAGTACACAAGCATTATAACGAAGAATTTGTATTCTAATATGTTAATTATACACATATTTAGCAGTGGAATAGGTCATTTATAAACAATTACATTAGCTAATAAGATGCAGACACATACCGGTAGCAAATTCTTCCATTAAGTATCGAAACATAATTTTTTTTTTTTCTATATTCCAACTTACTTCCTCTCGGGCATAGGCTGAGAGCCTTAACATTCACCGCTTTACAATGAACAGTGAAGCCCGTGAGGTCTTTTTCCAGTCTAGGGAGTGAGACATGTGAAGCACGTAGAGTACAACGAGCACCTGCCATCTTGCCTTCACATGAGGCACGGTGCTCACTCATGGCCAGAAACGACCCCATCTCTGAAGCCACCTCGTTCCCGTGCTTCACTGTCTCACCCCCTACACTCGGACTCTCACACTTACACACACACAACGCCACCTGTTGAGCAGATAACTCACCAGTTGCTAATGGATTCAATTTTCCGCCAGGTGAAACAAGTAGACTATAGGTAAGCAACACACAGGCGACCAGCATTATCCCCACATGTTGAAATAACTTAGAAAACTTGACAGAATGAATATAAACACCATATGAGGAGGAACACTTTATTGACGTTAAATATGAATATAAACACCATATGAGGAGGAACACTTTATTAACGTTAAATATGAATATAAACACCATATGAGGAGGAACACTTTATTGACGTTAAATATGAATATAAACATCATATGAGGAGGAACACTTTATTGACGTTAAATATGAATATAAACACCATATGAGGAGGAACACTTTATTAACGTTAAATATGAATATAAACACCATATGAGGAGGAACACTTTATTAACGTTAAATATGTGACCTGAAGAAGCTATCAGCGATACGTTGTCAATAAAGTGCTCCTCCTCATATGGTGTTTATAATTCATTATCCCCACAACTCACTATACCCTGTTCCAAATAAGTAACATTAACCTCTATAACTCACAATTTATGACTAGAGTAATCGAGCTAATACTTCTACCATTTGGGAAGGGTCAGACAGTGAATAGGTGTGGACATTTACAGACCAAATTTTGCTCTAGACCTTTTTGAGTTACAGAGGTTATGGTTCACGATTTCTGGCCTACCTACTAGGAACAGTGTATAGTAACTTGACGATAATCACAGCTCTATAGTATGTACGGTACCAGTATATACCTTATGTATGTATGTACTCTATCGTCGTACCGGTAGCCTATGTACCTTATGTATGTATGTATGTAGGCTACTCTATCACTTCTATATTTTTTTTTTTGGGGGGGGGGGAGGGCGACTCGAGACAGAGCCTATAGTAAATGTCAAAATGGACACACACAAATAGGCCTAATAGATGCTAGGTTAAACAATACACACCTTCTTTATTGATTCCTCCACTCGACCTAATTCCCTACCAAAAACTTCGTCATTCACAACCTTCGGCATTCACTTGCAACATCAATATTACTCAAGCATTTAAGCTCAATTACTGGGAGATAAATAGCACACATTAACTGAAATTACAGAAGCTCAGATCCAAAATCGTGCACGCCGCTGGTTTGAATTAGTTAAGGGAGTACCGGTAGTGCTCGCTTTTTCTGGACCCCCTTCTCCTTCATGATTAGCATATTCGTTTTGAGATTTTAATACGTTCGTTCTATTAGTTTGGCGATTTTGAGACCATTCGTGTCATTTAGGTGTCGATATTTTCCTGGCGAGCGATAGCAAGCCTCTAATTTTAGAAGAAACCAGCCTTCGGCTGGGACATTTTTCTACCAATTTTTTAAAAAATTTATCTTGAAAGGGAGTCTAGGGAGTGTTTTTTCTAAGCTTGATGGAGGTCTAGCGAGGAAACTAAACAATGCGTATAAAATAAATAAATAAATGATTATATAGCCCAAAACCAAGTAGTACGGTACCCCCTTAAAAGAGATAACCAAGCACTTTAATCCGTTCAAGAATATTAGTGAAAATCTAAAATGGTAATGATATGGTAATGAACTAAATTAGGCTATATAATGGTACCGGTAACGCCTTGTGTAAAAGGGACCAGTCTCGTGTCGGGCCAGCCTTACGTTACCTCTGTACATTTCCGTATTCCCAAGTTCTTATATACTAATACAGTCACTACCGGTACCATGAATCCTGTTATCTCGCTTCCTAGACCGACTCCACTTGTAAATATGGGATATAACCTGATGTAGACACTCTAATTGATAGGCTACACTTACAGACATAGAAGTGTTATTCACAATGTCGTAAAATCAATATGTCGGGAAGTCCAACACTATCATGGTTTGCAAACTCAATGCAAAATGGCGCCGAACAATTCCAATAGTTGCAATATGTAACAAGAGAATTGTACCGCCCCACTTTATCCAGTAAAATAAAATAAAAATTATAAACTTAAAATCATATATAACGGAGTAAATAGACATACACACACGCACGAACACACTAGCTAGAGGGAGTGAGACAAGGACGGCGAGTGTGTGTGTGTGTATGTGTAGAGGCTATAGAGTGGTCGAGGGAGCGTGGTAGGGGCGACTTTTTCATAGTCGGCCAACCGGTAGGGAGTGTTGCCGGGATGGTGGAGGGAGGGAGGGGGGGGGGGATACAGAAGGGAGGGATGTGGGGTAGAAAGGGAGAGAGAAACCGGAGGGAGGAAGGGACAGGAGTGAAGAGAGGGACAGGGGGGGGGGGGGGGAGAGAGCTTGGGAGAAATGGACAGGGGACAAGCAGACAGGAAGGGAGCGAAGAACTGGAGGATGGAAGAGGGGGAGGGGGGGAAGATACACCAGAGTGGGGAATGGAGGAAAGGAGGAGAGAAAACATAAAGAGAGTAGGCGGGAGGATGGACAGATGAGATGGTGGGAAAGTAAGAGGAAGGGAGCGAATTTGAGGGTGGGAAGGAAGAACGATGGAAAGACCAGGAGTGAACAAGGAAAGGAGGGGGGAGGAGGACGAGTGGCGATGGGAGGGAGGTTATAAGGGTACAGGGAAAGAAAGAAGGAAAAAGGGAGGCGGGTAGGAACACTCGGTAGGTTAGGCTACAACCGAAAGAATTAAGTGGTGAAGTTTAAGAGGAACCGTTTCTTGGGTGGATAGGCTAAGGTACCGGTAGTCTATTAGGGGCAAACCTGGGGAAAATGGTTTCACAATATAATCTTATTGTTGTAAGCCTATATGAAATGCTTAGGCTACCAAAAACTGTACAGTACCGTACTATTTATCTACAATTAGTATCATACCCTGTATATCTTAATATACTTTGACAAGATAAACCTCCAAACCTAAAATTACTAAAATGTCTAACAAATTATAGCCTCGTAACCTATAGGCAACTTACAATGATGCCAGATTCATAAGTAATCAACTTTTACCCCTCTGCTACCGTCATACTTTTATAATCATTAGGCTACTCTTGCACACAATACTGACTGGGAAGGACCGAAGAATGCACGAATGGAAGGGGAAGAGTAAATTTGAAAGTGACCAAAGAGGAGGCTAGCCAGGATGAGTGTGAAGCTACGGTAGCCCATCTTCAATCATCTATCCTGGAACAGCCTACCCATCATTTGTCCCACCTTCAAATCGCTCCCTCGTCCATCTCAACTCACATCAAATCGTAATACTAACTAACAGATTATTACTGTCGGTTGTATTATAAAGGATGTAGAAAGGGCTTTGACAATTCCATATCGAGCAAAGCGCATGGAACTGAATGTTGATTAATGAACCGAGATAATTGATCAAGGATTTATTAAAAATGGGGTTCCAGTAATTTAGTACCTTAAGGGGAATTATGTTTACAGGAACCGACACCGTACTGTACTGTGGCGAAGTTAGGAATGAATATCTCTCTCTCACTCTCTTTCCCCTCAGTGGGCCAGCTCACATTACAACCAAGCCACCAGCAGTCCTCACCACTGTGCCTCACTCACAATCACTACTACCTCTCCTACTTTGTACAGCTACCATCTCTAGTGTTTACTGTTTCCTTCCTTAAGAGTACCTCACTGTGGTAGCAAGTGATTATGACAGCCAATACCGTTTGAACATAAGAAAACGAGATTCTGCAGAAAGCCCCAGCCCATCTCGTTTAGTTTGGCACTAGGGATGACTGACTATGAAAACCTACATACACATAACCACTATTCCTAATCATCCCTTGTCTACTCTTAATACAGTAATATCCATGTTAATATGGTACGGTATTATGGTAATTATAGGAAGCCTGACACACACACACACACACACACACACACACACACACACACACACACACACACACACACACACACACACACACTCTCTCTCTCTCTCTCTTTAAATGATACAATCAACTTCCAGTGCCGGTACCATCTCTTCAGCTGTAGGCTACCGTACTAGAATAAATACAGATTATAGCTGGCCAATTTAATATCCCCCCCCCCCCCACCTCTCTCTCTCTCTCTCTCTCACCACATACACAAACCAAGAACAAAGGCGGCCGAGGGTGTGTGAGAGCGAAAAGTGAGGGAAACTGAACCCAAGCGAAGGACTAAATAAACTAGGGATGATGGGCGAAACACGGTATGCAGAAGGGGAGAGAGACAGAGAGAGGGAAAACATGGACTCCCCAGGGCAGATGGAAGGGAAGGATAGAAAGATATACATGCAAGTGAGAGAGAAGAGAAGAGAAGAGAAGAGAAGAGAAGAGAGAAGAGAAGAGAAGAGAAGAGAAGAGAAGAGAGAGAGAAGAGAGAGAGAGAGAGAGAGAGAGAGAGAGAGAGAGAGAGAGAGAGAGAGAGAGAGAGAGAGAGAGAGAGAGAGAGAGAATTATAACGTATAGGCCTAGTGTTAAATCATCTAGCCTGCAAATCTTTTACAAGGGGTCACACCAATTAAAGATACCAGCTCACGGAGTCCCATTGATTATACCCCCCCCCCACTCCTAGGGTACTCCACTTCTACTGCTGGCACCCCTACCAATCCCCCCCCCAACAACAACAAAAATAACAATACCGGTAGCAACAACGAAACATTTACCTAGCTAGGCCTATCTCACTCCTTGACTGAATATGAAAACAAATACAAGAACATTAACATGAAATAACATTGTGTTGGCCATTTTATCACTTCCAAAGACATTATTGGAACTATAAACCACAATTTAATGTTTACATACACAATAATAAAGACGAAAAAGAAAGGACTCCGCATTCGTTTGACAACCTTCAAAGTTATTATATGTTATTTAATTTCAGTTTCACCGTGCGACCGTGTATTTATCCGGATGAACCGAGACAACACTCCATTTGGCTAATAGTAAACAACTGTAAATTACCGTATAGACAGTAATATCAGTACGGGTATTCTTGGCCTACGGTACTATTTACAACCAAACAATACGGATTTTCGTAGCCGGTATTCAATATATCGCAACTTAGTAAGATTGGCCTGTATTCTGTTACTACGAGATGGAAACACGAGCTCTCACGCCGTCTGTGCTTTTCGCTTTAAGTTTCAATCTAGCGTACTTTTAAATCTGCCTCTCGCGTAAGCTTTTATTAAAGGGGAAGCGTGATAAAAGGCCGATGACAGACCGATTCACTGACGTCACTCCATCAGTTGCACACTGACACACACTACGTTTATTATTATTACTACTACTATAAAGATGTACAAAAAAGGCTGGTACACAGAATTTACAAATACAAAGACATGTACAGCGATCACTACTAGGCTACTACCAGGATAGGCCTATATGAAATAGGGTACCGGTACAACATAAAGTAACACATTACTACCGGTACTACTATTAAGTACGGTACCGGTACCACCAATTAACCTACCGGTCTCGTTCTTATGCACAAAGCCTATCGGGTATAACCTCTCTTCTAAAAATACTGTATATGGTGAGGTACTGTACCGGGAATGACTAGTGTAGCCTATATGCAAAAGCTATGTAAACACAGTGTTCACATTCTACTACTACCAAGATGCACCGTACCGGTACGGAACTAAAGGTACGGTATAAATATAACCTATTCTCGCAGACAGACACGCAACGCACACATGTTAGGTACAAACACTTGGGTCTCCCGACTCTCCTCTGTTAATAGGTACCGTACCAAAGGGTGCCCCGTTTTAGGTGTGGGAGGAGGAGGAGGAGGGTGAAACAGGGTAGATTCATGCCAGTCACATAGGGATATTTTCGGCAACTTGTGACAAGCAACCCCTTTTGACAACACCTCGGGGTTAATTTTACATGGGTACCGGTACTACCTTTTACAAATTAAAGGTATAGCCTTATAGATGATGGATTTCTTACACCAAATATAGGAACTCTAATAAAAAGCTTGCTACCAAAGCTAAGCGATGTATATATAAGTAGAAGTGTTAAGAGACACGACCTAAGAAAGCAAAGAACGAGGTGTCGAATAAAGGTAGATTACCAGTTGGCCTGATGTAAATATCAAATACCGTAGAAGAATGTTCATGAAACTTGAACGCTGAATCTGCCAGACAAGAGATGTAAAATAAAATAAATATGAAGGGAACATTGTGGGTGTGACTCCCTACTCGAGGCATGAGGGGGTAACTGGGGGAAGATTGATAGGGGTGACATAAGGCATGGAGGGGTGGGGGGGGAGGGGGATGGCATGGAACTTGGAAGGAAGGGAGAGGGCCGGGAAGGGGGAGGGGGGGGGGGGGGATTAAGGCGGATGAGGATCAATACAGGAGTAAACAAGTCAAGAATCGTGCAAAATGTGAGGGAAAGTGGCGTTGGGGTCGTAAAAGTGGAGGGCACCAGGGATAATAAGGGTAAAGGCGAGAGGTTGCCTACCCAACTAAAGAACAATTTAAGAGAAAGTGGGTCAACCAAAGGAACAGAAAGTACGGTACCGGTAGCCTACACGTGGATTAAAGGAAAGTAGTGTTACAAAACAACAAATATTGAAGCTGTTAATGGATCAAGAATGAAGCTTAAATATGAAGAATTGGTGAAAGGGTGAGTGGGTGGAGGGGTACGGTACGGTATTAAACAGTGGACAAATAAAGTACCCGGCACTGTAGTGTATGCCAATGAACAAGGATTACAGATTATGGTACAGTATGATAGGGTACCGGGTAGCCTACCTGGTCGAAATGGCCATAGTATTAGGACTGGGAAGGCTAGGTTTGGTTAGGTCAGGTCAGGCGACTGGCCGTTTTGACCGATGACGTAGGGGAGTGAACAAGCAGCATATGGACAGTGAAAGTACTGTACACTGGGTGGTACCGTATGCTAAATATAAGAACAGTGGAAAAGGCTGGAGGAACCATGTGATGAAGGGTGCCGGTAGGATGAGTTGAAGAAGTCTAGAGGGGTGAAAGTGGACGAAGTGTGAGTGTGTGTGGAGCGATGGGGTCTAACTGGATAGAAGGTGGGGTAGGCTATCAAAGGGCAGAGAGTGAAGGGGTGACACGAGTACGGTAGTTGGAGGGTATGGGAGGGCAAGCATGTGGGGGGGGGGGGGTTACACAGATACACTGACCACGCAGACATTATGATCCAAACGAGGTAGTCAAAACAGTTCAAGTAGAGGTGACAGGGCTCAACATTGGAGAAGTGAAAGAAATTAAAGAAATGAGAGAGAGAAGAGGGGGGGGGGGGGGGCACTAAGGCACACTACACTAAGTCATGACAACCATCAACACTGGTCGAAGGTCAACACGGCATGATTCAGCTCTCCACACCACCAACACCAGCCCCTCTCACCCCAACACCCGCAATACCATCCTCTCGTTCGATTCAAGAACCGTACCGTACTTCTAGAAAGGTATTTGTACTTTCTGGCATACGATAATTAAATCATTGTTGTTACCGATACGATCCAATGGGATCGTGGCAATTAAGTTACCGGTACCATAGTAACTTACATGCAATACGATGATGGTTTTATCGCGAACTTGTGAAATATTGAGGAGACTAGCCTAGCTACATACATACAGTACAGTAGGGTTGAATCTATATCTGAGTATGAAGGCTACACTCGCAATCCATAATAAGGATAACACCTACACGAAGCTTTAAACCTGCAATGCCAAATTATTGGATATAGTGAGTATGGTGTAAGTCGAAAGGGACAACATTGAACAGACAATTCTAAGAGTTACAAAAGAGTACAAAGGAAATCAAGCAACAACAGATCTAGTGACCCTTCTAGGCTGCTTGTCCTCCAAAACACTGAGGATCAAGTGTCCAAACAGTGGTTTAGAGTGGGTAAGGGAACATTGGAAAGGGAACTACTGCCCGGGAACTAATGTCCGTGGCAGGACTAGGAAGTTAGTAGGGGACATATGGGTTAGTAACTGAGGGGAGGACAAAATAAAGTTATTCATTTACAAACTCAGTCAGTCGCGAGATATTTGTCTAGGCGGAATTTAAATGAATCAACGGTGCTGCAGTCTATAACGTCTCGGGGAAGCCCATTCCACAAGTTGACAACTCGATTGAAGAAGAAATTCTTAGATTCGTGTGAGTTAAAAGATTTACCAATAATTTTGCAACCGTTTCCCCGCGTGTAATTAGATTGGTCGATAGTGAAGTACTTACTACAGTGATGATTTTGAACACTTGAATTAAGTCACCTCTTAATCTGCGCTGGGTTAAAGGAAATAATTTAATTCTCTAAGACGCTCTTCGTATGGTTTGTTCTTCAGGCTAGGTATCATTTTGGTAACTCTACGTTGAACTGTTGAACTCGTTCTAGCTTGTTTATGTCTTTTTGGTAATAAGGGCACCAGCATTGAACGCAGTACGGGTACGGGTACCTCTGATAGTGACCTGTTGTGAGTAATTTTGAGCCTTTATAAATCAAATACAAGTTTATAATGTTCTATTTAATCACATACAAAACAACTGGCAGTGATTTGATTAGTTGGAGGCTCAACTAAAAAAAAACATTGAGGACTATCATTGTGAGTACAATGTCTTATCAATTTCAAGGAACCAATTTTTTCATCAAGGTTGTAAAAATACTACCGGTTCTGCACGTATTAAATATAGATAGGGTACGGTAACTATTTCTCATAAAAATGGAAGTGTTCGCTATTGTATCCTATTTTAATGCAATAAAATTATAATCAAATGTCAAGACTCAATTGTAATAATTTCTCATCGGGGTTTTAGCGACTAGACGTAACTGTACAACGGCATCTGGCTGCACTACATGCAAATTAATATACGTAACTCATTGATCAATGGCAGTATCCGATAGGTGTACTCCATCCTGTTGTAATGCACTGTACTCATAATAAAGCCATTATGTTAAGTCAGAAACGCGAGCGTCACAACTAAGCCTTTTCACATGATGTTATATTAAAGCTAATATGTCAAGCAGCTCCGAGGTGAAAGACGGAACCATTCTCGCTGCTACAGGTTTAAGCCCTGTACAGTCACGCTCAAAGGTCATGTCCTCCCTTTACAATCAATGTCCAATTTGTGTTTTCCCTAGCCTGTAGTTACACGTGAGAATAAGACACTTAGTGTCCTTCATTCCTATTACCTCTCTGTTTATATTTCTAGCAAAGATCTAAAATAAAACATTAATACAAAAGAACAAAGCCTTTATATTCAAGACGTGGACAATCTTGATACGGGGCATTGTTCCCTTACATCAAAGAGAGGACAAAGTTGGAAACTGTTAATGTGAGATAGGACTTCTGACTGTACAGTATGCTACCCAAACTCAAGTTAGTGAAAAGGATACCTCATCTTTAAAACGGGAAAAATGGCAGAACGTAAAATACCCAGCATCTCCCAGTTTGTCTCTTCGCAATTCAGACTTCGCCTATACGAATCTACTTGGAAGGAAAGCGGTGAACGCGACCAAGTTAGACCCCTATTGTTATTCTAGCCGCGTTATACATTTTAACAAGAGTGGGAGATGGAGGTGGTGGTGGTGGGCAGTGTTGAGGGAGAGGCAGGGCCTCCATACATTTACAATTACCCCCCCCCCCCCCTCAACGTAACGTTCTCGAACCGGTTTTCCTACCGTACCGGCAGCATCCATCCGTCCTCCTCGTTCATCATGGCTAGAGCTATTAAACGTTTTATTTGTTGTTAAAGCATCCCGCACGAGTCCAATATATTGTGTTGTCCCAAGTAGCATATCCGGCATATGCGATTTAGTTCTTAAGTATCGAAAAGGTGTACTGGGTATATAATAATTCGGGTGTATATTTCCAAAGTGAACTTTACTCAAAGACACTCTGAAAAAAGTACCGGTATCCCAAAGGTGTTTAACTTTTAATCCATAAAGGCCTATCTCGTAAGTGTGTTTTACTCTGTGAAAGGTAGCCTATTCATGTTTGATTTAGGTTTATTCTAAGTACCAGGTATTCTAAATCTAAAGGCGTGTCCGCTACTGTTGTGGGGCTCGCCACGCTCCTGTCACTCAAGCCACTTCACAACCGTACTTGGGGAGGGAGACGGGAGCTGGTAACATCTTTTTTAAGACCTGTCTCGACGCTAGGCTTTGGCGGACCAGGTGAGTTGTCATAGACCAAGAATAACACACGACAGTCACTGCAAGGGCTGGTCTCCACATCCTCACCTCCCTCGCGCCACCTAACTAGTCTTACTCGAGTCACCCAGTTACACCAACACTCACTAACTTGCCTACTCTTGCCACCCCATTACATCGACTACCATTTATTTACCTTGCTTAGTCACACACCAATTTACAAACCTGTCTTATAACTCACACGAAGCTAACAATTTCTTCTTCAATCGAGTTGTCAACTTATGGAATGGGCTTCCCCGAGATGTTATAGACTGCAACACCGTTGATTCATTTAAACTTCGCCTAGACAAATATCTCGCATCAAACCCACGACTGACTGCGTTTGTAAATGAATAACTTTATTTTATCCTCCCCTCAGTTACTAACCCATCTGTCCCCTACTAACTTCCTAATCCTGCCACGGACATTAGTTCCTTTTCCAATGTTCCCTTACCCACTCTAAACCACTGTTTGGACACTTGATCCTCAGTGTTTTGGAGGACAAGCAGCCTAGAAGGGTCATTAGACTGTTGTTGCTTGATTTCCTTTGTACTCCTTTGTACTAATAACTCATTAGCATACTCTTACTACCGATACCTTGTTACACCATTATGTAACAGTAATCACTATCTTATTGTTACACATAACACGATGTTATTAATCTCGAAATCGAACAATCACCCAGCCTAATCACCTTACTTATACAACAATTATTCAACCACACAATGTTTCTGAACAAAGTTTACAGCTCGTGCGACTTAAAACTACACAAATAGTATCGTAATTCGTAACTAACAATGAATAAAGTCTAAGTAGTCTATCAAGGAAATGTAAAAAAAAAAAAAAAAATCCTGTTCCTGGAGCAGATCATGTCTAGTTACTAAACTTCACAATCTGGTAGCATAGCTAAAGTATACCTTACTAAACTGGAATTGCAGGGACTCGAACGTCACTATTCTGAAGGGGATAAGTGTCATACATAGTCATTGTAGGTTTACTAATTACTAGCTATGTAAGGTCCTACTCATAAGCTTTTATTCAACCTTGTTATCACATGAATAAACCTGTACGAATCACAATAAAGAACATTAAATAGAAACACAAATAATTAAACTTACCGCAGCTCACAATTTGGTCGCTGCAATATAACCTTATATTGTACATGGTATGCTACAAACTACTCGGTGATAAGTGACGTTTATGACCAAACGTCAAATCCGAGGGCAGGTACAATTTTAATACTTAAAACGTCAAATCCGAGGGGAGGTACAATTTGTATAATTAACAAAAGTAAGAGAAACGCGCTAAGAAAAACCTTGGGCTTGTGGGTCTGCATTGAGAAGTTTTGTTGTAAAGGTTCTTCAGGTCAGGCTTGAAGACCTCTGGAGTGACTGGACGCTGGAGCTATATCGATGTCACAAAAAGTCCCATCCTCACATGTGTTTCTCGGCCAGTGGAATGTCCTGCTTCACGTTTAATTCCTCGAACAGATTCTTACTAAGACCCTTCTCGCTACTCCAAGTATCTGATGCTGCTTCCTTTGTTACGAACAGTTCAATCCAGTTAGCTATGGGAATCGCAGAGCAGATGGCATTCCTTGGGCAGCATAGGCCTAGCCTATATCAATATGTGAGGGGATAAGGGTGAGGCTGATAGGCCTATAACAATCCCCACCTGCGATTATGAATAGCTTCATTGAATAGTAGCCTATATGTAATTGATAGCCAAGTTATAATTTAAGTGATTAAGGAACGTTTTATCACATCAGAACAAGATAGGCCTAAGTCAACCTCGATAATAGTGGTACGAAACACCAACAGGGTGAATATTTTATTAAGAGTTAAAATTTAACAGATTTGCCTAGGTCTAATTCCAAATACATTACAATAGAGGATCAGCAGGGTTGGGCCAATCAGCGCTCTGCAGACCCCCGTAATCCTGCGTTAATCTCTAACCGTTTTGGTAAGATGATCCTCAGGGTATTAGTGTTGAGCCTATAATTGGGCTTTGTAATTGGGGTTGTGGGACAGGGATCTGCCTTGCTTAGGCCAATCGGCTTTCTGCAGACTCCCATTTTCTTATGTTCTTATGTTCTTATTACTAGCCTACACACAACTTAGTAAACTGAAACATGGAAACATGTTAAGATATAGGCTAATAAGACAAACGGTATAGGCTATGACTACTGTCTCCACATAGCTTAACTTACTGTAGGCCTATTGGTTTAGCCTAGTATTGTTTTAATGGGTGACCGGTCAACTCAACCAGACCATTTCAACCAGTAGCTCTCAACCAGTACCAAATCAACCAATACGGTTAGGTTAGTACTATATTTTGGCACTGGTTTGGTTGGTCTTGGTTGATTTGGCACTGGTTGAGAGCTACTGGTTGAAATGACATGGAACCGTTTTAATGACATACCTTGTGATAGCATTACATATGCTATCACATAAGGCTAATTATAATAAGCCTACAAAACGGCAATCTTAGATTAAAAATAGGTAGGCTAAACCCAAATATCATACACAACTGGTAATCAGATGAAGGTATTGAGGGATAGCCTTTACAACGGCACCTCGTATCTACATTCTACTTTTCCTATTTTACTGGTGTAGAGGGGAGAAGGGGTGATGTAGAGAGGAAGCTGTTGGAGTGGTTTTGGTATGTGTGTTTAGTCTGTATATACTGTAGTGTTAAGAAGCGCGTCCTCCAGTTTTCTTTACTTGACATCTTGAAAGTAACCCGTATTACTGTAACCGTATGGTGGTTGGCTATATTCGGGGGGAGCAACTCTCGCCGAGGCCGCTGAGGAGGCCGAAACAACTCAAGTAAACTCAAGACTAACGTACCTTACGAGGCCTAGCCTAGTGGCCACGGTATGTTTCTGATTGCTAATAGTTCATGTTCTTGTAGTGTAGCTTAAAGTTAATTAATTAAAATTAACCATTTCATCAATAGGCTAGGCTACATTGGGAATGGAATGATTTGATTGTGAAATGAAACACTCCTTCGGCATCACCTTATGACTAAGTAAGCCAGAGTCCTCCTCTCCTCCTCCCTGGATGAGGCTTACAATTCATATAGGCCTAAGGCTAGCTTCTGGGATGTGTCTATTCTTTACCAGGTGGCCTATAGAAAGTTAGATCAATTAAAAGTATAACTGTTATATTACTCACCCATTCGTTTCCGAAGTGTCTTGGACGAGTGTTGGATTCTCCTTGGGCATAAAATATATGTATAATGTCTCCACACACTCACAACTGAGGTAATTGCACTCTTTGTATTATCCTCCTTTGATCTGCTTCAACACCAACATAAACACGTGTTTCGACAGTGATGATGGTTGAGGTTAGAGGAGGTTTTTGGACTTTTAAACAGAGGTTTTGCTCACAATAAACTTCTTTATAGGGCTCTAAGGCCACACTCCCTTTCACTCTATCTATTTCTCACTCCTCACCTCACTCTGCACTTATTTTATCTTATGGCTCTCTGATAAAACGCATAATAACCCATTTCAATGGCACTTGCGGCCCACACGATAAGGCCAGTGCTAACACTCTCCAAGTTCACCACAGACTGAACAAGTGGCCCGTCTTGTTGTCAAAGTTTGGGGGAGCGGCCATTATCCTGCGCAGACGCCTGTCGGAGCCGCTCCCCAGCAGCTAGCCTCAGCCCGCGCAGCTTGAACACTCGCCTCCTATACATAACTCACCACCACACAAAATGCCTTATGCTCCACCTTCCAGTACTTCCATCGATACAGTATATGGTAGACCTTCTAGTATATGATTTTTGGGCGAGTATTAACCTAAGTATTGATCTAATGAGGCTGAATCTTGATCCCCTTGTGTGGTACCGAGTGATCACCAGCGACGGGTGAGTAAGGTTGGCGGGTCGTGAGGCGGCTAGGTGACTGATGCGCGAAAACTTATCAATAAAACATGCACCTGGCTGTCATTTCCCTCATGATTTGAGCTTGTAAATAATATCATAGTAAAGTTTCATATCATATTCCGTGTATTGTTAGAGTGTGGGGAGCTGGAAGGAACAGTATTTTATGTGGTGAAGTTGGGGGATATGGCTGTGTGTGGGCGCCGAGTGTGACACCAGGACCCAGCCGACCGACCGTCTCTCTGCTGGTCTGCTCCCTCCCTGGCCACCACCTGCACCCATCGCAATACGATAATCACGCCTACGCACACCTACATTAGTCTCTAATCTACTATAGCTGACTTTATACTATTAATTACCTACAACAAATAATCTCAGACGGAGGGATAACCATGCTTCCATTGTAAAATGAAGAGGTTAAATGTGTGGATTGATTAATAATTGAGAGTACTGTGTTTGAGGCAAGTTATCGCGCACTGGCGCCGTGTGTGCTCTGAGTGACTGGCTAGCTGCCCTCCTTAGCCATACTTTTGTTTGATTTGTCCCCACTGCCATTTCACACACAAACTATCTTCACGCCGCCGCCAAACAAGCCCTCCTCTCCAAACCTCAGCTACCTCCCATCTTCTACCTCTGCCCTCTCGTTCCAATTTTGAGTGAATCCTGCAGTGTGATGGGTGCTGAGGAGGAGGATGAGAGCATTTGGCAGCCGTGAAGTAGTGTGTGGCCCTTCCCGCTCTTTCCCCGCCACCACTGTCGACCGATTACACCCCCTCACCTCCTCCCCCTCCCCCCCACAAACGCCTAATCAACCGGGTATTGCTGAGTCTGGTCGGAGCATCGCCAGGCCGGGGGTTTAAACGCTCTTCATAATTATGTTCAGTTGCAACCTTGGAAAATGTCATCGATACTCTGGATTATGCATGTACATAATTCATTGCTTAATTAATAATTGTTAATTAATGCCTAATTAATCATAGGCGCTTATATGCATAAATGTTCAAAGTAATTTAACATGATTTACACATACTAAACAGTCCTCGGCAAAAGGATGTTTAGTGCGAGATGTTAAGCCGAATTGGGTGTAACATAGGAGAGCTAATTAGTACAGGTGCTGATACCCTAGAAAGAACATCTGAAAGAAGAATGGTTTATTACTAGAGCTGCTGTCTCCACATCAATGTTGCATATGAGATGTGATGATGGGTAGTCACAGAAGCAGAGTAAGTGACGAGACAGATTCCGCACCTCACTACGGTCGGGTTCAAAGTACGGCACCAGTAAGTAATTGAGGCGAGTGAAGGCGCCTGGCAACCCCTGGCCCCTTGTGTCTCACCCTCTGTGTGTGTGTGTTCGTATGTGCGCGCGCGTGGCAGCCACAGTCACTGCTGACGCACATGTGTGCGTCATGTATGGACATTAATAGTAGCATATATGCAAATCTCCCCGCAAACATTTGTTACTGAATACAGTCAGGAGCGCTCAGTGGTTGATCGCATTATTGTCATCTACTGGAGAAAAAATGGGTTGGTAGGAGAGGGGCTGGTGGGAGGCGTCGTGAGAGGATTCGTACCTAGCAGTATGTGAACTGTCCGTGTGCGGGTTGTCTGACACCACCACCGCCACTCACCAGTTTCATGTTGCGGCCTGGACATGAGCGGGTGCTATACTCACTTCACATTAACTAGGTAACTCATTCCACACTTCTCACAATTGTTATTGCAGGATTCGTGTATTACATTTTCATGATGTGAACATATCGAAGTTCTTTATTCAGCATCAAAGGTCACACTCCACACATCATTGCTAATCAATCACGTTCATCCATAATCTAACTGAAAGGGTGAAGATTTGCTGCCAATTTAAGCTGACGACTGCCACCAACTAGTATTTCTTTAATGAGAGCCGCATCATGTCGTGAGCGTGGATATGGAACCCAGGTTTCCACTTGTTGAACCTGCACAGTTTTTAGGCGTGTTGTGGTGGTTCCCGACTATAGTCTATTTTTTTCCAGCTGAGCCTAAATTGTCATGTTTCTATCTTTGTTACTCAGCTATAAGGTAGATTTTGTAGCGAAAGATGATGGTTATTCTGAAAACTTGGCCTTAATATGACACAGCCATAGTAGTTTCATATATTTCCATTAAGTATCGAGAAATCAGCTAATAAGAGATTCAATTTACGATCAGCTGGAAAAAAATACAGTATAGTCCGTAGGCCAAATTTAGAAATATAACGAATCGGTAGCATCCGAGTGAATCACATTGTTAGCATAAACGCCACTCCATGGCTACTAGGTGACACTGACACTCGTTGATGAAACTCAACAACTCGAAATAACGAATGATCAGCACATGGACCTTTTTGTTTTATGTGTTTTTCCTTCCTCCGTTCATTGTCTCTTTAAAAACAAAAAAAAACAATCCAAGGGGGCCAACTATCAATATAAGCTCCATCTAATGACTACTAAATAATATGGATATTCATTGACCAAGGTTATTAACTCGCAATAACATCACAACAATACTAACATCGTGTTGTAGATCATACCCCTATAGCAGATGTTTGCCAACCGATGTTTACTCCCAAGGCCAGGGTGAAATGCAGTACTTACTATCCAAGAGGGCTATTATTGTCGATACAAAATGCTTTGAGGTTCATCCACAACGCTGGGATGGAAGAGGGATAAGAACATGGGAGTCTGCAGAAAGCCGATTGGCCCACACAAGGCAGATCCCTCTCACACCCAACCCTAATTATAAGGCACTATAATACTCAACATACCGTTATGGTTGTGGACATGTTCTTTATAGTTGATTACCTTTGTCAAAATTAGTAATCGTTTATTATCTTGTTACTGTAGTTAAGGGGAGGTCTCCACTTGAGGGATTTTTTTCTTGACCCCTTTCTCCCTCATGTTTAGCCCCATTGTTTTTTCTAATTTTAAGACGTTTGCCCCATTATTTTGACGATTTTAATAACTTTCAACCCATTTCTGTAAATTTTAAGACCTTTCGTGTCATTTAGGTGTCGATTTTATCCTGGCGAGCGATAGCGAGCCTGTAATTTAAGAGGAACCGGCTTTCAGCCGGGAAATTTTTCTACTGAAAAATGTAAACATTTATCTTGAAAGGGGGTCAAGGGGGGTGTAATTTCAAGCTTGATGGAAGTCTAAGAAACACACTAAAAACCTCCCCTTAATGTTGATACAAACTACACCCTCGGATGGTACAGTTCCCTGTATTTGCGCCTTATACAGGTCAATATTTTGTTGGTGTATTTCAGCAGTTGTGGGCTCGTTATTGACGTAAGAATAATATGGATCTGATAAAGCTATGCATGTTGCCAAATTAAATGACTTCAACGAAATCAGACTGGCTATACAGTATATTATAAAGCAATACCTTCCTAAATAAATCCCATGGACTAGGCCTACACTTTATATTTTATCACCTGGCAGAAAATTTTGTCCCTCACCAGCTGATTTTTTATATAATTAACCCTTTGAGTACCAGCGACGTGTGTTATATTGAATTCTAGCTATATTTAGATAATATTAGGCAGCTTTGGAAGGATCTGTGGCGGTCGAGATAGTTTGAAGCCTTATTATTGATAGAGGTCCTTCCTAAGCTGAATAATATTGACTAGTAGTTGCCAGAATATGATTAAAGGAACGTCCCTGGTACTGTATGGGTTAATGGAAGTAAACATACCGGTAAAACCACTAATTCTCAACATATTAATGTAAATTTGAGTCAAAACCAACAACACATTTCGCTGCGCAATCTTCGCAAAAGCTATGTAATCAAGATGGAAACATGACAATTTACAGCGAAGTAAATTATACCCAACTATACACAACGACGTCACCCACTGTCGCTGTTCGTGAAGCCTCTCCTCTCTCCTGAGCGGTGTTGTTACTACCCGCTCACCATTCTCTTTCACCACCATCATACTCCCTAATACCTACCACGCCCTACTACCACCACACTTCTACCACACCCTTCTCCACGCCCTACCATCACACCCTATCACCCTTCTCCATACCCTACCAACACACTTCTACCACACCCTATTACCCTTCTCCACGCCCTACCATCACACTTCTACCACACCCTATCACCCTTCTCCACGACCTACCATCACACTTCTACCACACCGTATCACCCTTCTCCACGCCCTACCATCACACTTTTACCACACCCTATCACCCTTCTCCACGCCCTACCATCACACTTCTACCACACCCTATCACCCTTCTCCACACACTTGTATACCTACCACGCTCTACCATCACACTTCTACAGGCCCTACCATCACACTTCTACCACACCCTATCACCCTTCTCCAAACACTTATATACTTACCACGCCCTACCATCACACTTCTACCACACCCTATCACCCTTCTCCACACACTTGTATACCTACCACGCTCTATCATCACACTTCTACAGGCCCTACCATCACACTTCTACCACACCCTATCACCCTTCTCCAAACACTTATATACTTACCACGCCCTACCATCACACTTCTACCACACCCTATCACCCTTCTCCACGCCCTACCATCACACTTCTACCACACCCTATCACCCTTCTCCACGCCCTACCATCACACTTCTACCACACCCTATCACCCTTCTCCAAACACTTTTATACTTACCACGCTCTACCATCACACTTCTACCACATCCTACCACCTATCACCACTTACACTATACCGTCATTCATTTTCAGCATACATCCTAATTAATACCTACCATGACCTGCCATTATACTTCTACCACATTTACCACCATTCTACCACCTATCACCACACTCATACTATACCGTCACTTCCAGCATACTTCCTTATACCTACCACGGCCTGCCATCACACTTCTACCACCTGTCACCACAATTCAACCACCTGTCACCACATTCACACTATACCAAAACACTCCCAGCATAATCCTCAAACCCACTACACCCTGCATCTACCAGTCATCACACTTCTACCACACCCTATCATCCGTCATCACATACTCATCACCAATCACTACACTTCTATTCATGTCGCCATCGTACTAAACCCGGTGGGTCAGAAATCGTGAACCCTAACCTCTGTAACTCAAAACTGTCTGTAGCAAATGGGCCGCAAATTTCAACACCTTTTCCTTGGCTGACCCTTCCCAAATGGTAGACATATTAGCTGAATTACTCTAGTCGTTTGTGAGTTATAGAGGTTAATGTTCAAGAGTTTTGGCCTACTTATTTGGGACAGGGTATAGCAACTTTATGCTCTTACTACACTGTATTCTTCTCTGTATACTGTACCAAATACTTACCATGCCCTGCCACAACTATTATTACCACCAGTTACCTCACCCTACCACCAGTTACCACACCCTACCACCAGTTACCTCACCCTACCACCACCAGTTACCACACCCTACCACCAGTTACCTCACCCTACCACCACCAGTTACTACACCCTACCACCAGTTACCTCACCCTACCACCAGTTACCACACCCTACCACCAGTCACCACACCCTACCACCAGTTACCACACCCTACCACCAGTTACCACACCCTACCACCAGTCACCACACCCTACCACCAGTTACCACACCCTACCACCAGTTACCACATCCTACCACCAGTTACCACACCCTACCACCAGTTACCACACCCTACCACCAGTTACCACACCCTACCACCAGTTACCACACCCTACCACCAGTTACCACACCCTACCACCAGTTACCGCATCCTACCACCAGTTACCACACGCTACTACCAGTTACAGCACCCTACCACCAGTTACCACACGCTACTACCAGTTACAGCACCCTACCACCAGTTACCACACCCTACCGCCAGTTACCACACCCTACCACCAGTTACCGCACCCTACCACCAGTTACCACACTCTACCACCAGTTACCACACTCTATCACCAGTTACCTCACCCTACCACCAGTTACCACACCCTTCCACGTTACCATACCCTACCACCAGTTACCACACCCTACCACCAGTTACCACACCCTACCATCCAGTCACCTCATTGCTACCATTCCCTAGCACCTACACGACTCGCTACACGTTTATCACCAATCACCACCCTTACTCAGTCATCTCACCCTACCCCGAGTCGCCATCTATTATACCCAATATAGAGGTAGATTATAAACTAAAGAAAATCGTCTAATGGTAGCCAGCATATGATGAAATTACGTCATCGTGCTGAAGGGGTAACCGTTTGAGTACCAGCGACGTGTGTTATATTATATTCTAGTTATATTTAGACGATATTTAGAAGCTTGGGAAGGCTGTTATAGTTAAAAGGGTTGGTTGAGATAGCTTGAAGCCATTTGATTGCTAGAGGTCCTTCCTAATCTGAATAAAATCGTCTAATAGTTGCCACAATATACACAAAAGGACGTCACCGGTACTGAACGGGTTAATTATGTTTATAAGTACAATAACGACATTTGTGTATATAATTTGTGCCCAAAATAGTAAATAGCGTCCCCGTATTCTGCAGGCCAATATTGTCACACCCGCTCCAGAGTTACGATATGGAGACTCCGAATTTCATGCAGCTTTCCCATTCTTTGAGCCATTGATCGCTCCTGGCTGCTATTATCGAGTCTCTCTCTCTCTCTCTCCCTCCCTCCCCCTCTCTCTCTCTCTCTCCCTCTCTCTCTCTCTCCCTCTCTCTCTATTGGCTGACCGTGGACGAAGCTCGGGAAAGAGAGGGTATAGTTAGTGTTAGTGTAAGTGTGTGGGTGTGTGTGCGCGCGCGCAGGAGAAATTTGACTTAATAACCTATATTTAACGCCCCAGTGGGTGGATGCTGGCAGACATTAATACATTTCGATACAATAATAGTTGGTGATTCAATACGTCAGTTACAATTAGGGATAAAATACCAATGTCTAGGCCATGTGCAAACTAATAACACACACAACAAAGCCACTCCAACAGCTTCCTCTCTCTCTCTCTCTCTCTCTATGTGAAGAACCATTGTAAAATGGAAAAATAAATATTCTGATTCTGATTCAGATTCTCTCCAACACCCCTTCTCCCCTCAAAACACTTTTTGGAAAGTAGAAAGTAGATACGAGGTGCCGTTGTAAAGGCTCAATACCTTCACCTGACCTGATGGGCCCAGGATCCTGGATGGGCCTACAGTATTTTAGGCAGATCCAACTAACCTTCATTTCTTTCTTTTTCTTTCAACTAGTAGACTCTTCAAGGACATATACGAGGGTAACATTGTTGTCAAATGTGTTAAACCTAGTCAACATAACCTTTTATACTTAAACAATGCCAAGCTTTAATATACGTATTTTGTAGAATTCTAACTCTGGAAAGGTCATTAAGGCGGGTGACCTGTTTTGGTTCTGTGCTTTTCTATCTTTCTCTGGCATCTCTCCATTTGGCCCCATTCAGCCTACTGTTTTAAGACGTTTATCCCCATCCAGGTGTCAATTTTTTACTGGTTGAGCGGTAGCGAGCCAGCATATTTTGTATTTTTGTTTGACAGCAGGTTAAATTTGTAAATTTTTCGATAGAAAAATGTCTCCGGCGAAGCCGGATTTCTTCATATAATGCTGGCTCTCTATCGCTCGCCAGGAAGAAATCGACACCTAGATGGGGATAAACGTCTTAAAATAGTTGGCTGAATGGGGCCGAATGGATACAAGCCAGAGAAAGAGAGAAAAAGACAGAAATAACAAAAAGCAGGTCACCCCCCTTATCAAGCTACAAGAGGGCTTACTTAGAGCCAAGAATACAGTAACAGTGCGGCCATATTATTATGGTACCTCCACCAACCCACTTTACTCCTAAACTCAATTAATGAAATCAACAAATACATGTGGCAGTCCAAGGATTCGAACCTAGGATGCTCACACCGAAATTCAGTGCATTTATCCATTGCGCTACGAAGACAGTTAAAGAATGGTGGACAAGCCTACGATTTATTATGCAGTTTCGAATCCTGCATATCAATCTAAGCATGTACACACATTCCAACTGCGCTATCATAGGCTATGGATAGATGAATGGAAGGAGTAATTAATGGGGCCTTAACCCTAAGGAAGGCCTCTCTATAAACTACCCCTGAACCTGAATGTTACCTCACCAACCGACTTTACTCCTAAACTCAATTAATACAATCAACAAATTCACAGATTAATAAATAATTATGATAAGATATGAAATGTCATTATCTGACTACTATATACATAAATTATCTGACTACTATATACATAAATTATCTGACTACTATATACATAAATTATCTGACTACTATATACATAAATTATCTGACTACTATATACATAAATTATCTGACTACTATATACATAAATTATCTGACTACTATATACATAAATTATCTGACTACTATATACATAAATTATCTGACTACTATATACATAAATTATCTGACTACTATATACATAAATTATGACTACTATATACATAAATTATCTGTTCCACGATAACATTACTATATCAGATTGCGCAGTATGATAATTATTTGTTATGGTTTATAAAATTATGACGAACCAACAACATCAAATTATCTGTAACTATTATATAAATTGCGCAGTATACATTATTATATCAGATTGCGCAGTATACTCATTATTATATCAGATGCGCAGTACCTCATTATTATCAGATTGCGCAGTATACTCATTATTATATCAGATTGCGCAGTATACTCATTATTATATCAGATTGCGCAGTATAGTCATTATTATATCAGATTGCGCAGTATACTCATTATTATATCAGATTGCGCAGTATACTCATTATTATATCAGATTGCGCAGTATACTCATTATTATATCAGATTGCGCAGTATACTCATTATTATATCAGATTGCGCAGTATACTCATATTATATCAGATTGCGCAGTATACTCACTATTATATCAGATTGCGCAGTATACTCATTATTATATCAGATTGCGCAGTATAGTCATTATTATATCAGATTGCGCAGTATAGTAATTATTATATCAGATTGCGCAGTATACTCATTATTATATCAGATTGCGCAGTATACTCACTATTATATCAGATTGCGCAGTATACTCACTATTATATCAGATTGCGCAGTATACTCATTATTATATCAGATTGCGCAGTATACTCATTATTATATCAGATTGCGCAGTATACTCATTATTATATCAGATTGCGCAGTATACTCATTATTATATCAGATTGCGCAGTATACTCATTATTATATCAGATTGCGCAGTATACTCATTATTATATCAGATTGCGTAGTATACTCATTATTATATCAGATTGCGTAGTATACTCATTATTATATCAGATTGCGCAGTATACTCACTATTATATCAGATTGCGCAGTATACTCACTATTATATCAGATTGCGCAGTATACTCACTATTATATCAGATTGCGCAGTATACTCATTATTATATCAGATTGCGCAGTATAGTCATTATTATATCAGATTGCGCAGTATAGTAATTATTATATCAGATTGCGCAGTATACTCATTATTATATCAGATTGCGCAGTATACTCACTATTATATCAGATTGCGCAGTATACTCACTATTATATCAGATTGCGCAGTATACTCACTATTATATCAGATTGCGCAGTATACTCATTATTATATCAGATTGCGCAGTATAGTCATTATTATATCAGATTGCGCAGTACTCATTATTATATCAGATTGCGCAGTATGCTCATTATTATATCAGATTGCGCAGTATGCTCATTATTATATCAGATTGCGCAGTACTCATTATTATATCAGATTGCGCAGTATGCTCATTATTATATCAGATTGCGCAGTACTCATTATTATATCAGATTGCGCAGTATACTCATTATTATATCAGATTGCGCAGTATACTCATTATTATATCAGATTGCGCAGTATACTCACTATTATATATAATATAAAATTATAACGAACCAACAAGAGGTAAAAGTAACAAACCTTGTAGTACTCCTTGTGGGCAGCCCTCTATATAACTGTTGTGATGGTGCAATGGCTAGAGCGTGTAAGTTCTGTATGTGATATCCTAGGTTCGAACCCTGGGAGAATCACGTGCTTTCATTAATTTAATTTAGGGTGTTATTGGTGTTAAGGGGAGGTTTTTAGTGTGTTTCCTAGATTTCCATCAAGGTTGAAATTACACTACCTTGACCTTTCAAGATAAATTTGTAAATTTTTCGGTAGAAAAATGTCCCGGCCGAAGGCCGGTTCCTCTTAAATTACAGGCTCGTTATCGCTCGCCAGGAAAAAATCGACACCTAAATGGCACGAAAGGTCTTAAAAGTTACATAAATGGGGCAAAAGTTCTTAAAATTGCCAAACTAATGTGGCGAACGGCTTATAATCTCAAAAGCAATGGGGCTAAACATGAGGGAGAAAGGGGTAAATTAAAAAAGCCCTCAAGTGGAAATCTCCCCTTTTAAGAACGATGCTAATAAAAGTTATAAACATTTCTACTGACAACCTCCTTCTAATTATATACCGGTACTTCATTGGGACAGTGGTACCGAAGCTGTCTAGGCTATGTTGACTTGTTTTGGATAGAGGTAACAAATTTAACAATACCGTTATTTTTTTTCTCTAAGTAGTAGAAACAAAATTAATTATAAGTCTCTCTCTCTCTCTCTCTCTCTCTTTATTTGAACTGTATTTGGACAGTGGTTGATAATTTTATTGTTTAACTTTCGATGGTCAATTATTTTCCGGCAATATTCCTGTAATCCTGTATAATCCTGTATATTCCTGTATAATCCTGTATAATCCTGTATAATCCTGTATAATCCTGTATAATCCTGTATAATCCTGTATAATCCTGTATAATCCTGTATATTCCTGTATATTCCTGTAATCTATAACACTAGTATGGAACACAAGACAGAAGCTGCGTTTCCGCACCCTCCTCAGCTCCCCGCCATGGAGTGGCTTCGGTCACCCAGGCTTTATTGTGGTCGGCAGGGAGGGTTCTGTGGGGGCGCTCGGTTATGGCCTTGGCCTTGCTCGGGGCCTTGGGGCTGTTCGGCCAGGCAGCTTGGGGAAAAACAACAACAACAACAAGACAGAAGCTAGCTGAATTTAAGCTTTTCAAGATACAATTACGCATTTCTGTTCCGTGTTCTGGCTGTTATTAGACGATTATAATGAGATTAGGAAGGGTATATAATTATAGTCTTTACCCTTTTAATTACCACATAACCTTCGTAAGCTGTATAAAATCGTCTAATGATAGCCATAATAAACTGTCAAATCGTCTAATGATAGCCATAATAAACTGTCAAATCGTCTAATGATAGCCATAATAAACTGTCAAATCGTCTAATGATAGCCATAATAAACTGTCAAAAACGTCTCATAATCTGCAAAGGGGTAAACGACAACATTATTATCTTGACCTCCATAAGCTGCCAGACCAGTGTTGACGATAAAAGTTGAGGACAAAATATGCGCTCGTGTGAAACCAGCTTTAGCCCGTTCAGTACCGGTGACGTCCTTTTCATCATATTACGGCAACTATGAGACGGTTTGAGTACGGTCGCGCTAATAAGTCATGTCCCAGCTGTCATTACGTTTGGCTTGTTCTGTGCTGTATTAATGTCTGTCAGATGTTGAATAGGGTGGGTAAGTGTAGGAAAATGTTTGTATGTTTCACTCAACATGAAGAAATGAAGCTTGGATATTGCTGATACCAATTATTGATCAAAACATACTTGGTGCCGAGACATCACTTATTAGCGCGACTGTACCAGCGACGTGTGTTATACTTTATTCTAGCTATAGTCAGACGATATTATGCAGCTTGGGAAGGATCTGTGGTAGTTCAAAAGGTTGGTGGAGATAGTTTGAAGCCATATTATTGCTAAGAGGTCCTTCTTAAACTGAATAAAATCGTCTAATAGTTGCCAGAATCTGATGAAAAGGACATCACCGGTACTGAACGGGTTAAACGGTTTAAGGGGAGGTATTTAGTTTGTTCCCTAGACCTCCATCAACCTTAAAATTACACCCCCTTGAGTCCCTTTCAAGATAAATTTGTACATTTTTCGGTAGAAAAATGTCCCGGCCGAAGGCCGATTCCTCTTAAATTACAGGCTCGCTATCGCTCGCCAGGATAAAATCGACACCTAAATGGCACGAAAGGTCTGAATATGGGGTGAAAGTTCTTAAAATCGCTAAACTAATGGGGCAACCATTTTATAATATCAAAAGCAATGGGGCTAAACATGAGAGAGAAAGGGGTCAAGAAAAAAATCCCTCAAGTGGAGATCTCCCCTTAATTCAGCTTAGGAAGGATCTGTGGTAGCTATAATGATTAACCCCTTGAGGCGTTTTGACAGTTTATTCTGGCTGTCATTAGACAATTTGGTACAGTTTAGGAAGGACGTCTAGGCATCAAAGGGGTTAACCCGTAGTACTGTACCGGGGGGACGTCTAGGCATCAAAGGGGTTAACCCGTAATACTGTACCGGGGGGACGTCTAGGCATCAAAGGGGTTAACCCGGTGTACTGTACCGGGGGGACGTCTAGGCATCAAAGGGGTTAACCCGGTGTACTGTACCGGGGGGACGTCTAGGCATCAAAGGGGTTAACCGGTGTACTGTACCGGGTGGGGGGGGCGGGGGGGGGGGGGGGGGGGGGGGGGGGGGGACGTCTAGGCATCAAAGGGGTTAACCCGGTGTACTGTACCGGAGGGGGGGGGGGGGGGGGGGGGGGGGGACGTCTAGGCATCAAAGGGGTTAACCCGGTGTACTGTACCGGGGGGGGGGGGGGGACGTCTAGGCATCAAAGGGGTTAACCCGGTGTACTGTACCGGGGGGGACGTACTGTACCGGGGGGACGTCTAGGCATCAAAGGGGTTAACCCGGTATACTGTACCGGGGGGACGTCTAGGCATCAAAGGGGTTAACCCGTAGTACTGTACCGGGGGGGACGTCTAGGCATCAAAGGGGTTAACCCGGTGTACTGTACCGGGGGGACGTCTAGGCATCAAAGGGGTTAACCCGGTGTATTGTACCGGGGGGACGTCTCTTTCTCACTATATTCTGGCAACTATTGAGACGGTTTTATTCAGCTTAGGAAGGACGTCTGCCCACTAAAAGGGGAGATTTCCACTTGAGGGAGTTTTTTCTTGACTCCTTTCTCCCTCATGTTTAGCCCCATTGCTTTTCTAATTTTAAGACGTTCGCCCCATTATTTTGACGAATTTAAGAACTTTCAACCCATTTCTGTCAATTTTAAGACCTTTCGTGCAATTTAGGTGTCGATTTTATCCTGGCGAGCGATAGCGAGCCTGTAATTTAAGAGGAACCGGCTTTCAGCCGGGAAATTTTTCTACCGAAAAATGTAAAATTTATCTTGAAAGGGGCTCAAGGGGGTGTAATTTTAAGATTGCTGAAGGAGTAGGAAACAAACTAGAAACCTCCCCTTAACCCTATTAGTCCTCCTCTCTCTGTTCCGTGGTAGCAACAAAGACTTCAGTTTCCCCTTCTCTCTTTGGACATTGATGGTTGGGTGTTCTATTCCCACAACACCAGAGCCTTCTATGTATGTACAGTCGCGCTAATAAGTCGTGTCCAAGCTGTCATTACGTTTGGCTTGCTCTGTGCTGTATTAATGTCTGTTAGATGTTGAATAGGGTGGGTAAGTGTAGGAACATGTTTGTATATTTCACTCGATATGAAGAAATGAAGCTTAGATATTGCTGAAACTATCTATTGATCAAAACGTACTTGGTGCCGAGACATCACTTATTAGCGCGACTGTACGGTCGAGTGTTGTAAGTGTTGTCAGATATTTCACAAAGTTTCGGACACTGACTAATACTCTGAGGGATAAGCACTTTTCCCAGTAACTATAAAGATACCGATAACACTTGTTGAGCGAAGACCACTGGAATCTATGACAACACTTATTATTACCCCCGAGTGTACCTCTACTTTATTTATTTATGTATTGATCTTTTTGTCACTATAATTATAATTATATATATTATTATTTTTGTATTTACTTATTTATTATTATTATTATTATTATCATTATTATTATTATCATTATTATTATCATTATTATTATCATTATTATTATTATTATTATCATTATTATTATTATTATCATCATTATCATTATTATTATTATTATTATCATTATTATCATTATTATTATTATCATTATCATTATTATTATCATCGTTGTTGTTGTTGTTGTTGTTGTTTCTACTTTTGTATAACATCTGCGGTGAAGCCATTGATTTCAGGTGCTTCTGAACTTGTGTGCTTGCTTTTTGTCCTTGTTTTGTGTTTTTCTCCCATCACGCACGAACACTATAGTCCGTTCATTATCAACTGGCGGTAAATGACGAAGTTACCATCTGCATTACTCAGTTATTATGCAAATTTTTTGTAACGAAAAGATGATGTTAAGTATTAAATCTTCGCATTAAGGGCCTTTAAGGGGAGGTTTTTAGTTTGGTCCCTAGATATCCTTCAAGCTTAAGATTACACCCCCTTGAGCCCCTTTCAAGATAAATGTGTACATTTTTCGGTAGAAAAATGTCCCGGCTGAAAGCCGGTTCCTCTTAACTTACAGGCTCGCTATCGCTCGCCAGGATAAAATCGACACCCAAATTGCACGAAAGGTCTTAAAATTGACGGAAATGGGGCGAAAGTTCTTAAAATCGCCAAACTAATGGGCCGAACGGCATATAATCTCAACACTAGTGGGGCTAAACATGAGAGAGAAAGTGGTCCAGAAAAACGTCCCAATATCCCTTTAAAAAGACGTCTGGCTTACCTATATAACGAATGGACTCTATGCAGCAGCATCATATCCGGACTCTCTATGCAGCATCATATCCGGACTCTCTATGCAGCATCATATCCGGACTCTCTATGCAGCAGCATCATATCCGGACTCCAACGTTTGCCGACAAACGTTTTCCGACAATCTTAATTACAATGGTATAAATCCCTGAGAGAGAAAACCCAATATAACCCCTTCAGTGCCGGCGACGTCTTTCTCCTTACATTCTGGCAACTAATAGAGGATTTTATTCAGCTTAGGAACGACCTCGAACCATTATAAGGCTATACAGACTATCTCAATTAATTCTGGCAACTAATAGAGGATTTTATTCAGCTTAGGAACGACGTCTATTAACCATTATAAGGCTATACAGACTATCTCAGTTAAGGGGAGATTTCCACCTGGAGGATTTTTTTCCTGAACCTCTTTCTCCCTCATGTTTAGCCCCATTGCTTTTGAGATTTTAAGACCTTCGCCCTAGTAGTTTGGATATGTTAAGACATTTTGCCCCATTTCTGTCAATTTTAAGAACTTTCGTGCCGTTAAGGTGTCGATTTTTTCCTGGCGAGCGATAGCGAGCCTGTAATTTAAGAGCAACCGGCCTCCGGCCGGGACATTTTTCTACCTAAAAATGTAAAAATTTATCTTGAAAGGGGGTCGAGGGGGTGTAATTTTAAGCTTGATGAAAAAGTAGGGAACAAACTAAATACCTCCCCTTAATTCTGGCAACTAATAGATGATTTTATTCAGCTTAGGAAGGACGTCGAACCATTATAAGGCTACAGGCTATCTCAATTATCTCCCTTCGCTACCACAGAACCTTCCGAAGCTGAATAAAATCGTCTAATAGTTGCCAGAATGTGATGAAAAGGACGTGACCGATTTTTTTCCAACTCTACTTAAGGAAGCCCACCTCGCTTTTTTTTATCTTTATCTCTCCCTCTCTCTTTGGCTTGTATCCATTCGGCCCCATTCAGCCTACTGTTTTAAGACGTTTACCCCCATCCAGGTGTCAATATTTTCCTGGCGAGCGGTAGCGAGCCAGTTTATACAGTATATATTTTTGTATTGACAGCAAGCTAAATTTGTACATTTTTCGATAGAAAAATGTCTCCGGCGAAGCTGGATTTCTCCATACTAGTCACACTGACAAGCTATACTTCCCTTCCTTGTAGACATATAGTCACACTGACAAGCTATACTTCCCTTCCTTGTAGACATATAGTCACACTGACAAGCTATACTTCCCTTCCTTGTAGACATCTAGTCACACTGACAAGCTATACTTCCCTTCCTTGTAGACATCTAGTCACACTGACAAGCTATACTTCCCTTCCTTGTAGACATCTAGTCACACTGACAAGCTATACTTCCCTTCCTTGTAGACATCTAGTCACACTGACAAGCTATACTTCCCTTCCTTGTAGACATCTAGTCACACTGACAAGCTATACTTCCCTTCCTTGTAGACATCTAGTCACACTGACAAGCTATATACTTCCCTTCCTTGTAGACATTTAGTCACACTGACAAGCTATACTTCCTTCCTTGTAGACATCTAGTCACACTGACAAGCTATATACTTGTAGACATTTAGTCACACTGACAAGCTATACTTCCCTTCGACATTTAGTCACACTGACAAGCTATACTTCCCTTCCTTGTAGACATCTAGTCACACTGACAAGCTATACTTCCCTTCCTTGTAGACATCTAGTCACACTGACAAGCTATACTTCCCTTCCTTGTAGACATCTAGTCACACTGACAAGCTATACTTCCCTTCCTTGTAGACATCTAGTCACACTGACAAGCTATACTTCCCTTCCTTGTAGACATCTAGTCACACTGACAAGCTATACTTCCCTTCCTTGTAGACATCTAGTCACACTGACAAGCTATACTTCCCTTCCTTGTAGACATCTAGTCACACTGACAAGCTATATACTTCCCTTCCTTGTAGACATTTAGTCACACTGACAAGCTATACTTCCCTTCCTTGTAGACATCTAGTCACACTGACAAGCTATATACTTCCCTTCCTTGTAGACATTTAGTCACACTGACAAGCTATACTTCCCTTCCTTGTAGACATCTAGTCACACTGACAAGCTATACTTCCCTTCCTTGTAGACATCTAGTCACACTGACAAGCTATATACTTCCCTTCCTTGTAGACATTTAGTCACACTGACAAGCTATACTTCCCTTCCTTGTAGACATCTAGTCACACTGACAAGCTATATACTTCCCTTCCTTGTAGACATCTAGTCACACTGACAAGCTATACTTCCCTTCCTTGTAGACATCTAGTCACACTGACAAGCTATATACTTCCCTTCCTTGTAGACATCTAGTCACACTGACAAGCTATACTTCCCTTCCTTGTAGACATCTAGTCACACTGACAAGCTATATACTTCCCTTCCTTGTAGACATTTAGTCACACTGACAAGCTATACTTCCCTTCCTTGTAGACATCTAGTCACACTGACAAGCTATATACTTCCCTTCCTTGTAGACATCTAGTCACACTGACAAGCTATACTTCCCTTCCTTGTAGACATCTAGTCACACTGACAAGCTATATACTTCCCTTCCTTGTAGACATCTAGTCACACTGACAAGCTATACTTCCCTTCCTTGTAGACATCTAGTCACACTGACAAGCTATATACTTCCCTTCCTTGTAGACATCTAGTCACACTGACAAGCTATACTTCCCTTCCTTGTAGACATCTAGTCACACTGACAAGCTATACTTCCCTTCCTTGTAGACATCTAGTCACACTGACAAGCTATACTTCCCTTCCTTGTAGACACAGACTGGTGAGAGAACAAACATATTCTGGTTAAGGGGAGATGGGTCGCTTTTCTGGGCCCCCTTCTCCCTCATGTTTAGCCCCATTAGTTTTTAGATTCAAAGACGTTTGACCCATTAGTTTGGCGATTTTAAGACCTTTCGACCTATTTCTTTGACAATATTAAGACTTTTCGTGTCATTTAGGTGTCGAATTTTTCCTGGCAGCGAGCCTGTAATTTAAGAGAAATTGACCTTCGGCCGGGACATTTCTCTATCGAAAAATGTACAAAATTATCTTAAATGAGGGTCTGGGGGTGGGGGTCGGGGGTGGGGGTCGGGGGTGGGGGGTGGGGGTAAGCTTGATGGCGGTCTAGGGAGGACACTAGAAAATAATACTAAATAGATCCATAAATGAACCCATAAATGCACCCATCCCCCCTTCATGCGACTATACCAGGTGCATCATAGGTAGGCCAGACATCGTGCTCCCCCTGACCTCTGTAACTCAAAACGGGCTAGAGCAAATGGGCTGCACATGTCTACACCTATTCCCTGGTTGACTCTTCCTAAATGGTAGACATATTAGCTCGATTACTCTAGTCGTTTATAAGTTTTAGAGGACCAAGTGGGTTGTAAATGTCCACACCTATTTCCTGGCTGACTCTTCCTAAATGGTGGACATATTAGCTCGATTACTCTAGTCGTTTATAAGTTTTAGAGGACCAAGTGGGTTGTAAATGTCCACACCTATTTCCTGGCTGACTCTTCCTAAATGGTGGACATATTAGCTCGATTACTCTAGTCGTTTATAAGTTTTAGAAGACCAAGTGGATTGTAAATGTCCACACCTATTTCCTGGCTGACTCTTCCTAAATGGTAGACATATTAGCTCGATTACTCTCTCGATATTTTGGAGTTATTCTGGCTATCATCAGACGACTTTATACAGTTTAGGAAGGATCTGTGGGAATGATAAGGGTAAAGACTATCTCAATTAAGGTGGGTCACCGTTTTTTTTTTTTTTTTTATCCTTCTCTCCTTTTCTCTCTTTCCCTGGCTTGTATCCATTCGGCCCCATTCTGCCAACTGTTTTAAGACGTTTATTCCCCCCCAGGCGTCGATATCTTCCTGGCGAGCGATAGCGAGCCAGTATTGTATGGAGAAATCCGGTTTCGCCGAAGACATTTTTCTATCGAAAAATGTACAAATTTAGCTTGCTGTAAAATAAAAATATATATATGCTGACTCGCTACCGCTCGCCAGGAAAATATTGACACCTGGATGGGGGTAAACGTCTTAAAACAGTAGGCTGAATGGGGCCGAATGGATACAAGCCAACGAGAGAGGGAGAAAAAGAGACCAAAAAGCGAGGTGGGCTCCCTTAACCCCCTGACTTCCATAATTATAACCTTTCTAATCTGAATAAAATCATCTATAATAGCCAGAAAAACAGAAATGCGTGATCGGACCTTGAGAGGGTTAATTGGAAGTAGTAAACCTGCATCGAAAAACAAGCTTGAGAACTCGGGAATATGGAGGCGATTCATTCGTGGCCACCCCCTCCTCGGAGATCCAGGCGTGAGGCGATAGATACATAGATAGGTAGTTAGCTAGTGTGCGAGATACATACATACATACATACATACATACATACACACACACACACATACATACATACATACATACATACACACATACATACATACATACATACACACATGCATACATACATACATACACATACATACACACATACATACATACATACACACATGCATACATACATACATACATACATACATTTGATTAAAGGGAGATTTCCACTTGAGGGATTGTTTTCTGGATCCCTTTCTCCCTCATGTTTAGCCCCATTGCTTTTGAGATTTTAAGACTTTCGCCCCATTAGTTTGACGATCTTAAGAACTTTCACCCCATTGATGTCACTTTTAAGACCTTTCGTCTTATTTAGGTGTCGATTTTTTCCTGGCGAGCGATAGCGAGCCTGTAATTTAAGAGGAACCGGCCGTCGGCCGGGATATTTTTGTACCGAAAAATGTACAAATTTATCTTGAAAGGGGGTCAAGGGAGTGTAATTTCAAGCTTGATGGAAGTCTAGGAAACACACTAAAAACCTCCCCTTAACTCATTCAGTACCAGGGAATTCCTTTTCATCATATTCTGCAAACTATTAGACGATTTTATCAAGCTTAAGAAGGACCTTTAGAAATGAAAAAGGCTTCAAGCTATCTCAACCCACCCTTTTAACTACCACAGATCCTTCCCAAGCTGCATACAATCGTCTAATGATAGCCAGAATATACTGTCAACATGCGTCATAATCTTCAAAGGGTTAACACTGATCAATTTAAATACTTATAAGAAGGAGATCTACGACCAAAATTCAGTCAATTTCAAAATTTGTATTCGCTTTTCTGAACCAAATATTACAGCATTAACCCCTTCTGTACCGGCGACGTCTTTTGTATTTTGTTCCAGCTATACTTAAACGATTTTGTGCAGTTTAAGAAGGATCTGTTGTAGCAAAAATGATTAAGTGAGATAGTTGGAAGCCTGTTAATTGCTCTCTCTCCGACATATGACGCGATTTTGAGCCTATTGGGGATACTTTAAAGCCTTTGTTACCATCAGGGGTATTTAGAAGCCTTTAGTTTAGTTACTTCAACCTCTGAAGTTGTCTTTGAGTTAGCTGTGTTGAGCCTATTAGGGATACTTTAAAGCCTTTGTTACCATCAGGGGTATTTAGAAGCCTATAGTTTAGTTACTTCAACCTCTGCAGTTGTCTTGGAGTTAGCTGTGTTGAGCCTATTAGGGATACTTTAAAGCCTTTGTTACCATCAGGGGTATTTAGAAGCCTTTAGTTTAGTTACTTCAACCTCTGCAGTTGTCTTGGAGTTAGCTGTGTTGAGCCTATTAGGGATACTTTAAAGCCTTTGTTACCATCAGGGGTATTTAGAAGCCTTTAGTTTAGTTACTTCAACCTCTGAAGTTGTCTTTGAGTTAGCTGTGTTGAGCCTATTAGGGATACTTTAAAGCCTTTGTTACCATCAGGGGTATTTAGAAGCCTTTAGTTTAGTTACTTCAACCTCTGCAGTTGTCTTGGAGTTAGCTGTGTTGAGCCTATTAGGGATACTTTAAAGCCTTTGTTACCATCAGGGGTATTTAGAAGCCTTTAGTTTAGTTACTTCAACCTCTGCAGTTGTCTTGGAGTTAGCTGTGTTGAGCCTATTAGGGATAGTTTAAAGCCTTTGTTACCATCAGGGGTATTTAGAAACCTTTAGTTTAGTTACTTCAACCTCTGCAGTTGTCTTTGACTTAGCTGTGGGCAGAAAACTAATTTTGGAGAGGTAATTATAAGAGTGAGAGAACTATTTCTTATTGCAAATCTGGCAACCTCTGCGTCATAAATGCGTGAAAGGGTTAAAACTGAATACAATCATCTGAATGTAGCCAGAGTAAAGTTAAAAGACGTCCCGATACTGAAGGGGTTAACACACCAAACGACTTATAAATATTTAACAAGCCATTTTATAATTCGATTCAGGGAGCCCACCTCGCTTTTGTTCTCTTTCTCTCCTTTTCTCTCTTTCTCTGGCTTGTATCCATTCGGCCCCATTCAGCCTACTGTTTTAAGACGTTTACCTACATCCAGGTGTCAATATTTTCCTGGCGAGCGGTAGCGAGCCAGCATATATATATATGTTTGTTTTAACAGCAAGCTAAATTTGTACATTTTTCGATAGAAAAATGTCTCCGGCGAAGCCGGATTTCTCCATACAATGCTGGCTCGCTATCGCTCGCCAGGAAGAAATAGACACCTGGGATAAATGTCTTGAAACAGTTGGCTGAATGGGGCCGAATGGATACAAGCTAGGAAAAAGAGAGAAAAGGAGAGAAAGATAAACAAAGCCGGTGACCCCCCTTAACTTCTTGAGTCTCACGGATCTTTCTTAACCCCTTCTGTACCCACGACGTATTTGTCCTTGTATTCTAGCTATGTTTACAAGATATTATTCAGCTTAGGAAGGACGTCTACCCATTACAAGGCTACAGCCTATCTCAATTCATCCTTTTAGCGACCATATAACCTTTCTAAGCTTCATAAAATCGTCTAAATGTGGCTCAAACAAAATATACATAACTTTGGGAAATCATAGAACAAAGTATTCTACGCCTAAAAGCTTCTATAAGAAATATTCCAAATCTCGACTGGTATCGAGATATTGCATGTTGACAATGGTATTTTCTTCAGTATTTCCCCATAAGGCTGGCCTAGCTTTTTTTTTTTTTTTTTTTTTTTTTTTTAAGAGACAATGAAGCTATCCTAGTACCTACCACACCTCCATATTTCTGCACTTATTTTACCATGTTATTATAAAGATACTATAATTCTGTAAGTTGCAAAATGATTATAGACATATTAGCTCACTTTGGACCAGTTAGAAATTATTTGACATGGGAGAGTCCATTACAGAGATGCGGGGGAGGACACTAACTTAAACCTTCAATATCTTTATAACGGTTGAGATTTGGACTTTTTGTTATAGAACATTTTATGCTTAGAATACCTTGTTTTATCATTTCCCAAAGTTATGCCCTTTCCTCCTGGGACACCCTGTATAAGATGTCGGCGGTACAGAGTGCAGGTTAACCCCTTCTATACCGGAGCCGTTCTTTTAACTCTCTTCTGGCTACTATTAGACGATTTTAATCAGTTTAAACAGGGCTTTCCACAATTAACAGGCTGCGAACTATCTCACTTGACCTTTTTTACTACCACAGATCCTTCTTAATCTGCACAATATCGTCTAAAACTCTAAATATTGAATAAAATATATAAGATGTCGCCGGTACAGAAGGGGTTAAGGGGAGATTTCCACCTGAAGGATTTTTTTCTGAACCTCTTTCTCCCTCATGTTTAGCTCCATTGCTTGTGAGATTTAAAGACGCTTGCCCCGTTACTTTGTCTATTTTAAGAACCCTCGCCCCATTTCTGTCAATTTTAAGACCATTCGTGCCATTTAGGTGTCGATTTTTTCCGGGCGACCGATAGCGAGCCTGTAATTTAAGGGGAACCGGCCTTCGGCCAGGACATTTTTCTACCGAAAAATGTACAAATTTAGCTTGAAAGGGTGTCAAGGGGGAGTAATTTTAAGCTTGATGGAAGTCTAGAGAATCAACTAAAAACCTCCCCTTAAGCACGATAATATTGGAACGGCTCAGACAGAGTTGTATATTTTCAGCAGATGGACTGTAGTACAATATATATATATATATATACAAATAGCTAACAGACCAAAACAGACCAATATATAGATAGGCAGAAAAATATGAATAGATAAAGATATAGATTATATATAGATGAATGGATTATGTATACACAGATGGATTATGTATACACAGATGGATTATGTATACACAGATGGATTATGTATACACATATGGATTATGTATAAACATATGGATTATGTATAAACATATGGATTATGTATACACATGGATTATGTATACACAGATGGATTATGTATACACAGATGGATTATGTATACACAGATGGATTATGTATACACAGATGGATTATGTATAAACATATGGATTATGTATACACAGATGGATTATGTATACACAGATGGATTATGTATACACAGATGGATTATGTATAAACATATGGATTATGTATAAACATGGATTATGTATAAACATATGGATTATGTATACACATGGATTATGTATACACAGATGGATTATGTATACACAGATGGATTATGTATACACAGATGGATTATGTATAAACATATGGATTATGTATACACAGATGGATTATGTATACACAGATGGATTATGTATAAACATATGGATTATGTATAAACATGGATTATGTATAAACATATGGATTATGTATACACATGGATTATGTATACACAGATGGATTATGTATACACAGATGGATTATGTATACACAGATGGATTATGTATAAACATATGGATTATGTATACACAGATGGATTATGTATACACAGATGGATTATGTATAAACATATGGATTATGTATACACAGATGGATTATGTATAAACATATGGATTATGTATAAACATGGATTATGTATACACAGATGGATTATGTATAAACATATGGATTATGTATAAACATATGGATTATGTATACACATATGGATTATGTATACACATGGATTATGTATACACAGATGGATTATGTATACACAGATGGATTATGTATACACAGATGGATTATGTATAAACATATGGATTATGTATACACAGATGGATTATGTATACACAGATGGATTATGTATAAACATATGGATTATGTATAAACATGGATTATGTATACACAGATGGATTATGTATAAATATGACTATGTATAAACAGATAGATTATGTATAAAGAGTGTATATTTACGGTGTGTGTGTGTGACGCCCTAGACATTCCATGACCCTGACCTACCCTGACACCTCTCTCTCTCTCTCTCTCTCTCTCTCAACATTATGATAAATATGGCGCTAGTCAAACTGAAAACCAACCAACATTCTACAACATCACTATCTAAAGACCAGCTTTCCCCTCCCCTCCCCCCTCGCAATAGCGAGCCAGTATATTTTTTTTGACAGCAGGCTAAATTTGTACATTTTTTTATAGAAAAATTTCTTCGGCTAAGCCGGATTTCTTCATGGAATGCTGGTTCGCTTTCGCTCGCCAGGAAGAAATCGACACCTGGGTGGGGATAAACGTCTTAAAACAGTAGGCTGAATGGGGCCGAATGGATACAAGCCAGAGAAAGAGAGAAAAGGAAAGCATACAATCAGGTCACCCTCCCTTAACCCCTTCAGTACCGGCGCCGTCTTTTTAACCATGTTCCGGCTACTAGTACATGATTCTATTCAGTTTTAAAAGGGGCTTCCTGCAATTAACAGGCTTCCAACTATATCACTTAAGGGGAGATTTCCACTTGAGGGACTTTTTTCTTTATCCCTTTCTCTCTCATGTTTAGCCCCATTGATATTGAGATTTTAAGATGTTCGCCCCATTAGTTTGTCGATTTTAAGAACTTTCACCCCATTTATGTTACTTTTAAGACCTTTCGTGCCATTTAGGTGTCGTTTTTCCCTGGCGAGCGATAGCGAGCCTGTAATTTAAGAAGAACCGGCCTTCGGCCGGGAAACTTTTCTACCGAAAAATGTACAAATTTATCTTGAAAGGGGGTCAAGGGGGTGTAATTTCAAGCTTGATGGAAATCTAGGAAACGCACTAAAAACTTCCCCTTAACCCTTCTCACTACCACAGATCCTTCTTAAACTGCACAAAATCGTCTAGATATAGCTACAATAAAATGTTAAAAGACGTCGTGGGTACAGAAGGGGTTAAAGTCTCTCAGGATTATGACGCATTTTGGCAGTATATGCTGGCTATCAATAGACGATTTGAAACAGCCTAGGAAGGATCTGTGCAAAGTAAAATACATTAATAATAATAATTTACAATAACAAAGTCTACATTTATGTATTAACCCTTTCAAGCTCCAATACGCGTTTCTGTTTGGTTTCTGGCGACTATTAGACGATTTTATTCAGATTAGGAAGGGTATATGGAAGTCAGAGGGTTGATTGAGATAGTATTTACCCTTTTAATACCCACCGATCCTTCCTAAGCTGCATACAATCGTCTTATGATAGCCGAAATAAAACTGCGTCAGAGCTTCAAAGGGTTAACTTAGGTATAAACTTAGATTGTACATATACATTCAGATGCACATATACACACGCAATACATACATATACACACGCAATACATACATATACACACGCAATACATACATACATATATACTGTATACCAATATGCCAAAGGGTAAAGCATATCTCAATTAAGGGGAGATTTCCACTTGAGGGATTTTTGTCTTTACCCCTTTCTCCCTCATGTTTAGCCCTATTGCTTTTGAGATTTTAAGACGTTCGCCCCATTAGTTTGGCGATTTTAAGAACTTTCACCCCATTTATGTCACTTTTAAGATCTTTCGTCCCATTTAGGTGTCGATTTTTTCCTGGCGAGCGATAGCGAGCCTGTAATTAAAGAGGAACCGGCCGTCGGCCGGTAAATTTTTCTACCGAAAAATGTACAAATTTCTCTTGAAAGGGGATCAAAGGAGTGTAATTTCAAGGTTGATGGAAGTCTAGGAAAGGTTTTTAGTTTGGTCCCTAGATATCCTTCAAGCTTAAGATTACACCCCCTTGAGCCCCTTTCAAAATAAATTTGTAAATTTTTCGGTAGAAAAAATGTCCCGGCTGAAAGCCGGTTCCTCTTAAATTACAGGCTCGCTATCGCTCGCCAGGATAAAATCGACACATAAATGGCACGAAAGGTCTTAAAATTGACAGAAATGGGTTGAACGTTCTTAAAATCGTCAAAATAATGGGGCAAACGTCTTAACATATCAAAAGCAATGGGGATAGACATGAGGGAGAAAGGGGTCAAGAAAAAAGTCCCGCAAGTGGATATCTCCCCTTAAGCCTTTGACTTCCTCACACCCTTCCTTCCTAATCTGAATAATATCGTCTAATAATAGCCTGAAAAAACAGAAAACAAATGCGTCCTTCAGATCTACTACGCGTAACTACGGGGTCAAGTATTGTTAAGGGGGAGATAGTCACTTTCTCGGGACCCCCTTCTCCCTCATGTTTAGCCCCATTAGTTTTCAGAATTTATGATGTTCGGCCCATTAGTTTAGCGATTTTAAGACCTTTCGCCCCATTTCTTTGTCAATATTAAGACCTTTCGTGTCATTTAGGTATCGATATTTTCCTGGCGAGCGATAGCGAGCCTGTAATTTAAAAGGAACCGGCCTTGGACTGCGGCATATTTCTATCGAAAAATGTATATTCAAGGAGGGTCTTGGGGGGGGTTGGGGGGGGGGGTTACGTTGTGAATGGTAACCCGTCATTTGTTGAGTTCCTCGCGCGGGATCTGTCCTTGGCCCACTGGTGTTTTAGCATAATTATAGACTAAAGTACAGTCACTCAAGAAAAGATCGTGGACCTTCACCTCTAAATCCATCCCTTTCAGTACCGGTGACATGGTTTTATTCAGCTTAGGAAGGACATCAACCCATTCAATGATTACAGACTGTCTCAATTGACCACTTGCGAGTTTCAGGCTATAAGGAAGTTGGAGCCGTGAACATCGATATTCAAGAGAAATGCAATAATAATGTGGGTTTCTGATGGATAAAAAGGATGTTGAATTTGGTTTTGTGAATGTGTATAATTGTATTATGACCGTATTTATGAATGTATAAATGTATTGTGACCGTATTTATGAATGTATAAATGTATTGTGACCGTATTTATGAATGTATAAATGTATTATGACCGTATTTATGAATGTATAATTGTATTGTGACCGTATTTATGAATGTATATATGTATTATGACCGTATTTATGAATGTATAATTGTATTATGACCGTATTTATGAATATATAATTGTATTATGACCGTATTTATGAATGTACAGTATATATGTATTGTGACCGTATTTATGAATGTATATATGTATTATGACCGTATTTATGAATGTATAATTGTATTATGACCGTATTTATGAATGTATATATGTATTGTGACCGTATTTATGTATTGTGACCGTATTTATGTATTGTGACCGTATTTATGTATTGTGACCGTATTTATGTATTGTGACCGTATTTATGTATGTATATATGTATTGTGACCGTATTTATGTATTGTGACCGTATTTGTGTATTGTGACCGTATTTATGAATGTATAAATGTATTGTGACCGTATTTATGAATGTATAAATGTATTGTGACCGTATTTATGAATGTATAAATGTATTGTGACCGTATTTATGAATGTATAAATGTATTGTGACCGTATTTATGAATGTATAAATGTATTGTGACCGTATTTATGAATGTATATATGATTTGTGACCGTATTTATGAATGTATATATGTATTGTGACCGTATTTATGAATGTATATATGTATTGTACCGTATTTATGAATGTATATATGATTTGTGACCGTATTTATGAATGTATGAATTGTATATATGAATGTATTGTGACCGTATTTATGAATGTATATATGTATTGTACCGTATTTATGAATGTATAAATGTATTGTGACCGTATTTATGAATGTATATATGATTTGTGACCGTATTTATGAATGTATAAATGAATTGTGACCGTATTTTAGCTGACACTTCTGCTAACTTTGGATGGCCACGGCTCCAACTTCCTTATAGACCAAAACTCGCAAGTGGTCCATAATTAATCCTTTGCTATCTATCTATCTATCTTTCTAAGTTTGGGGGAGGTCTAGAGAGAAAATTAAGAAATAAAGGAATAAATGAATTAATAGGAAAAAAAAAAAAAAAAACGGTCCGTCTCCCCATGATGATAGTGATTTTTTTTTTTTTTTTTTTTTTTTTTTTTTTTTTTTTATGATAGGGTGTTCAATGCTGCCTCCGAGTTAGCCTATCACAGGAGGCTTGGTAGGACTTCCGTATCTTAACCCTTTGAGTACCAGCGACGTGTGTGTGTGTTATATCATATTCTAGCTATGTTTAGACGATTGTGTGCAGTTTAAGGAAGGATCTGTGGTAGTTAAATGGGTTGGTTGGGATAGTTTGAGGCATTAGTATTGCTAGAGGCCCTTCCTAAGCTGAAATAAATCATCTAACAGTTGCCAGAATATCATAAATAGGGTTAAGGGGGAATGGTTCACTTTTTGAACTTTACTCAGGTTACTATTAGACAATAATATTCAGTTTAAAGAGGGCCGCCAGTAATGAACAGGTTTCGAACGGTCTCACTTTTTTACTACCACAGATCATTCTTAAACTGCAGAAACTCGTCTAAATATAGCTAGAAATATATAAAAAAGACGTCGCTGCTGAAGAAGGGGTTAAGGGAGCCCACCTCGCGTTTTTTTTTTATCTTTCTCTCCCTCTCTCTCTATGGCTTGTATCCATTCGGCCCCATTTAGCCAACTGTTTTAAGACGTTTACCCCCATCCAGGTGTCATTATTTTCCTGGCGAGCGGTAGCGAGCCAGCATATATATATATATATATATATATATATATATATATATATATATATATATATATATATATATATATATATATATATATTATATTTTGACAGCAAACTAAATTTGTACATTTTTCGATAGGAAAATGTCTCCGGCAAAGCCGGATTTCTCCATACAATGCTGGCTTGCTATCACTCGCCAGGAAGAAATCAACACCTAGATGGGGATAAACGTCTTAAAACAGTTGGCTGAATGGGGCCGAATGGATGTAAGCCAGAGAAAGAGAGAAAAGGAGAGAAAGAGAAAAAAAGCAGGCGACCCCCCTTAAGGGGAGGTATTTAGTTTGTTCCCTAGACCTCCATCAAGCTTAAAATTACACCCCCTGATTCCCTTTCAAGATAAATTTGTAAATTTTTCGGTAGAAAAATGTCCCGGCCGAAGGCCGGTTACTCTTAAATTACTGGCTCGCTATCGCTCGCCAGGATAAAATCGACACCTGAATTGCACGAAAGGTCTTAATATGGGGTGAAAGTTCTTAAAATCGCTAAACTAATGGGGCAAACGTTTTATAATATCAAAAGCAATGGGGCTAAACATGAGGGAGAAAGGGGTCAAGAAAAAAATCCCTCAAGTGGAGATCTCCCCTTAATATCAGCATCTTGTACTCCTATGGTCACTCTTTCCCAACCCCCGAGAGAGCAGCATTATTATGGTCTGCACTCCACTATCAACCCCCCCCCCCACCCACCCCACCCCCCTTACCTATATTGCAACCCCCCCTCCCCCCCCCCCACCTCACCAGTGTCAATACTCCTACACACAGACACATGCACACTCATTCGCAAATAAACACACACACACACACACAACCAAAGACACACTTTCACAACCAAACAGACATTCACAACCAAACACACACACTCACATACTCTCTCTCTCTCACACACACATTCACAACCAAACAGACACACTCACAACCACACACACACTCTCTCCCTCTCACACACACACTCTCTCTCTCTCTCACACACACATTCACAACCAAACACACACACTCACAACCACACACACACTCTCTCCCTCTCACACACACACTCTCTCTCTCTCACACACACATTCACAACCAAACACACACACTCACAAACACACACACACTCTCTTCCTCTCACACACACATTCACAACCAAACACACATTCACAACCAGACAGACACACTCACAACCACACACACACTCTCTCCCTCTCACACACACTTTCACAACCAAACAGACACACTCACAACCACACACACACTCTCTCCCTCTCACACACACATTCACAACCAAACACACATTCACAACCACACACACACTCTCTCCCTCTCACACACACATTCACAACCAAACACACACTCACAACCACACACACACTCTCTCCCTCTCACACACACATTCACAACCAAACAGACACACTCACAACCACACACACACTCTCTCTCTCTCTCTCACACACACTCACACACACATTCACACCAAACAGACACACTCACAACCACACACATACTCTCTCTCTCTCTCACACACATTCACACCAAACAGACACACTCACAACCACACACATACTCTCTCTCTCTCTCTCACACACACATTCACACCAAACAGACACACTCACAACCACACACACTCTCTCTCTCTCACACACTCACACACACATTCACAACCAAACACACACAGTCACAACCACACACTCTCTCTCTCACACACTCACACACACATTCACAACCAAACACACACAGTCACAACCACACACACTCTCTCTCTCTCACACACTCACACACACATTCACAACCAAACACACACAGTCACAACCACACACACTCTCTCTCTCTCACACACACTCACACACACATTCACAACCAAACAGACACACTCACAACCACACACACACTCTCTCCCTCACACACACACTCTCTCTCTCTCACACACACATTCACAACCAAACACACACACTCACAACCACACACACACTCTCTCCCTCTCACACACACACTCTCTCTCTCTCACACACACATTCACACCCAAACACACACACTCACAACCACACACACACTCTCTCCCTCTCACACACACATTCACAACCAAACACACATTCACAACCAGACAGACACACTCACAACCACACACACACTCTCTCCCTCTCACACACACTTTCACAACCAAACAGACACACTCACAACCACACACACACTCTCCCCCTCTTACACACACATTCACAACCAAACACATTCACAACCACACACACACTCTCTCCCTCTCACACACACATTCACAACCAAACACACACTCACAACCACACACACTCTCTCCCTCTCACACACACATTCACAACCAAACAGACACACACACAACCACACACACTCTCTCTCTCTCTCTCACACACTCACACACACCAAACAGACACACTCACAACCACACACATACTCTCTCTCTCTCTCTCACACACACTCACACACACATTCACACCAAACAGACACACTCACAACCACACACATACTCTCTCTCTCTCTCTCACACACACATTCACACCAAACAGACACACTCACAACCACACACACTCTCTCTCTCTCACACACTCACACACACATTCACAACCAAACACACACAGTCACAACCACACACACTCTCTCTCTCACACACATTCACAACCAAACACACACAGTCACAACGACACACACTCTCTCTCTCACACACACTCACACACACATTCACAACCAAACACACACAGTCACAACCACACACATACACTGATCGCTCGTCTACTTTACCTCCTCACCTCTCCACATCATCATCATCATCATCATCATTGCTACTCTTCACTTTACCTCCTCACCTCTCCACATCATCATCATCATCATCATTGCTACTCTTCACTTTACCTCCTCACCTCTCCACATCATCATCATCATCATCATCATTGCTACTCTTCACTTCTGTCCACAAGAACCACCTTATTTATGCCCCAGCCTCATCCTCAATCAACTCCCCCTACCAACCCCAACCCCCCAACTTCCTAACCCCCACTATACTGTAGTCCGTTCATTCTAGGTTGGGCAGAACTCATAAGCTCTAACCTCTGTAACTCAAAAAGGGCTAGAGAAAATGGGCTGTCAATTTATACACACATTATCTAGCCAAGTCTTCCTATGTGGTAGAAATATTAGCTCGATTACTCTAGTGCTTTTTGAGTTATCAGAGGTTAGGGGTTACCATTGCTGCCCAACCTAGAATGAACAGACTATAGCTTCCTAACCCCCACTAACCCCCCCCCCCCTACTTCCACACTTTTAATACTACTCTCTATCAACCCCCACTGTCACTCACTAGCACCTCCCACTCCCGACCCCCACCACTCACTAGGACCCTAACCCCCACTACTACCTTCCCCCCCCCCCCCCCCCCCCCCCCCCCGTTACTTCCACACTCTCAATACTACCCTCTACCCCCCACGCCCACCAATACCTACCCCCCTTCACCACCACCATCCACTAGCTTTCCTAAACCCCACTACTACCCCCCCCCCCCCCGTTACTTCCACACTCTCAATACTACCCTCTACCCCCCCCGCCCACCATTACCTACCCCCCTTCACCACCACCATCCACTAGCTTCCTAACACCCACTACTACCCCCCCCCCCACCCCGTTACTTCCACACTCTCAATACTACCCTCTACCCCCCCCCACCTTCACTACAATTTCACTACTACCCCTCCCACATCTCCGTTACCATCCATCCCCCCCCCCTCTTGATGGAAAGGTCAGCCAGGTCATGAGGGCGTGCGTGGGAGAGGGGAGCCGGGGGGGGGGGGGGGGGGTGGGGGGGGGAGGGGGCGTGGCGGTGTGTGTAGAAAGTGTTGGTCTCCGTGGCTAGCAAGAAGGGCGGGTTGGGGGGGGGGGGGGAGGGGGCGGGGGTTCTCCGGTATAGTCACGCTCAACAGTTACTACGGCTCACTTTCTACAATACAAAACAAGAATCTACTTGAATTAAGGGGATAGTGGTTATTTTGGGGGTTCTATTTTATTTATATATTCATATATATATTCATACTAAGTGTAAGTGTATATATTTTTTTTAGTTTCCTCCCTAGACCTCCATCAAACTTAAACTATAAAAAAAAACATCCATTAGATCCCCCTTCGACATTAATTTGTACATTTTTCAGTAGAAAAATTTCACGGCCGAAGGCCGTTTCCTCCACAATTACAGGCTCGCTATCGCTTGCCAGGAAAAAAATCGACACCTAAAGGGCATGAAAGGTCCTAATATCGACAAAGACATGGGTCGAGAAGTCTTAAAATCGACAAACCAATGGGGCAAGCGTCTTAAAATCTCAAAACTAATGGGGATAAGCATGAGGGAGAAAGGGGACCAGAAAAACGGCCCATCTCCCCTTAACTTTCCCGAACGAAGGCCGCGCCTCTTGATATACAGTATAATTTTATGCAGTTCCGTTTTCTTTGCTAATAAACACCCGGAGCGGAGGGATACTTAGGAGTTTTTTAGTCTTTTAGTCTTTTTAGTCTTTTTTAGTCTTTTGTCTCCCTCATCCACATAAAATAAAAAATAAAATAACATTAACCCTTTCAAGCTCCAATACGCTTTTCGGTTCTGTTTTCTGGTCATTATTAGATGATTTTATTCAGATTAGGAAGGGTATATTATGGAAGTCATAGGGTTGATTGGGATAGCCTTTACCCTTTCCCCCCACAGATCCTTCCTAAGCTGCATAAAATCGTCTAATGGTAGCCAAAATGAACTGCTAAAACGCGTCAGAGCTTCAAAGGGTTAAGGGGAGGTATTTAGTTTGTTCCCTAGACCTCCATCAACCTTAAAATTACACCCCCTTGAGTCCCTTTCAAGATAAATTTGTAAATTTTTTGGTAGAAAAATGTCCCGGCCAAAAGCCGCTTCCTCTTAAATTACAGGCTCGCTATCACTCGCCAGGATAATATCGACACCTGAATTGCACGAAAGGTCTTAATATGGGGTGAAAGTTCTTAAAATCGCTAAACTAATGGGGAAAACGTTTTATAATATCAAAAGCAATGGGGCTAAACATGAGGGAGAAAGGGTCCAAGAAAAAAATCCCTCAAGTGGAGATCTACCATTAATACTTATATATATATATACCGGTATATATATATATATATATATATATATATATATATATATATATATAACATAAAACACAATAACTTAAGCTCGCCAGTGGTCCCAATAGGCCTGTGTTACTTCCCACACACAATACCACTGGAGTTAAGGGAGCCCACTTCGCTTTTTTTTTTTCTCTCCCTCTCTTTGGCTTGTCTCCATTTGGCCCCATTCAGCCTACTGTTTTAAGACGTTTACCCCCATCCAGGTGTCAATATTTTCCTGGCGAGCGGGAGCGAGCCAGCATATATATATTTTTGTTTTGACAGCAAGCTAAATTTGTACATTTTTCGATAGAAAAATGTCTCAGGCGAAGTCGGATTCTCCATTTAATGCTGGCTCGCTATCGCTCGCCAGGAACAAAATCGACACTTGGATGGGGATACACGTCTTAAAACAGTTGGCTGAATGGGGCCGAATGGATACAAGTCAGAGAAAGAGAGAACAGGAGAGAAAGAGAGAAACAAAAGCAGGTGACTCCCTTAACCCCTTCTGTACCGGCGACGTCTTTTTAATTATATTCTAGCTATATATTTAGACGATTTCGTGCAGTTTAAGAAGAATCTATGGTAGTAAAAATGATCAAATGAGATCGTCCGAAGCTTGTTATAGTTGCTGGAGGCCCTTTTTATAATGAGTACAATCGTCTAATAGTAGCCAGGATGACGCAAAACATACGTCGCCGGTACAGAAGGGGTTAAGGGGACAGTGGCTGTTTGGTTGGTCTATTAATTAATTTATTCATATATTTGTTTAGTTTCCTCGCTAGACCTCCATCAAGCTTAGAAAAAGACCCCCTAGACCCCCCTTCAAGATAGATTTGTACATTTTTCGGTAGAAAAATGTCCCGGCCAAAGGCCGATTCCTCCTAAAATTACAGGCTCGCTATCGCTCGCCAAGAAAAAATCGACACCTAAATGGCACGAAGGGTCCTAATATTGACAAAGAAATGGGGTGAAAGGTCATACAATTCCCAAACTAATGGAACCAACGTCTTAAAATCTCAGAACTAGTGGGGCTAAACATTAGGGAGAAGAGGGTCCAGGAAAACGGTCTGCCTCCCCTTAACCCCTTCAGACTCATATGTCGGAGAGGGTTAAGTGGCCATGATGCAGCTCTTCCATCACAATAATCCCCCCCCCCCCCACCCTCCAACACCGGATATACCACCATCATCATCATCATCATCATCATCGCTACTGGCCGTGGTGTATACTATAAGTGCACGCTGCGTAATCCTATATACCGGATAATGACACGTTCACTATACGTTCACTATACGTCATATTTTACGCTCAGCAGGTATGATTTATTTGTAGTGTTGTTGGTTTTAGGGGGTGGGAGGGAGGTGGGGAGGTGTGATGGTGATGGTGGTGGTTGCTTTTGGTGGTGGTGATAGCTGTGATAGTGGTGGTGGTGGTGATTGGTGGGTATTGCTATTGGTGGTGATAGCTGTGGTGGTGGTGGATGGTGGTGATGCTGGGTGTTGCTATTGATGGTGGTGATAGCTGTGACAGTGGTGGTGATGATAGCTGTGACAGTGGTGGTGGTGGTGGTGGTGGTGGATGGTGGTGATGCTGGGTGTTGCTATTGGTGGTGATGATAGCTGTGACAGTGGTGGTGATGATAGCTGTGACAGTGGTGATGGTGGTGGTGGTGGTGGTGGTGGTGGTTGTAATACTGGTGGATGGTGGTGGTTAAGGTGGTGATGATGCTGGGTGTTGCTACTGGTGGTGGTAATTGGTGGGTGTTGCTATTGGTGGTGGTGATAGCTGTAATAGTGGTGGTGATGAAGGTGATTGGTGGTGGTGGTGTGATACTGTGATAGTGGTGGTGATGATGATGGTGGGGGTGTTGCTATTGGTGTTGATGATAGCTGTAATAGTGGTGGTGATGAAGGTGATTGGTGGGTGTTGCTATTGGTGGTGATGATACCTGTGATAGTGGTGGTGGTGATGATTGGTGGGTGTTGCTATTGGTGGTGATGATACCTGTGATAGTGGTGGTGGTGATGATTGGTGGGTGTTGCTATTGGTGGTGGTGATGATGGCTGCGATAGTGGTGGTGGTGAGTGGTGATTATGAAGTTAGTAGCCATTCTTGTAAGTGGTGATGGTAAGTGGTGATGGTTAACGGAGAAAACTGTCTTCAATTTATTTTCTATTTGTTTTTGTGTTGGTGGGTGGGAACAGAGCAGATTAAATAGGTCATTAAGGGGAGGTTTCCACTTGAAGGGCTTTTTTCTTGACCCCTTTCTCCCTCATGTCTAGCCCCATCGTTTTTGAGATTTTAAGACGTTTGCCCCATTAGTTTGGTGATTTTAAGAATTTCCGCCCCATTCTGTAAATGTTAAGACATTTCGTGCCATTTAGGCGTCAATTTCATCCTGGCGAGCGATAGCGAGCCTGTAATTTAAGAGTAACCGGCCTTCGGCCGGGACATTTTTCTACCGAAAAATATACAAATTTATCTTGAAAGGGGGTCAAAGGGGTGACATATTAAGATTGCTGGAGGAGTAGGAAACAAACTAAAAACCTCCCCTTAAAACTACTGGGATTGTCTTTTTGTTCACACACACACACACACACACACACACACGATATATCTATACTCTGGTTCTTTTCAGCTGATGATAGATTGAAACCCTCAGCAGCTGATTTATCGAGACTTATTATGAAACTATTATGTCTCTGCACCATATAAATGTATGTATGTATGTATATATTCAGACACATACCATATAGCTTTAGTTTAAACAATTAGTACAATATTTCAATAACAAAGTAGTAATAATAATAATAATAATAGTAATAATAGTAATAATAATAGTAATAATAGTAATAATAATAGTAATAATACTAATATAAATAATAATAATAATTTCTATTATCCTATATAGTTTTGTTACAATGATAGTCTGACCACACCTGTTACATGTTACTAAAGGGAAGTGATCGGTCCAATAGGTGATATATGGGGTCTGAATGGCCACTCTGTTATACTAACATAGACTTACATAGATACACTGGCCACACAGACCTTACGATCCAAACGAGGTGGTCAGGACTTAATTCTAGTAGAGATGGCATATTCGATAGAAAAGGAAAGTTGAAGGAAAGGATAGAAAAGAAGAAGGCCCTCTCCCCACCCTCTATTCCCTCCGGCAATTGCCGTACATGAAAAAGTTGGAACTGATTAACCTTGCTGGGCTTCGAATCCCCAGAAGGAATTTACAGGAAAGATTGGAAAAAAAAAAAACCCTTCGCCTTAGCAGCATGCAATTTTTGGGGTTAATTGGAATCATCCAACCCATCACCCTTAGTAGTATGTACATATTTAGTGATGTTTATTATTCTTATTTTTTATTTGTGTATTATTATTATTTTGTTTTCTTTTCTAACGCTCTCTTCAGCTGAACAAATAATAACGGTGATAATTACTGCCTACTCCATACCAATATTTCTGTGGTATGAGTCTAGATTTGTCGTAAACGTATCTATAGAGGATCTGTCTATTACTTTATTTGGAAGTTTGTTCCACTCATCAATTACACTGTGAGGGAAGATTTTTTTTGTTGTATCTAGATTCGCTCTCCGACCTAATAATTTTAAATTGTTTCCTCTTGTAGATGTGTCTTTGGCTTTTTTTAATAACTTATCTAGGTTAATGTTACTGAATCCTTTTAGAATTTTAAAACACTCTATCAATTGGCCTCTCATCCTTCGTTTCTTAAGTGGAAATAGATCAAGTTCTCTCAGTTTTTCATCATATGATTTATTTCTCAAGAGAGAGAGAGAGAGAGAGAGAGAGAGAGAGAGAGAGAGAGAGAGAGAGAGAGAGGAGAGGAGAGAGAGAGGAGAGGAGAGAGAGAGAGAGAGAGAGAGAGAGAGAGAGAGAGAGAGAGAGAGAGAGAGTGAGTCTGACCACACCTGTTTATTGTTACTAGAGAGGAACTGATCGGTCCAATAGGTAATATATGGGGTCTGGATGGCTACTCTGTTATACTAATAAATCCTAAGGTGAGAGAGAGAGAGAGAGAGAGAGAGAGAGAGAGAGAGAGAGAGAGAGAGAGAGAGAGAGAGAGAGAGAGAAACTTTGTATAGTTCGTGTGTGTGTGAGTGTGTGTGTTAATATGTGTGTTATAACAGTTCTGCGGTTACCATCACCCCCACTCTTCCCTTGTAACACCCAACAACCACCCTCAACACCATTACCATCACCACCATATCTAACACCACCAACACCACCATCATATATAACACCAACACCACTAACACCAGATCTAACACCACCAACAACACCATCATATATAACACCAACACCACTAACACCAGATCTAACAGCACCACCAACACCATCATATATAACACCAACACCACTAACACCAGATCTAACACCACCAACACCACCATCATATATAACACCAACACCACTAACACCAGATCTAACACCACCAACAACACCATCATATCTAACACCAACACCACTAACACCAGATCTAACAGCACCACCAACACCATCATATATAACACCAACACCACTAACACCAGATCTAACACCACCAACACCACCATCATATATAACACCAATACCACTAACACCAGATCTAACACCACCAACAACACCATCATATCTAACACCAACACCACTAACACCAGATCTAACAGCACCACCAACACCATCATATATAACACCAACACCACTAACACCAGATCTAACACCACTAACACCAGATCTAACAGCACCACCAACACCATCATATCTAACACCAACACCACTAACACCAGATCTAACAACACCAATACCACTACATCTAAAACCAACACCACTAACACCAGATCTAACACCACCACCACCATCATATCTAACACCAACACCACTAACACCAGATCTAACACCACCACCACCATATCTAACACCACCACCAACACCATCATATCTAACACCAACACCACTAACACCAGATCTAACACCACCACCACCGTCATATCTAACACCAACACCAGATCTAACACCACCACCACCATATCTAACACCACCACCACCGTCATATCTAACACCACCACCACCATATCTCACACCAACACCAATAGCACCAGATCTAACACCAACACCATCATATCTAACAACACCAATACCACTACCATAACACCACCACCACCATCACTTTCACAAACTCATTATCACTACACTCACAATATTCCCTTCACGTGTTCAATACTGTTCAACTTATTTAAGGGGAGACGGGTCCTTTTTCTGGTCCCCTTTCTTCCTCGTATTAAGCCCCATTTGTTTTGAAATTACACGACATTCGGCCCATTAGTTTGGCGATTTTAATACCTTGCGCCCCATTTCGTTGTCAATTGTAAGGCCTTTCGCGCCATTTAGGTGTCGATGTTTTTCTGGAGAGCGATAGCGAGCCTGAAATTTTAAGAGGAATCGGCCTTCGGCCGGGACGTTTTCTACCAAAAAATTTACAAATTTATCTTGAAGGGGGGTCTAGGGAGTGTTTTTCGAAGCTTGATGGAGGTCTAGGGAGGAAACTAAGAACTAAAGGAATAAATGAATTAATAGACTCTCCACCCCTCCCCCCCCCCCTCAAAAAAAAGGCCCATCTCCACTTAAAGGAAGGTTTCTAGTTTGTTTCCTACTCCTCCAGCAATCTTAAAATTTCACCTCCTTGACCCCCTTTCAAGATAAATTTGTACATTTTTCGGTAGAAAAATGTCCCGGCCGAAGGCCGATTACTCTTAAATTACAGGCTCGCTATCGCTCGCCAGGATAAAATCGACATCTAAAAGGCACGAAAGGTCTTAAAATTTACAAAATGGGGCGGAAATTCTTAAAAATCACCAAACTAATGGGGCAAACGTCTTAAAATCTCAAAAGCAATGGGGCTAGACATGAGGGAGAAAGGGGTCAAGAAAAAAGTCCCTCAAGTGGAAATCTCCACTTAACCAAACCATGATAGTTTAGCCAATCACAAGGACTCCACAGTTGACCAGTGTAATAAGGGGCATTCAGATTAGGGCATTTAGTGCGTTTATGGAAGTCAGGGGGTTAATTGAGATAGTCTTTACCCTTATAATTGCCACAGGTCCTTCTTAACCCTTTCTGTACCGGCAACGTATTTTTAATTATATTCTAGCTATATCTAGACGATTTTAAGGGGAGGTTTTTAGTGCGTTTCCTAGACTTCCATCAAGCTTGAAATTACACCCCCTTGCCCCCTTTCAAGATAAATTTGTACATTTTTCGGTAGAAAAATGTCCCGGCCGAAGGCCGGTTCCTCTTAGATTACAGGCTCGCTATCGCTCGCCAGGAAAAAATCGACACCTAAATGGCACGAAAGATCTTAAAAGTGACATAAATGGGGCGAAAGTTCTTAAAATCGTCAAACTAATGGGGCGAACATCTTAAAATCTTAAAATCAATGGGGCTAAACATGAGGGAGAAAGGGATCCAGAAAAAAATCCCTCAAGTGGAAATCTCCCCTTAAGCAGCTTAGGGAGGACGCCTACCCATTGAAAGGTTGCAGACTATCTCAATTAATCCTTTTAGCTACCATGTATCCTTCCTAAACTTCATAAAATCGTCTAAATGTAGCTGAAATAAAATGAAAAATACGTCGTCCGTACAGAAAGGGTTAAGCTGTATAAAATCGTCTAATGATAGCTAGAATCTACTGTCATAATGCGTCACAATCTACTGTCACAATCTACTGTCATAATGCGTCACAATCTACTGTCATAATGCGTCACAATCTACTGTCATAATGCGTCACAATCTACTGTCATAATGCGTCATAATCTATTGTCACAATCTACTGTCATAATGCGTCACAATCTATTGTCACAATCTACTGTCATAATGCGTCACAATCTACTGTCATAATGCATCACAATCTACTGTCACAATCTACTGTCATAATGCGTCACAATCTACTGTCATAATGCATCACAATCTATTGTCACAATCTACTGTCATAATGCGTCACAATCTATTGTCACAATCTACTGTCATAATGCGTCACAATCTACTGTCATAATGCATCACAATCTACTGTCACAATCTACTGTCATAATGCGTCACAATCTACTGTCATAATGCGTCACAATCTACTGTCACAATCTACTGTCATAATGCATCACAATCTACTGTCATAATGCGTCACAATCTACTGTCACAATCTACTGTCATAATGCGTCACAATCTACTGTCATAATGCATCACAAACTACTGTCACAATCTACTGTCATAATGCGTCACAATCTACTGTCACAATCTACTGTCATAATGCGTCACTATCTACTGTCACAATCTACTGTCATAATGCGTCACAATCTACTGTCACAATCTACTCTCATAATGCATCACAATCTACTGTCACAATCTACTATCATAATGCATCACAATCTACTGTCACAATCTACTGTCATAATGCGTCACAATCTACTGTCACAATCTACTGTCATAATGCGTCACAATCTACTGTCATAATGCGTCACTATCTACTGTCACAATCTACTGTCATAATGCATCACAATCTACTGTCACAATCTACTATCATAATGCGTCTCAATCTACTGTCACAATCTACTATCATAATGCGTCACAATCTACTGTCACAATCTACTCTCATAATGCATCACAATCTACTGTCACAATCTACTATCATAATGCATCACAATCTACTGTCACAATCTACTATCATAATGCGTCACAATCTACTGTCACAATCTACTATCATAATGCGTCACAATCTACTTTCATAATGCGTCACAATCTACTGTCACAATCTACTGTCATAATGCATCACAATCTACTGTCACAATCTACTATCATAATGCGTCTCAATCTACTGTCACAATCTACTATCATAATGCGTCACAATCTACTGTCACAATCTACTCTCATAATGCATCACAATCTACTGTCACAATCTACTATCATAATGCATCACAATCTACTGTCACAATCTACTATCATAATGCGTCACAATCTACTATCATAATGCGTCACAATCTACTTTCATAATGCGTCACAATCTACTGTCACAATCTACTATCATAATGCGTCACAATCTACTATCATGGCGGGTGCCCAACCCCGAAAGGAGTTGAAATAGGGGAGCTATCCCCCCCCGCCAAAGAAAGCTTTCTAGGGCCTTTCCTAGCTGATGCTGAGAGGATTGTGTTCTAGTCATGTGGTGATGGGCTGGTCTATCCGAGTGAGAACTGAGCGATCTCTGCCATACCCATAGCTTACTCTGACTGTTCCTTTTACTTATATATCTTCTAGATCTCAAGTGGCGGCGTCTTTTCCGTGGATTGACCTCCCTACTGCCAACCTAGAAGTGGGCAGATTGGGAGCCAAAGCGTCACATTTTTCCCTTACCCCTCAACTTTCCCTTCATAATTGCTGAGGGGCACAGGGCCTTGGCTGGGGCTTTGGTTTCCCGGGCGTTTCCGCACCCTCCTCAGCTCCCTGCCTTGGAGTGGCTTCAGTCACCCGGGCTTTGTTAGTGGTAAGCAGGGAGGATTTTGTGGGGCACTCGTTTATGGCCTTGGCCTTGCTCGAGACCTTGGGGCTGTTCGGCCAGACAGCCTGGGGAACAACAACAACAACAACAATCTACTATCATAATGCTGGTGATGGGCTGGTCTATCAGAGTGAGAACTGAGCGATCTCTGCCATACACATAGCTTACTCTGACTGTTCCTTTTCCTTATATATTTTCTAGATCTCAAGTGACGGCGTCTCTTCCGTGGATTGACCTCCCAATCTACCAAGATTGGAAGCCAAAGCGTCACATTTTTCCTTTACCCCTCAGCTTTCTCTTCATAATTGCTGAGGGGCACAGGGCCCTGGGTGGGGCTTTGGTTTCCCGGGCATTTCTGCACCCTCCTCAGCTCCCCGCCATGGAGTGGCTTCGGTCACCCAGGCTTTATTGTGGCCGGCAGGGGGGGTTCTGTGGGGGCGCTCAGTTATGGCCTTGGCCTTGCTCGGGGCCTTGGGGCTGTTCGGCCAGGCAGCTTGGGGAACAACAACAACAACAACAACAACTATCATAATGCGTCACAATCTACTGTCATAATACGTCACAATCTACTGTCATAATGCGTCACAATCTACTGTCACAATCTACTGTCATAATGCGTCACAATCTACTGTCATAATGCGTCACAATCTATTGTCATAATGCGTCACAATCTACTGTCACAATCTACTGTCATAATGCGTCACAATCTACTGTCATAATGCATCACAATCTACTGTCACAATCTACTGTCATAACACGTCACAATCTACTGTCACAATCTACTGTCATAATGCGTCACAATCTACTGTCACAATCTACTGTCATAATGCGTCACAATCTACTGTCACAATCTACTGTCATAACGCGTCACAATCTTCATAGGGTAAATGTCTATAGTTGAGTAAACCCAAGCAAAATGAGTCTTGGGCATATCAGTATAGCTGGTATCACACGAGCGCTTTTTCCCTCAACATTTATCCTCAACACTGGTCCGGCAGCTTATGAGATCAACATTTAAAACATTTCAGTCACCCAACTTCATCTACCATCAGTCTAGTTTCCGATACCAGTGCAAAATATTCCAGAAATGTTGCCAGCAAAATGTTGATCATCGAATGTTGACTATAAAAGCTCTCGTGTGATACCGGCTTAAGGGAGCTCAGACGGTATTGTGCAACATAATTTACTGGTTCGGCTCAATGGTTTAAGGAGGGGGTTTAGTTTGCTCTCTAAACCTCTACCAAGCTTAAAAAAACAACCCCAAGACCCTCCTTCGATATAAATTTGCACATTTTTTGGTAGAAAAATGTCCTGGCCGAAGGCCGATTCCTCTTGAAATACAGGCTCGCTATCGCTCGCCAGGAAAAAAAATCGACACCTAAATGACACGAAAGGTCTTAATATTGGCAAAGAAATGGGGCAAAAGGTCTGAAAATTGCCAAACTAATGGGGCGAATGTTTTGAAATCTCATAATTAATAGGGCTAAACATGAGGGAGGGAGAGGGCTCGAAAAACCAACTGCCTCCCCTTAAACCAACTGCCTCCCCTTAAACCAACTGCCTCCCCTTAAACCAACTGCCTCCCCTTAAACCAACTGCCTCCCCTTAAACCAACTGCCTCCCCTTAAACCAACTGCCTCCCCTTAAACCAACCGCCTGCCCTTAAATCAACTGCCTCCCCTTAAACCAACTGCCTCCCCTTAAACCAACTGCCTCCCCTTAAACCAACTGCCTCCCCTTAAACAAACTGCCTCCCCTTAAACCAACTGCCTCCCCTTAAACCAACTGCCTCCCCTTAAACCAACTGCCTCCCCTTAAACCAACTTCCTCCCCTTAAACCAACTGCCTCCGCTTAAACCAACTGCCTCCCCTTAAACCAACTGCCTCCCCTTAATACCAACTGCCTCCCCTTAAACAAACTGCCTCCCCTTAAACCAACTGCCTCCCCTTAAACCAACTGCCTCCCCTTAAACAAACTGCCTCCCCTTAAACCAACTGCCTCCCCTTAAACGTGTTCCTTTTGCTTTCTGCTTATAAGTCAGCAGCTTCGTTAACCCCTTCTGTACCGGCGACGACGTCTCTTCAACTCGCTTCTGGCTACTGTTAGACGATTTTATTCAGCTTAAAAAGGGCCTCCGGCATTTAACGGGCTTCGAACTATCTCACTTAACCCTATTCACTACCACAGATCCTTCTTAAACTGCACACATCGTCTAAATTATACAGTTAAAAAGAAGTCCCCGGTATAGAAGAGGTTAACCCTTTCAAGCTCCAATACGCGTTTCTGTTCTGTTTCTGGCGACTATTAGACGATTTTATTCAGATTAGTAACGGTATATGGAAGTCAAAGGGTCGATTGAGATAGTATTTACCCTTTTAATACCCACAGATACTTCCTAAGCTGCATAAAATCGTCTAATGATAGCCAAAATAAACTGCAAAAACGCGTCAGAGCTTCAAGGGGTTAATTTGCCATGTTCACTTCTTAACCCCTTCTGTACCGGCGATGTATTTTAAGTTTGATTCTAGCAATATTTAGAAGACTTTATTTGGTTGCAATCTAAGAAGGGTCTCTGGTAGTAAAAAGGGTTAAGTGAGATAGCTCAAAGCCTGTAAATTTCTGCAGGCCCTTGTTGAACTGAATAAAATCGTCTACTAATAGCCAGAATAAAGTTAAAAGGACGTCGCCAGTACAGAAAGGGTTAATTATTACAGACATTTTGTAGTGAAATGTCTTGTTGTTTATTGGGAAAGATATTTTGTATTAATATGATACCGAGACATAGTTTCATATTTGGCCAATAAGAATTCAGAGAGCCCACCTCGCCTTTTTTCTCTGGCTCTCCCTCTCTCTTTGGCTTGTATCCATTCGGCCCCATTCAGCCTACTGTTTTAAGACGTTTAACCCCATCCAGGTGTTAATATTTTCCTGGCGAGCGGTAGCGAGCCGACATATTATATATATATATATATATATATATATATATATATATATATATATATATATATATATATATATATATATTATTTTTTTGACAGCAAGCTAAATTTGTACATTTTTGATACACAAAATTTTGAAGCCGGATTTCTCCATACAGTGCTGGCTCGCTATCGCTCGCCAGGAAAAAATCAACACCTGGATGGGGATACACGTCTTAAAACAGTTGGCTGAATGGGGCCGTATGGATACAAGCCAGGGAAAGAGAGAAAAGGAGAGAACGATAAAAAAAAAAACGGTGACCCCCCTTAAGAAATCAGTTGCTAGGGGATGTACTTTACCGTCAGCTGGAAATAATCAGACTATAGTATGGCTATTGTTGTGCGCATTAATAATCAGACTATAGTATGGCTATTGTTGTGCGCATTAATAATCAGACTATAGTATGGCTATTGTTGTGCGCATTAATAATCAGACTATAGTACGGCTATTGTTGTGCGCATTAATAATCAGACTATAGTATGGCTATTGTTGTGCGCATTAATAATCAGACTATAGTATGGCTATTGTTGTGCGCATTAATAATCAGACTATAGTATGGCTATTGTTGTGCGCATTAATTGTTATTAACCCTTTGAAGCTCTGACGCGTTATAGCATATTTGGCTATCATTAGACGATTGTATGCAACGTTCGCCCCATTAGTTTGGCGATTTTAAGAACCCTCGCCCTATTTCTGTCAATTTTAAGAGCATTCGTGCCATTTAGGTGTCGATTTTTTCCTGGCGAGCGATAGCGAGTCTGTAATTTAAGGGAAACCGGCCTTCGGCCTGGACATTTTTCTACCGAAAAATGTACAAATTTATCTTGAAAGGGGGTCTAGGGGGAGTAATTTTAAGCTTGATTGAAGTCTAGGGAATCAACTAAAAACCTCCCCGTAATGTTCAGGTGTACGGTGGTGGTTACGAGGCGGTACCAGCGTCGACACCACTGCTATCACCACCACCATCATCACTGCTACTACTACTACTACTACTACTATCAATATCACCACTACCAACACCACCATCACTGCTACTACTACTACTACTACTACTATCAATAACACCACTACCAACACCACCATCACTGCTACTACTACTACTACTATCAATAACACCACTACCAACACCACCATCACTGCTACTACTACTACTATCAATAACACCACTACCAACACCATCATCACTACTACTACTACTACTACTATCAATAACACCACTACCAACACCACCATCACTGCTACTACTACTACTACTATCAATAACACCACTACCAACACCATCATCACTACTACTACTACTACTATCAATAACACCACTACCAACACCACCATCACTGCTACTACTACTACTATCAATAACACCACTACCAACACCATCATCACTGCTACTACTACTACTACTACTACTATCAATAACACCACTACCAACACCACCATCACTGCTACTACTACTACTACTACTACTATCAATAACACCACTACCAACACCATCATCACTGCTACTACTACTACTACTATCAATAACACCACTACCAACACCACCATCACTGCTACTACTACTACTACTATCAATAACACCACTACCAACACCATCATCACTGCTACTACTACTACTACTACTACTATCAATAACACCACTACCAACACCACCATCACTGCTACTACTACTACTACTACTATCAATAACACCACTACCAACACCACCATCACTGCTATTACTACTACTACTACTACTATCAATAACACCACTACCAACACCATCATCACTGCTACTACTACTACTACTATCAATAACACCACTACCAACACCACCATCACTGCTACTACTACTACTACTACTACTATCAATAACACCACTACCAACACCACCATCACTGCTACTACTACTACTACTACTACTATCAATAACACCAATACCAACACCACCATCACTGCTATTACTACTACTACTACTACTATCAATAACACCACTACCAACACCATCATCACTGCTACTACTACTACTACTATCAATAACACCACTACCAACACCACCATCACTGCTACTACTACTACTACTATCAATAACACCACTACCAACACCACCATCACTGCTACTACTACTACTACTATCAATAACACCACTACCAACACCACCATCACTGCTACTACTACTACTACTACTACTATCAATAACACCACTACCAACACCACCATCACTGCTACTACTACTACTACTACTACTACCAAAACGTCACCATCACCGTCACCATCACTAAGTTTATTTTTCAACCAAGATGGAGACCAAGTGTATTAGTCAACCAAAATAGGGTAAACATTATTTATCAACCCATATGTGTTAACCTATCGGATCCTATCCTCACTAAACATGCTTTTAGTTTCTGGGAACTAGCTCATATGGTATCGGTATCGGTACATGCAATCAGTTATTATAAGTTATTTGTTTATGTAATTATTGGAGGGATGAATAGCGGTACATACGGTCTGAAATACTTGGTTGTAGGAAGGATATTCGCCTCTATGAGCTGTGTGTGTGTGTGTGTGTGTGTGTGTGTGTAAGAGAGAGAGAGAGAAACAAAATTGTGTGTGTGTGTGCGTGTGTGTGGATGTGACTGTGTGTGGATGTGACTGTGTGTGTATGTGTGTGTGTGGATGTGACTGTGTGTGTGTGGATGTGACTGTGTGTGTGTGTGTGTGTGTGTGTAAGAGAGAGAGAGAGAGAGATAAAATTGTGTGTGTGTGTGTGTGCGTGTGTGGATGTGACTGTGTGTGGATGTGACTGTGTGTGTGTGTGTGTGACTGTGTGTGTGTGGATGTGACTGTGTGTGTGTGTGTGTGACTGAGAAACGAGCCACAGTGAAAGCAAGTATTGGTCCTCTCGTCGCCACAGATGGATAAGTCATCAGCAATCCACAACAGATCTGTGAGACACTGAGAGGTCAATACGAAAAAGTATTTAGTCAGCCAAAAGAGATGCACAGAATCAATGACCCAGATATTTTCTTCAATTCTATTGGGCAGCCACCTCAACTGGAGGACATCTACTTCCAACCAAGTGATATTGCTGAAGCAATAGGTGAGCTTAAAGCAAACTCTGCGGCTGGACCCGATCAATTTCCAGCAATCCTCCTGAAAGAGTGCGCTTCAGAGATTTCAGTCCCACTATACATGCTGTGGAAGGCATCTATGAGAGAGGGAACTATACCAATGTTATTGAGGACTGCAAAGATTACCCCAATCTACAAAGGAGGACCAAGATCCCTACCCAAGAACTACCGACCGATTGCACTGACTTCTCACATTATTAAGATATTTGAGAAAGTTATCAGTAAGCAAATAGTGTTTTTCTTAGAAAACAACAATAAGATGAACAGTGGACAACATGGCTTCAGAGGGGGGAGGTCCTGTTTGTCTCAATTGCTGGAGCACCATGACTATATTCTGCAAACACTGGAGGATGGAGCCAACCTGGATGTGGTGTACCTTGACTTCGAGAAGGCCTTTGATAAAGTCGACCATGACGTCCTCCTCCATAAGATTCGGAAACTCGGGATCAGTGGACGCGTAGGACGTTGGATAAGTGCCTTCCTCAGAGATAGAGTCCAGTCTGTAGCAGTTGGTGGATGTGTGTCTACAGATTCAAACGTGACCAGTGGAGTTCCCCAAGGTTCTGTTCTTGGACCAATATTGTTCCTAATACTCTTGTCAGACATAGATGCTGAGGTTCAGATGGCTCGAGTTTCATCTTTTGCCGACGATACACGGGTGTCTGGAAGAGTGAAGAATGAGAACGATGCAGCATCACTCCAGCAGGATCTGAATGTGCTGTACCACTGGGCGGAAAATAATAACATGTCTTTTAATAGCTGCAAATTTGACCTCATTAGATATGGACCTGATATCAAACTAAAAGAAAATACTGTGTACTCAACCTATGATGGAAACAGTATCAATTCAGTGGCCAATATTAAAGATCTAGGGGTAACAATAAGCAGTGATGCAACATTTACCAAACACATCCAAGACATAGTCCGTTCTGCTCGCAATCAAATGGGTTGGATTCTACGGACGTTTGCCACAAGGGAAACAAAAATCAATGATAATATTATACAAATCTCTAATAATGCCAATCCTCGAGTACTGCTGCCAACTCTGGGACCCGTGGAAGGTTGGAGAACGACAATCACTTGAAGGCGTCCAACGTACATTTACAAACAAGATCTCCTCCGTGCAACATCTCGACTACTGGGGAAGACTTAAAGCACTTGAATTGTACTCGTTGGAGAGACGGCGTGAGCGGTACATCATAATCTACGTTTGGAAAATGCTAAATGGCCATGTCCCAAACTTAAACAATGAGTCGAAAATAAGTGAGAAAATCAGCAAGAGGCGAGGCAAGCTCTGTGAATTGGGAAACATCAATAATAGAGCCTTGGCCAGAGTGGTGACTCAGAGAATGACCTCAATATCATACCGGGGCCCAACACTCTTTAACGCGCTGCCAAGATATGTGCGTGATGCAGAGTGCTCCTCGGCTGACCAGTTCAAGAGGGTGCTGGACAGGTTCCTCAAAAGTGTCCCTGACCAGCCAAAAATGCCCCACTACGACATCAGGGCACTGAGTAACAGCATTCCTGATCAGCTTGCCCTGATGAGGGCAGACGGTAATTTTATTACCGATCTGTCTACCATGGACAGTCAATCTACTGGTCCCCTTGCCCCCGTGTCTTCCACTGGGGACGGGGACGAGCGGTGGATGACTACTACTGGCGGTGGTGCATCAGCATGACTGAGGGACGACCAGACGTCCTCAACTTATCACCAGGATCACCAGGTGTGTGTGTGGATGTGACTGTGTGTGTGTGACTGTGTGTGTGTGTGTGTGTGTGACTGTGTGTGTGTGTGTGACTGTGTGTATGTCACTGTGTGTGTGTGTGACTGTGTGTGTGTGCGTGTGTGTGGATGTGACTGTGTGTGTGTGTGTGTGTGTGACTGTGTGTGTGGATGTGACTGTGTGTGTGTGGATGTGACTGTTACTCAGTTACTCAGTTACTTGTTCGTCAAGGGGAATCCACGCAATGCGAGCTAAGCTCATTGTTATCGCGCCTCCTTAACTGGGAATGTATTGCGTGAAATGCATGTTAAGTGTTTTATGTACTGTTGGAATGGCTGTGGATGTGTGTGTAGTCTGTATTTAGCCAATTGGCGACATCGGAAACGAAGGCTTAGGGTGGATCTGTATGGTACCATTCTCACTATAGACGGTACCGTCTCGCCCGAAGGCTTAGGTAGCCATCAGCTTAGGTGAACCATATGATACCCATCTCGCCTTGTACCATTTTTGCCAACCCCAGATGGGACGTCACAACGTCGTCCACTTATTCCAGGTACCTATTTACAGCTAGGTGAACTGAGGCTAACACATGAAAGGAGACGAGCCCAATTTGTCTTCGCCCGGCCAGGGATTGAACCCCCGACCCCTCGTGTGTGAGACGAGAGCTCTACCTACTAGGCTACGGGCTGTGTGTGTGTGACTGTGTGTGTGTGTGTAAGAGAGAGAGAGAATTGTGTGTGTGTGTGTGCGTGTGTGGATGTGACTGTGTGTGGATGTGACTGTGTGTGTGTGTGTGACTGTGTGTATGTGGAAGTGACTGTGTGTGTGTGTGTGTGTGTGGATGTGACTGTGTGTGTGTGTGTGTGTGTGTCACTGTGTGTGTGTCACTGTGTGTGTGTGTGTGTGACTGTGGGTGTGTGTGTGTGTGACTGTGTGTGTATGTGTATGTGACTGTGGGTGACACCATTCCACGTTTTCACCTCATGGCCTTGCGCGCGTCGAAAAAGAGAAGAGGTTGCCGAGTAATAACTGGGTCACCACACACACACACACACACACACACGCGCTATAGCCTACACAAATACATACATACACACACACACACACGCGGTATACACACATACATACGGACACACACATACATACTGTACACACACATGCATACTGTACACACACACGCGGTATACACAAATACATACATACACACACACACATATACACGCGCACACACACGGCATACATAAATATAAATATACATACATACTCATACACATAATTATACACACACATATTATACATACACGAAGACACGTTCACACATCTATATAATATTTGCGATTGTCTGTCTGTCTGTCTGTCTGTCTGTCTGTCTGTCTGTCTATCTGTCTGTCTGTCTGTCTGTCTGTTCTTTATAGGCGGCCGCAGTTTTTAAGCTAGAGCGTTCATACTTGGTATGCATAGTAAGGGGGTCCCTAGGCAGGTTTTAGGGAAAAAATAGAATTCCCCAGGGTGAAAGGGACGCAGAAAATGGGCGCGAAATCGGAAAAAGGGCCGTTTGGGGCAGAAGGAGGCCTCCGATCGAAAAGGTGTATGGAACGAAAGTTGTTCGCAGCCCCCCAAAATGGGGGTACGGATGAGGTCAGATCCAAAATCGGAGGTAATTTAGCGGCCGAAATCGAGGCCGCGGTTTAATGAGGCACAGGGAGGTCGAGGCCAGTGATTATGGTAGTAGTAGTAGTATGGTGATGATAGTGGTAGTAGTGATTGATGATGGTGATTATGCTAGTAGTAGTGGTGGTGGTAGTAGTGATGGTGATTATAGTGATTACCCGGCAACGCCGGGTACCCCTGCTAGTACAGTATATATATTAACACACACACACCTATGCACTCCCACTCACTAGTATCATTACACACATACACACATACACACACACACACACTCTTAGCTCACTCTACAAAGTGTTTTAAGACGTTTATCCCCATCCAGGAGTCGATTTCTTCCTGGCGAGCGATAGCGAGCCAGCATTGTATGGAGAAATCCGGCTTCGCCGGAGAATTTTTTCTACCGAAAATATACAAATTTAGCTTGCTGTCAAAACAAAAATATATATATGTTGGCTCGCTACCGCTCACTAGGCAAATATTGACACCTGGATGGAGGTAAACATCTTAAAACAGTAGGCTGAATGGGGCCGAATGGATACAAGCCAAAGAGATAGGGAGAGAAAGAGAAAACAAAAGCGAGGTGGGCTCCCTTAACTATTTTCTCCTCCGATGTTTTTACGGTTAGGATGTTTAAGGGGAGATTTCCACTTGGGGGATTTTTTTCTTGACCCCTTTTTCCCTCATGTCTAGCCCCATTGATTTTGAGATTTTAGGACGTTTGCCCCATTAGTTTGGTGATTTTAAGAATTTCCGCCCCATTCTGTCAATGTTAAGACCTTTCGTGCCATTTAGGTGTCGATTTTATCCTGGCGAGCGATAGCGAGCCTGTAATTTAAAAGTAACCGGCCTTCGGCCGGGAATTTTTTCTACCGAAAAATGTACAAATTTATCTTGAAAGGGGGTCATGGGGGTAAAATTTTAAGATTGCTGGAAGAGTAGGAAACAAACTAAAAACCTCCCCTTAATTATCATTGATGGTTTTCAGTGTTTTTTTTTCCATTTACGAGAAGCGTATGTTTGTATTGTTCTCTAGTCGGGGAAAAAAAAAAAAGAGCTGAACAATACACAAAATAAAACTCTCCTCCTCAGACCCCTTTCGAGCTAAATATGTACATTTTTTAGTAGCCAAATGTCCCGGTGCAAAAGCAGCTATCGTTCGCCCAATGAAAATTAACACCTTAAGGGGAGGTTTTTAGTTTGGTCCCTAGATATCCTTCAAGCTTAATACACCCCCTTGAGTCCCTTTCAAGATAAATTTGTACATTTTTCGGTAGAAAAATGTCCCGGCTGAAAGCCGGTTCCTCTTAAATTACAGGCTCGCTATCGCTCGCCAGGATAAAATCGACAGCTAAATGACACGAAAGGTCTTAAAATTGACAGAAATGGGTTGAAAGTTCTTAAAATCGTCAAAATAATGGGGCAAACGTCTTACAATTAGAAACACAATGAGGCTAAACATGAGGGAGAAAGGAGTCAAGAAATAAATCCCTCAAGTGGAAATCTCCCCTTAATGAGGCGAACCATCTTACGATCACCAAACTAATGGGTGGAAAGTCTTAAAAATAGCCAGATCAATGGAGTGAAATGGGGGGTGGTGGGTGGGAGGAAAAGGTACCTTGATTTTGGCTCTACTGTATAATTATATGTCACTCTTTCAACTTTGGGAGGAGACGCTTGTTACAGGCAGTTTTGTCTTTTGTCTTCTTCATATACATTAGCACAATAGAATTAAGGGGAGGTTTGATTTTTTTTGGACCCCCTTCTCCCTAATGTTTAGCCCCATTAGGTTGGCAATTTTATGCCCCTTCGTGCCATTTAGGTGTCGATTTTTTCCTGGCGAGCGAGAGCGAGCCTGTAATTTAAAAGGAACTACCGACAAAAATCGTCTAATAGTAGAAATAATTAACTGTCAAAATGCGTCATAATCTTCAGAGGGTTAAGTGGAGATCTCCACTTGAGGGATTTTTTTCTGGACCCCTTTCTTCCTCATGTTTGCTTTTGATATTATAAAACGTTTGCCCCATTAGTTTAGCGATTTTAAGAACTTTCACCCCATATTAAGACCTTTCGTGCCATTCAGGTGTCAATTTTATCCTGGCGAGCTATAGCGAGCCTGTAATTTAAGAGGAACCGGCCTTCGGCCGTGACATTTTTCTACCGAAAAATGTACAAATTTATCTTGAAAGGGGGTCAAGGGGGTGTAATTTTAAGCTTGATGGAGGTCTAGGGAACAAAGTAAATATCTCCCCTTAAAAATAAATGTATACACACAAGTCATTTCGAAGCTGTGAGGCCAGTATTACCGAAAGCATAATGTGAGTCCACCTTTATATATACAGTATATATATATATAATGTGAGTGCACCTTTATATATACAGTATATATATATATAATGTGAGTCCACCTTTATATATACAGTATATATATATATAATGTGAGTCCACCTTTATATATACAGTATATATATATATAATGTGAGTCCACCTTTATATATACAGTATATATATATATAATGTGAGTCCACCTTTATATATACAGTATATATATATATTCCTGAGCCCAATAAAATCCTTTGGCGGTAGGAACGTCACAGTATCTGGTATTGTGACTTCGAACACCCCTTCCTGAGCGCAACAAACAAACAAACAAAAAAAACAAAAAAAAATCCTTTGGTGGTAGCGACGTCACAAGATCCGGTGGCGTTGCGGGGCTTCACGGTGACTATGTGGGGAGGAAAAAAAAAAAATCGCCCAGACAAAAACCAAAAAAAATCTCCTTATCGTTCTCACATCCGACATCCTGTACTCTCCAGGACATGAAATCCTGGCTTATAGGGTAGGCGTTCACTTAACCCACTGAGCACCAGGTACCAGGCCCGGCAGGTTGTCAAATATATTTTTTTTCTCCAGAAAACACCTGGAATGGGTTAGAAATGAAGAAAAAACACAAAAACTGATCCCCTGGGTCATTAAGGGGTCCTACGGGGCCCCGCCTGAAAGTCGGAATTAACATGGGGAAATGGGTAGGCAAAAACATGCAAAAATAGGTTTTTGCGAGCTCACATGCACGCGGCTGGACTTTGAGGGTTTTCAACCATCGGCATTGTTGCGTGGGATACTTACGCAGTTCCCATACAAATCTGAGCCCTCTAGGTGCCATAGGACCGGAGTAATTAACCGCGACGCACCCTATGCGGCGCTATAGGGTTTAGCGGTACATACATTGACGCCGACGCATATGCTGCGGCGCTGGGGTCCAGTGGGTTAAGGGGAGATCTCCACTTGAGGGATTTTTTTCTTGACCCCTTTCTCCCTCATGTTTAGCGCCATTGCTTTTGATATTATAAAACGTTTGCCCCATTAGTTTAGCGATTTTAAGAACTTTCACCCCATATTAAGACCTTTCGTGCAATTCAGGTATCGATTTCATCCTGGCGAGCGATAGCGAGCCTGTCATTTAAGAGGAACCGGCTTTTAGCCGGGAAATTTTTCTACCGAAAAATGTACACATTTATCTTGAAAGGGGGTCTAGGGGGTGTAATTTTAAGATTGATGGAATTCTAGGGAACGAACTAAAAACCTCCCCTTGTTTTGTTCTGGACCCCCTTCTCCCTTATGCTTAGCCTCTTTAGTTCTGATATTTTGAGAAGTTTACCCCATTACTTTGGCGATTTTTAGATCTTTTGCCCCATTTAATTGTCAAATTTGAAGATCTTTCGTGCCATTTAGGTGTCGATTTTTTTTCTCCTGGCGAAGTATAACGAGCCTGTAATTTAGGAGGAACCGGTCTTTGTCTTGTTTTGATCATTAAGGTGATGGTGATGGACTGTTGAGGCTATAAGGGGAGAGGGGTCGTTTTTCTGGTCCCCTTTCTCCCTCGTGTTAAGCCCCATTTGTTTTGAGATTATAAGACGTTAGGCCCATTAGTTTGGCGATTTTAACACCTTTCGCCCAATTTCGTTGTCAATGTTAAGATCTTTTTGCCATTTAGGTGTCGATTATTTCCTGGCGAGCGATAGCGAGCCTGTAGTTATATGAGGAATCGGCCTTCAGCCGGGACATTTTTCTACCGATAAACGTACTAAATTATCTTGAAGGGGGGGTGGGGGGGGGGAGGTCTAGTTTTTTTTTTCTCACTAAGCTTGATGGAGGTCTAGCGAGAAAACTAAGAAATAAAGGAATACATTAATTATTAGACCCCCTCCTTCCCCCCCCCCCAAAAAAAAAGGTCTGTCTTCACTTAACCCCTTCCGTACCGGCGACGTCTTTTATATTTGATTTGAGCTACATTTGAGCTACATTTGAGCTACATTTGAGCTACATTTGAGCTACATTTGGACGATTTTATAAGCTTAGGACGGATATATGGGAGCACAAAAGATGAATTGAGACAATCTCTGTATGTAGCCTTTTAATGAGTAGAGGTCCTTCCTAAGCTGAACACAATCGTCTAATAGTTGCCAGATGATAATACAAAGGACGTCACCGGTACTGTAAGGGTTATGTTATTATGGCTACTACTAGATGATAATACAAAGGACGTCACCGGTGCTGTAAGGGTTATGTTATTATGGCTACTAGATGATAATACAAAGGACGTCACCGGTGCTGTATGGGTTATGTTATTATGGCTACTACTAGATGATAATACAAAGGACGTCACCGGTGCTGTATGGGTTATGTTATTATGGCTACTACTAGATGATTTTACTCAGCTTACAAGTGGCCTCCAGCAATTAACTGGCTTCGAACTATCTCACGTAACCCTTCATACTACCGACAGATTTTTCCTAAACTGCACAAAATTGTCTAAATATAGCTAGAATAAAATTAAACAGACGTCGTCGCCGGTACAGCAGAGGGTTATAACCCCTTCCGTACCGGCGACGTCTTTGTTATTGGATTTCAGCTACATTTAGACGACTTTGTGAAGCTTAGGAAGGATATACGGTAGATAGTCTGTATTTTCTTCAGACAACTAGACATCCTTCCTAATCTGAAGAAAATCGTTTAAGGGCGAATGGTTCATTTTTTGGGCGATTTGTGCATGTATTCATAATTTTTCTAGTTTCCTCCCTAGAGACCCTCCATCATATTTTAAACATCCATTAGATCCCCCTTCTAGATTAATTTGTACATTTTTAGGCAGAAAAATTTACCGGGCGAAGGCCGGTTCTTCCAACATTACAGGCTCACTATCGTTACGGTAATTGCTGGAGGACCTTTTTAAACTGAATAAAATCGTTTAATAGTAGCAAGGATAAAGTTAAAAGGACGGCACCGGTAGATTACTTTATAAGTACATAATTTAATCATCACTACATAATTATATAAACACATACATTATTCAATTTACTAATATATCTATATTTGATTAATTTCACCACACCACCAAACACTTCCAAAATATATAACATAATATATAGATCAACACTATGAAATATATAACATAATATATAGATCAACACTATGAAATGTTGTTGCCAATCTTAGCGAACGTAAACAAATCGTGAACGCTAATATGCCCCGCGTCATGCTCAGCAAACGTTAAACGTTATTCTTAGCAAACGTCTCATTGTTGATATTAGCGAACTCAATCGATTGCCTGATCAATTTCCAGATTCTTTTCAACAATCAGATCCTTTTCATCTTCATTTTCAATTTCCAGATTCTTTTCAACAATCAGATCCTTTTCATCTTCATTTTCAATTTCTAGATTCTTTTCAACAATCAGATCCTTTTCATCTTCATTTTCAATTTCCAGATTCTTTTCAACAATCAGATCCTTTTCATCTTCATTTTCAATTTCTAGATTCTTTTCAACAATCAGATCCTTTTCATCTTCATTTTCAATTTCTAGATTCTTTTCAACAATCAGATCCTTTTCATCTTCATTTTCAATTTCTAGATTCTTTTCAACAATCAGATCCTTTTCATCTTCATTTTCAATTTCTAGATTCTTTTCAACAATCAGATCCTTTTCATCTTCATTTTCAATTTCTAGATTCTTTTCATCCACTTCCTTTTCATATATATTTTTTGCTAGGCTTGCCGAGGCCGTGAAATTGGTATCAGTTGCAACGAGGAGTCGAAGACGATCGAAAAATCCTGTTGCCTTCGCTTCATGAATCTGTTTTTGTTCGTGGGTGTTTTCTTGAGCATTGTGGAGGCCCTTGCAATACTCAATCACGGGCCTGTCGTGTTCATATTTTAGGTGCAGATCAATTTTAGTTTTCTCCTGTAGTTTTTGATCACTTATTATTTTAGCACGCTCTACCTTTATTATGTCAGCTTGAAGAATTATTTCGTTTTGCGCAATGGCGAGTTTGTGAGCAGTTGATAATAATGTCTTGCTTAGGTCGTGGTTAGCCTCCTCCAACTCTTAGTTCTTATGCCTTAGTTCCTTGTTGTACTCGCTTAGGTCGTGGAGCTCATCGTTAACCTCCTCCAAAAATTGGTGCTGCTGGAGGATATGCTTCATATCATCGAGTTGCTCTTTTAGCATGCGGTTTTCCTCTTGCAAATATTGATGGTTATGCTAGAGCTCCTCGAAGTCCTCAATTAATTTATTAGACCGATCCGCGAAGACAGTGACTTGCATTTCTACTTGCTTTGCCTCTTCCGATAACTCGGCATAAGTGTAGTGCTTTGAAGTGCTTTATAAGTGCTTTCCCGCAGACCAAGCGACCTCCTCGGCCTCGGCAACTACTCCTCTATCCTCCATAATTTTCTCTAAACGCGCTTCCCCTTCCCCCCCACCACACCCGCACTCTGCGCCCACCCCAACGCCGCCAGGAACGCCGCCATTAAAACGAAGAATCCCATGTCGTGTTTTTCTAGATTTTTGACTTATAAAATTCTAAAGGCGATTGGTCATATATTAGAAGAATACATTAAACATAATCTTTTATACAAAAATAGGGATGGTGTTGTTAGAAAGTTGGAGCCGTTGGTGTGTGTATGTACGTAAGAGTTGGTGGTGTACGTGAATCTAGTGTGAACGGAATGAATCTGGTGAAATATACGTCTGTGAGGTATTATCATAAGATTTCGACCCAATTCCAGAATGTTTAGATCGTTAGTGTAAAGATTTGTTTTGGTCGAGTGTACAGTTGGCCAAATAAGCCGTGTCGCAGCTGTAGGCTGTATTAATGTCTGTCAGATGTTGAATAGGGTGTGTAAAGAGAGGAACATGGTTGTATATCTCACTGAACGATGATTTAAATAATATTAGATAGCGCTGATGCCAATTATTGAGCGAAATATACTTGGTGCCGCGATATCACTGATTTGGCCAACTGTACCTAGCAAAATCTGTGCTTGGGTCTAGAGAACGATTCTAAACTGAAATAGACCCAACACAGTACGAGAAAAAAAAAACTCATCGAAAATTGACGGAAAAAGCGCTCGTGTGACACCGGCTTAAGGGAGGGTAGTTCGGTTTTTCTGGCCCCCCTTTTTCCCTCGTGTTTAGCCCCATTGGTTTTTAGATCTTAAGTTGTTCGGCCCATTAGTTGCGATTTTAAAGCCTTTACGCCCCATTTCTTGTCAATAAAAAGACCTTTCGTGCCATTTAGCTGTCAATTTTTTGTCATGGCGAACGAAAGCAAGCATGTAATCATAAGAGTAACCGAAAAATGTACAGATTTGTTATCGAAAGTGGGACTAGGGGGCGTTTTTTACAGCTTGATGGAGGTCTAGGGAGGAAACTAAACTAAAATACAAAAATATATAAAACTAAACAAATAAATACGCCCCTTTCCCCTTAAATAAATACGCCCCTCTCCCCTTAAATCAATACGCCCCTCTCCCCTTAAATCAATACGCCCCTCTCCCCTTAAATCAATACGCCCCTCTCCCCTTAAATCAATACGCCCCTCTCCCCTTAAATAAATACGCCCCTCTCCCTTAAATAAATACGCCCCTTTCCCCTTAAATAAATACGCCCCTTTTCCCTTAAATAAATACGCCCCTCTCCCCTTAAATAAATACGCCCCTCTCCCCTTAAATAAATACGCCCCTTTTCCCTTAAATAAATACGCCCCTCTCCCCTTAAATAAATACGCCCACTTCCCTTAAATACGCCCCTCTCCCCTTAAATAAAGACACCCCTCTCCCCTTAAATAAATACGCCCCTCTCCCCTTAAATACGCCCCACTCCCCTTAAATAAATACGCCCCTCTCCCCTTAAATAAATAATCCCCTCTCCCCTTAAATAAATACGCCCCTCTCCCCTTAAATACGCCCCTCTCCCCTTAAATAAATACGCCCCTCTCCCCTTAAATAAATACGCCCCTCTCCCCTTAAATAAATACGCCCATCCCCCCTTAAATAAATACGCCCGTCTCCCCTTAAATAAATACGCCCGTCTCCCCTTAAATAAATACGCCCGTCTCCCCTTAAATAAATACGCCCGTCTCCCCTTAAATAAATACGCCCGTCTCCCCTTAAATAAATACGCCCATCCCCCCTTAAATAAATACGCCCATCCCCCCTTAAATAAATACGCCCCTCTCCCCTTAAATAATACGACCCGTCTCCCCTTAAAAACACCCCCTCTCCCCTTAAATAAATACGCCCATCCCCCCTTAAATAAATACGCCCATCCCCCCTTAAATAAATACGCCCCTCTCCCCTTAAATACATACGCCCATCCCCCCTTAAATAAATACGCCCATCCCTCCGGGGCCGGGTTTTCATTATTGTTCATGGGTTATGTTCAAGTGTTCCTGAACACCACTGTACAAATAGTGTCATTGATTTAGGGGGGGGGGGGTGACCTGCTTTTTGTTATTTCTGTCCTTTTCTCTCTTTCCCTAGCTTGTATCCATTCGGCCCTATTCAGCCTACTGTTTTAAGACGTTTATCCCCATCCAGGTGTCAATTTTTTACTGGTGAGCGGTAGCGAGCCAGCATATCTTTAATATGTTTTTGACAGCAGGCTAAATTTGTACATTCTTCGATAGAAATGGTCTCCGGCGAAGCCGGATTTCTTAATATAATGCTGGCTCGCTATCGCTCGCCAGGAAGAAATCGACACCTACAGGGGTTAAACGTCTTAAAATAGTTGGCTGAATGGGGCCGAATGGATACAAGCCAGAGAAAGAGAGAAAAGGAGAGAAATACAAAAAGCAGGTCACCCCCCTTAAGGAGGGATGGTCCACTTTTTGGCCGATTTTTGCATGTATTAATTTATTTTTTAGTTTCCTCCCTAGACCTCCATCAAATTAAAAAAAACATCCATTAGATCCCCTTCTAGATTAATTTGCAAATTTTTCGGTAGAAAAATGTCCCGGCCGAAGGCCGATTCTTCCAACATTACAGGCTCACTATCGTTCGCCAGGGAAAACATCGACACCTAAATAGCACGATAGGTCTAAATATTGACGAAGAAATGGGGCGAAAGGTCTTAAAATCGACTAACTAATGGGGTAAACATCTTAACATCTGAAAACTAATGGGGCTACACATGAAGGAAAAAGTGGTCCAGAACACCGGCCCATGTGTCACACGAACGCATTTTCCGGCAATTTTCGAAGAGCAATTTTTTTCTCTCTTACTATTTTAACCCTTTCAAGCTCCACAACGCATTCATATTTTTGGTTTATGGCTAAAAGTAGACGTTTTTATGCAGATTAGGAAGGGTATATGGAAGTCAGGGGGTTGATTGAGATAGCCTTTACGCTGTTAATACCCACAGATCCTTCCTAAGCTGCATAAAACCGTCTAATGATAGCCAAAATAAACTGCTAAAACGCGTCAGAGCTTGAAAGGGTTAAGGCTTTGGAATCGGAAACTGGATCGAAGTTAGATTATGTTAGGTAGATTATGTTAGGTAGATTATGTTAGGTAGATTATGTTAGGTAGATTATGTTAGGTAGATTATGTTAGGTAGATTATGTTAGTTAGATTATGTTAGGTAGATTATGTTAGGTAGATTATGTTAGGTAGATTATGTTAGGTAGATTATGTTAGGTAGATTATGTTAGGTAGATTATGTTAGGTAGATTATGTTAGGTAGATTATGTTAGGTAGATTATGTTAGGTAGATTATGTTAGGTAGATTATGTTAGGTAGATTATGTTAGGTAGATTATGTTAGGCAGATTATGTTAGGTAGATTATGTTAGGTAGATTATGTTAGGTAGATTATGTTAGACAGTTTATTTCTCATGGAACATGAATTTTGAAGCTGCCAGATTACAATTGCCCAGAAAAAAAAAAAAAAAAAAAATGACGGAAAAATAGCTCTTGTGACACCGTCCTCACAAAAGTAGAGTATTTTGTAATAACACCGTTAATTAATCACAGGAGTTAACTAGTGTGTATTAAGAACTGCATTCTTAATTCAATCAAACTATTTTTCCTTTCATACATTAAGGGGAGATTTCCACTTGAGGGACTTTTTTCTTGACCCCTTTCTCCCTCATGTCTAGCCCCATTGCTTTTGAGATTTTAAGACGCTTGCCCCATTAGTTTGTTGATTTTTAAGAATTTCCGCCCCATTCTGTCAATTTTAAGACCTTTCGTGCCATTTAGGTGTCGATTTTATCCTGGCGAGCGATAGCGAGCCTGTATTTTAAGAGTAATCGGCCTTTGGCCGGGAAATTTTTCTACCGAAAAATTTACAAATTTATCTTGAAAGGGGGTCAAGGGGATGAAATTTTAAGATTGCTGGAGGAGTAGGAAACAAACTAAAAACCTCCCCTTAAGGGAGGGTGATCTGTTTTTTTCCCTCCTTTTCTCTCTTTCCCTGGCTTGTATCCATTCGGCCCCATTCAGCCAACTGTTTTAAGATGTTTATCCCCATCCAGGTGTCGATTTCTTCATGGCGAGCGATAGCGAGCCAGCATTGTATGGAGAAATCAGGCCTCGCCAGGGACATTTTTCTATCGAATAATGTACAAATTTAGCCTGCTGTCAATTATTTAGCTTGCTGTCAATTATTTAGCCTGCTGTCAATTATTTAGCCTGCTGTCAATTATTTAGCTTGCTGTCAATTATTTAGCCTGCTGTCAATTATTTAGCTTGCTGTCAATTATTTAGCCTGCTGTCAATTATTTAGCCTGCTGTCAATTATTTAGCTTGCTGTCAATTATTTAGCCTGCTGTTAATCATTTAGCCTGCTGTCAATTATTTAGCCTGCTGTCAATGATTTAGCCTGCTGTCAATGATTTAGCCTGCTGTCAATTATTTGTTTATAACATATGTTGGCTCGCTACCGCTCGCCTGAAAAAATCGACACCTGGATGGGGATAAACGTCTTAAAATAGTTGGCTGAATGGGGCCGAATGGATACAAGCCAGAGAAAGAGAGAAAAGGACAGAGATAACAAAAAACAGGTCACCCCCCTTAACACTGAAACTCAACCCCTGTTATAGTCTATTCGCTGTAAGCAGGCGAAAAAGCATGACCTCTAACTTCTGTAACTCAAAAACGACTATAGTAATTGAGCTAATATTTCTACCATTTGGGAAGAGTCAGTCAAGGAATAGATGTGGACATTTACAGCCAATTTTCTTTAGCCCTATTCGAGTTACAGAGGTTAGAGGTCATGATTTCTCGCCTACTTACAGCGCATAGACTATAGTGGTGGCGGCGGGGGCCCCTGTGTTCCTTTATTTCTTAGTTTCCTCGCTAGACCTCCATCAAGCCTATAAAAACACCCCCTAGACCCCCGCTTCAAGATAAATTTGTAAATTTTTCGGTGGAAAAATTCGGCCGGGTTCCTCCAAAAATTACAGGCTCGCTGTCGCTCGCCAGGAAAAAATAAACACCTAAATGGCACAACAGGTATTACAATTGACAACGAAATGGGGCGAAAGGTTTTAAAATCGTCAAACTAATGGAGCGAACGTCTTAAAATCTCAAAACTAATGGGGCTAAACCGACTGCCACTGAAAGCCCCCAAGCCCTCCCAGTGGTGGTGTTATCGGTGGAGGGGGCGCCCCTATGTTGTTGGAGGTGTACCTTATTAATGGTGGCCGAGGGTTCACCACTACCCCAACACTATTATGGGGACATGGGCCGTTTTTTTTTTTGGTCTAGTAATTCATTTATTCCTTTATTTCTTATTTTCCTTCCTAGACCTCCATCAAATTAAAAAAAAAAAAATCCATTAGATCCCCCTTCTAGATTAATTTGTACATTTTTCGGTAGAAAAATGTCCCGGCCGAAGGCAGGTTCTTCCATCATTACAGGCTCACTATCGTTCGCCAGGGAAAAAATCGACACCTAAATAGCACGAAAGGTCTAAATATTGACGACGAAATGGGGCGAAAGGTCTTAAAATCGACTATCTAATGGGGCAAACATCTTAACATCTGAAAACTAATGGGGCTAAACATGAGGGAGAAAGTGGTCGAGAAAACCGACCCATGTCCCCTTAATGGTGGCCAAGGTCACCACCACCACCACTAATAACTTCACCACAGGCCAATGGTTCACTACTTCCCCAACACTCTTAAGGGGAGGTTTTTAGTTTGGTCTCTAGATATCCATCAAGCTTAAGATTACACCCCCTTGAGCCCCTTTCAAGATAAATTTGTAAATTTTTCGGTAGAAAAATGTCCCGCCTGAAAGCCGATTCCTTTTAAATTACAGGCTCGCTATCGCTCGCCAGGATAAAATCGACACCTAAATTGCACGAAAGGTCTTAAAATTGACGGAAATGGGGCGAAAGTTCTTAAAATCGCCAAACTAATGGGGCGACTGTCTTAAAGTCTCAAAAGCAATGGGGCTAAACATGAGGGAGAAAGGGGTCCAGAAAAAACTCCCTCAAGTCGATATCTCCCCTTAACCAACTCTTTCAGCAAGATGACGCCTTTCTACCTCTTATTCTGGCAACAAATAGACGATTTTATGCAGTTCAAGAAGGATCTCAGTTATTTGAATGGTTTATTAAGATCGCATTTACTCCTTTTACTATCTCAAGAAAATCGTCTAATGGTAACGCACACGCACGCACACAACACACACACACACACAACACTCACACTCAACACACACACACACACAAACACACTCACACAACACACACACACACACACACACACTCACACAACACACACACACACATACGCACAGCTCAAAATTCCCCGAGGACACTGCTATATTTCCTGGTAATGATAAAGGAATTTGGTCGTTCTTAAGGGGGGTGACCTGCTTTTTGTTATTTCTGTCCTTTTCTCTCTTTCTCTGGCTTGTATCCATTCGGCCCCATTTAGCCAACTATTTTAAGACGTTTATCCCCATCTCGGTGTCGATTTCTTCCTGGCGAGCGATAGCGAGCCAGCATTATATGAAGAAATCCGGCTTCGCCAGAGACATTTTTCTATCGAAAAATGTACAAATTTAGCCTGCTGTCAAGCAAAAATAAAAAATATGCTGGCTCGCTACCGCTCACCAGTAAAAAATTGACACCTGGATGGGCATAAACGTCTTAAAACAGTAGGCTGAATGGGGCCAAATGGATACAAGCCAGAGAAAGATAGAAAAGGACAGAACCAAAACAGGTCACCCCCCTTAACCCCTTAGGAGCAAATAACACGATATTACATAATATTTTTAGCTACCTGAAGACAATTTTATCAGCTTAGGAAGGATCAAAGGACACTCTTCTTCTATCCATTTAATTCCGACAAATCCTTCATAAGCTGAATAAAATCGTCTTGGGGTAGCTGAAATATATTGCAAAAATCCGTCATGTACAGTCGCGCTGATAAGTGATGGCTCGGCACCAAGTATGTTTTGATCAATAATTGGTATCAGCAATATCTAAGCTTCATTTCTTCATATCGAGTGAGATATACAAACATGTTCCTACACTTACCCACCCTATTCAACATCTGACAGACATTAATACAGCACAGAGCAAGCCAAACGTAATGACAGCTGGGACATGACTTATTAGCGCGACCGTACTTCAAAAGGTCAAATAAGTGGGTCCTCTTCTATATGATTTTGGAAAACGGTAGAATATTTAGTTAATCTTAATCAGTATGATAAATGATGTGTACGTGCGTGTGTGTATGTGTGTACGTGTGTGTCTATGTGTACGTGTGTGTACGTGTGTGTGTGTGTGTGTGTGTACGTGTGTGTGTGTGTGTACGTGTGTGTCTATGTGTACGTGTGTGTGTGTGTGTGTGTGTGTGTGTGTGTGTACGAGCGTAAGCGTGCGTGCGTGTGTGTGTGTGTGCGTGTGTACGTGCGTAAGCGTGCGTGCGTGAGTGGGTGTTAGCGTGAAACTGACTCATCATAAATACTAAAAACCTTGTCACCTCCTTTACCAGTTAAAATATATATGTCAACGCACGTGAAGCAGCCAAGTATTTCCTACCGAACCCTGTCATTCGGCTATCAAGGCGTGAACAGAGCGAGAGAACTGTTATATTCACTTGTTATTTATACCTTTAAGGGGGCCCACCTCGCTTTTGTTCTCTTTCTCTCCCTCTCTCTCTTTGGCTTGTATCCATTCGGCCCTATTCAGCCTACTGTTTTAAGACGTTTACCCCCATCCAGGTGTCAATATTTTCCTGGTGAGCGGTAGCGAGCCACCATATACATGTTTTTGTTTTGAGAACAAGCTAAATGTGTACATTTTTCCATAGAAAAATGTCTCCGGCGAAGCCGGATTTCTCCATACAATGCTGGCTCGCTATCGCTCGCCAGGAAGATATCGACACCTTGATGGGGATAAACGTCTTAAAACAGTTGGCTGAATGGGGCCGAATGGATACAAGCCAGAGGAAGAGAAAAAAGGAGAGAAGGAGAAAAAAAAGCAGGTGACCCCCCTTAACCAACCAGGAGCCGAATGGGATTATCATATATCGATAACGCTGGACACTTTTGTTTTGTTTACGAGGGGTCTTTTGAATACAGAGTTCGTGGCAGAATGAAGTAGCTCCTATGAGGGGAAAAAACAAAAACTAAACTCTGATGTTATCCAATTACCTTATTTACTAATACAAAACTTCTGAATTATTTTTCAAGGGCATTATATTCACCCCGTAATTACAGCATGTTAAAATGTTAGATGAAAGTAATGTAATGACTAATGTGACGCCATCGGCTTCATGTAAAGAAATCCATTTCTCGATTAACTTAACTCTTTGAAGATTTACGATGCATTTTAACCGTTTTTTCTTGTTGTCATTACTCAATTTTATGCAGCCTGTGGAAGATCTGTGAGTATTACAAGGAACAGACACTCAATAAATCCTTTGACTTCCATGCTACTCATCAAACTATAAGCGGAATAAACTGTCAAAAATGCGTCATGATCCACATGGGGATAACTTCTAAGGTATACAGCTTAACGTTTATTAATATTCCATCAACTTCCTTTAATCATTATGTTGTTTAATATGAACTTCTGTTCATGAGCATATACTGCACTCTGTGCAACTCTCCAACTCAAGAGCTAACCGATATTCTGTCTTTTTTCTATTCAATAGGTGAGCTTTGGAACTCTCTCCCGGAACTCACCTGTCCCTCATCCTATGACTTAAGTGCCTTCAAACTCCGTGTAACCAGGCATTTGGGCTCGACCGTTCCTTGATATTCTCTAACACCCTTTTAACTCTGGGGGAGGCACTCATAACAGGCAGTTCTGCCTTTTGTCTCCCTCATATACATATACAAAATAAATATACTGTATATACTTTACTACATATGTTAGATTATATAGTTGATAATGGTATTTTTGCAACACTGATGTGTTAGAGAAAGTGAGAGGAAAGGAACATAAACACGATAAGGTGATCTGGTAACCTGCAGGAACATAAACACGATAAGGTGATCTGGTAACCTGCAGGAACATAAACACGATAAGGTGATCTGGTAACCTGCAGGAACATAAACACGATAAGGTGATCTGGTAACCTGCAGGAACATAAACACGATAAGGTGATCTGGTAACCTGCAGGAACATAAACACGATAAGGTGATCTGGTAACCTGCAGGAACATAAACACGATAAGGTGATATGGTAACCTACAGGAACATAAACACGATAAGGTGATCTGGTAACCTGCAGGAACATAAACACGATAAGGTGATCTGGTAACCTGCAGGAACATAAACACGATAAGGTGATCTGGTAACCTGCAGGAACATAAACACGATAAGGTGATCTGGTAACCTGCAGGAACATAAACACGATAAGGTGGTCTGGTAACCTGCAGGAACATAAACACGATAAGGTGATCTGGTAACCTGCAGGAACATAAACACGATAAGGTGATCTAGTAACCTGCAGGAACATAAACACGATAAGGTGATCTGGTAACCTGCAGGAACATAAACACGATAAGGTGATCTGGTAACCTGCAGGAACATAAACACGATAAGGTGATATGGTAACCTGCAGGAACATAAACACGATAAGGTGATCTGGTAACCTGCAGGAACATAAACACGATAAGGTGATCTGGTAACCTGCAGGAACATAAACACGATAAGGTGATATGGTAACCTGCAGGAACATAAACACGATAAGGTGATCTGGTAACCTGCAGGAACATAAACACGATAAGGTGATCTGGTAACCTGAAGGAACATAAACACGATAAGGTGATCTGGTAACCTGCAGGAACATAAACACGATAAGGTGATCTGGTAACCTGCAGGAACATAAACACGATAAGGTGATCTGGTAACCTGCAGGAACATAAACACGATAAGGTGATCTGGTAACCTGCAGGAACATAAACACGATAAGGTGATCTGGTAACCTGCAGGAACATAAACACGATAAGGTGATCTGGTAACCTGCAGGAACATAAACACGATAAGGTGATCTGGTAACCTGCAGGAACATAAACACGATAAGGTGATCTGGTAACCTGCAGGAATAATTCGTCATGAATGGAGTAGGACAAAACTGTGTTGAGTGCGCATACATTTAAGCAATATGTGACATTTTGTTTTACCTACGGTAGTCAGGTATTGCACAGGTTTTGTATTGTCGCAAATAGAAGACATGTGTTGCATGATGAATTATGTTTATTCAGAATGTACTGCCATATTAAATGTCACAGAAAGGCTTCTCTAATCCCTCACGGACGAAATTTGCACAAACAAATAGTAATCTTTCTGATTATGAATGGACTAAGCCCTTTACAACACATTATGAATGGACTAAGCCCTTTACAACACATTATGAATGGACTAAGCCCTTTACAACACATTATGAATGGACTAAGCCCTTTACAACACATTATGAATGGACTAAGCCCTTTACAACACATTAAAGTTGTTTAAATGTCTTCAATTATATATTTAGGAAAACACTTTAGCAAGGTTTTAAATTACGAAATAGAATTACTCGATCTTGTGAATTCGGGTTGCGATATAATGTAGCTTGGATTGAATATAGTTGGCCAATCTTTATACCTATCCATTGCATTATTACCTTCGTTAAAAAATAGCATCCTGTTACTATAAATAGTATTGCTTAAACAGTGTATTCTATTTTAAACTTGAAGGCTTTGGACACTTTGAGGAATGCATTTTAATTATTTCAAATTGCATACGTTTCAAGCTAAATATAGCCGCATGAGAAATGTATTTGTGAATGTTTGGTTATACGCAAATAATTGTGCAATATTTTATTTGGCTGACCTTTACATAACTGATAGCAATGGAAAGCAAACACTAATGTTGATACATCAAAACCATCAAGGGTTCATTGTGCTGTTCGAGCCACACGCGCTAAATCGGAGTGGAGTGTGTTCGTTTGTGCCACGTTTACCTCTCATCCAGAAAGACCTGGGATACCAATATTTCTCGAGTCGAGGGGGGCTTACTTTTAGGGATTGCAACTGTACCTGTAGCTATATCCATCTATACTACTACCTACCTATACTACCTAAGACCTACTACCTACGACCTAAGACCTACGACCTACGACCTACGACCTAAGACCTACGACCTACGACCTACGACCTACTACCTACAACCTATACTACCAAGCTGTACAGTCGCGCTAATAAGTGATGTCTCGGCACCAAGTATGTTTTGATCAATAATTGGTATCAGCAACATCTAAGCTTCATTTCTTCACATCGAGTGAAATATACAAACATGTTCCTACACTTACCCACCCTATTCAACATCTGACAGACATGAATACAGCACAGAGCAAGCCAAACGTAATGACAGCTGGGACATGACTTATTAGCGCCACCGTACACACCAGATTATCAGGGTAGAGGTGCAGATACTTTTTGGACCGAGTGTACGTGTACATAAAAGTAAGGTGCATAGTCGCAATCAATAGTTCGCCGAAAATCTTGATGGGAAATGTTGTGATAGATCTATAGAGAGGGATTTAAATTTGACACCTCTGCAAAGTGAACCAAAATAGAACTATACTCCGTTTCTTTCCAGCTTGCTCTGGATTTCTTACCTAGTATGAACATTTTGTAGTGATATAGGCAGTTCATGATTAAGGGGAGATTTCCACTTGAGGGATTTTTTTCTGGACCCGTTCCTCCTTCATGTTTAGCCCCTTTGCTTTTGAGATTTTAAGACGTTCGCCCTAGTAGTTTTGACATTTTAAGAAATTTTGCCCCATTTCTGTCAATTTTAAGACCTTTCGTGCCATTAAGGTGTCGATTTTTTCCTGGCGAGCGATAGCGAGCCTGTAATTTAAGAGGAACCGGCTTTCAGCCGGAAATTTTTTCTACCGAAAAATGTACAAATTTATCTTGAAAGGGGCTCAAGGGGGTGTAATCTTAAGCTTGAAGGATATCTAGGGACTAAAAACCTCCCCTTAAAATTACATAGTTCATGAGCAAAGTTTCCGGTGGCCTGTTGAATTTGACCTAAACGCAGACAATAATGTATTTGACCTAAACGCAGGCAATAATGTATTTGACCTAAACGCAGACAATAATGTATTTGACCTAAACGCAGACAATAATGTATTTGACCTAAACGCAGGCAATAATGTATTTGACCTAAACGCAGACAATAATGTATTTGACCTAAACGCAGACAATAATGTATTTGACCTAAACGCAGACAATAATGTATTTGACCTAAACGCAGGCAATAATGTATTTGACCTAAACGCAGACAATAATGTATTTGACCTAAACGCAGACAATAATGTATTTGACCTAAACGCAGACAATAATGTATTTGACCTAAACGCAGACAATAATGTATTTGACCTAAACGCAGGCAATAATGTATTTGACCTAAACGCAGACAATAATGTATTTGACCTAAACGCAGACAATAATGTATTTGACCTAAACGTAGACAATAATGTATTTGACCTAAACGCAGACAATAATGTATTTGACCTAAACACAGACAATAATGTATTTGACCTAAACGCAGACAATAATGTATATGACCTAAACGCAGACAATAATGTATTTGACCTAAACGCAGACAATAATGTATTTGACCTAAACGCAGACAATAATGTATTTGACCTAAACACAGACAATAATGTATTTGACCTAAACGCAGACAATAATGTATTTGACCTAAACGCAGACAATAATGTATTTGACCTAAACACAGACAATAATGTATTTGACCTAAACGCAGACAATAATGTATTTGACCTAAACGCAGACAATAATGTATTTGACCTAAACGCAGACAATAATGTATTTGACCTAAACGCAGACAATAATGCATTTTGGTGTCAAAGTACCTGCCTTTTTCATGATTATATAATTATTTACTTCCGTCAATGAAGCTAGACGCAGATTATGTCAACCCCTAGACCCCCTTTCAAGATAAATTTGAATTTTTTTCGACTCGCTATCGCTCGACAGGAAAACATCGACACCGAAATGGCACCAAAGGTCTAAAAATTGACAACGAAATTGGGCGAAAGGTGTTAAAATTGTCAAACTAATGAGCCAAACGTCTTAAAATCTAAAAACTAATGGGGCTAAACACGAAGGAGAAAGTAGTCCAGAAAAACCGGCCCATCTCCCCTTAAGCTTGAGAAGTACTTGAAACCGATGACGTGTGATATACCTTAGCGCAGCACACACACACACCCACACCCACACACACACACACTTTACACACACACTGGCGACTTTAATTTACCTGTGACCAAGTGGGGCGATAGTCTTACTTCACACTCCGGACATGACTTGTATGCGAACTTGCAAGAGAGTTCACTCTATCAATTTGTTTGATCGCCGACCCGTAGTAATAACGTTCTTGACCTTGTACTTGCAACAAAAGAAGAATTAATAGAGAATTTGAATGTTGGTGATGAATTCAGTAACAGCGACCATCGTACAATAACTTTCACTTTAAAGTTTACTAGTAACGAACCAAATAGCAGTATCGAAAAAGTCCCTAATTTCAAGAAAGCAAACTTTCATAAACTTAGAGCTATGTTTAAAGAAACTGACTGGAGCTTTTTAATTAACAATAACGACATAAATACATCTTGGGAATTATTCGAAACCACTTACCTAAAAGCAGTGCAGGACTGCATACCATCGAAAATACGGCGTCCAGGCCTTAATAATAAGCCCAAATGGTGGAATAAAGATATTTCAAACTGTCTGCTTGCTAAATAGTTTGCTAATGATAGATTAAAATCCTCACAAAATGACGAAGAACGGGTGAAATTTGTAGAGCTACGACACAAAGCCAAAAAGTTAATTAAACAAAGTAAAAAGACCCTAGAGTTACATATTGCGAATCAAAGTAAAACAAACCCGAAAGAATTCTATAGTTATATCAGAAAGAAAAAAGTAGTTACTTCAACTGTTGGACCGTTAGTCGATGAAAATGGAGAATACACCAAAGACGAAGTACAAATAAGTCATGCCCTCAATACCTTCTTTGCATCAGTTTTTACAACGGAAGACCTCAGTGATATCCCTACACCATCGCCGATTCAGATTGATAATTCAGATGTTCTAAGCAATATCACCGTTACAGAGAGAGAAGTATTGAATTGTTTAGATAAACTCAAGGTAAATAAAACGCCTGGACCTGATAAAATCTCACCTAGAGTCCTAAAGGAAGCTAAGGATGAGCTCTCCAAACCACTGACATTGCTATTTATTAAATCCGGAAATAAGTCTGGAACTATGCCTGATCAGTGAAAGCTAGCCAACGTAACACCGATATTAAAAAAAGGCAGCAAATCCCTACCCAGTAACTATCGTCCAATTAGCTTAACCTCAGTTGTATGTAAAATGCTAGAAACACTCATAAGAGACAGACTCGTAAAAAATCACTTAGAGGAAAATAACATACTTAAAGATACTCAACACGGCTTTCGTAAAAAACGTTCCTGTTTAACAAACCTCTTAGACTTCTTCCACGATATCCTCAACCTCTACGATGAGAGTAAAGCTGTAGATATTATATACCTTGATTTTCAAAAGGCCTTTGACAAAGTTCCCCACAAACATTTACTGCTAAAACTAAAAGCGCTTGGAATACAAGATGGTGTGTTGAAATGGATAGAAAATTGGCTCAGCGACAGAAAGCAAAGAGTAGTCATAAAGAGTAAGGCATCTAAATGGACCAATGTAAGTAGCGGGGTACCCCAGGGATCGGTACTAGGACCAATTCTCTTTCTAATTTACATCAACGACATAGATGAGGGTCTCACCTGTTCAATCTCAAAATTTGCTGACGATGCAAAAATTGCAAATAGCGTACTCTCAAAAGAATAAGTTGACGATATGCAACACAATCTAGATAAGTTGTCATGTTGGGCCCAAATTTGGCAAATGAGTTTCAATGCGGATAAATGTAAAGTACTACATATCCGATACCAAAATGAGAAAGCAAACTATTTGATGAATGGCACTCAGCTTAAGAATGTAAACAGAGAACCCGATCTGGGAATAACAATATCGAGTAACCTAAAACTGAGCCAACAATGATCAGAAGTTGTTAAGAAGGCAAACAAAATAATTGGCTTTATAGGCAGGTCATTTGAGCATAAATCCAAAGACGTTATCCTAACCCTTTACAATTCCTTAGTCCGCCCTCTTCTTGAATACTGCGTTCAATCCTGGTGCCCTTATTACCAAAAGGATATAGACAAGCTAGAACGAGTTCAACGTAGAGTTACCAAAATGATACCTAGCCTAAAGAACAAACCATACGAGGAGCGTCTTAGAGAATTAAATCTATTTCCTTTAACCCAGCGCAGATTAAGAGGCGACTTATTTCAAGTGTTCAAAATCATCAAAGACATCGACAATATGAACTGTAGTAAGTACTTCACTATCGACCAATCTAATTACACGCGGGGAAACGGTTGCAAAATTATTGGTAAATCTTTTAACTCACACGAAGCTAAGAATTTCTTCTTCAATCGAGTTGTAAACTTATGGAATGGGCTTCCCCGAGATGTCATAGAGTGCAGCACAGTTGATTCATTTAAACTTCGCCTAGACAAATATCTCGCATCAAACCCGCGACTGACTGCGTTTGTAAATGAATAACTTTATTTTATCCTCCCATCAGTTACTAACCCATCTGTCCCCTACTAACTTCCTAATCCTGCCACGGACATTAGTTCCAGGGCAGTAGTTCCCTTTCCAATGTTCCCTTACCAACTCTAAACCACTGTTTGGACACTTGATCCTCAGTGTTTTGGAGGACAAGCAGCCTAGAAGGGTCACTAGACCTGTTGTTGCTTGATTTCCTTTGTACTTTGTACACACACCACAGTACAGTGATATATAGTAATACATTGCAGTGACGCCATTAAACACACCAATTATACACACACACACACACACCACAGTATAGTGATATATAGTAATACATTGCAGTGACGCCATTAAACACACCAATTACACACACACACACACACACACACACACCACGCACCACAGTACAGTGATATATAGTAATACATTGCAGTGACGCCATTAAACACACCAATTATACACACACACACACACACACACACACCACAGTACAGTGATATATAGTAATACATTGCAGTGACGCCATTAAACACACCAATTACACACACACACACACACACCACAGTACAGTGATATATAGTAATACATTGCAGTGACGCCATTAAACACACCAATTACACACACACACACACACACCACAGTACAGT
>CM064531.1:460298-510298 GCA_032716605.1 Paralithodes platypus
TTTCCACACTTGGCTCTGGCGCGGTCTCTCTCTCTCTCACTCTCTCCTGTATACTCATGACACCAGCTTCAGATCCCTTTCAACGCCTCTCGCTCTCGCTCCTTTTTCTTCTTCTTCTTCGTCTTCTTCTTCTTCCTCTTCCTCTTCTTCCTCTTCTTCTTCCTCTTCTCCGTCTTCTTCCTCTTCTTCTTCCTCTTCTTCTTCTGTCTTCTTCTTCTTCCTCTTCTTCTTCTTCTTCTCCGTCTTCTTCTCTTTCTCCGTCTTCTTCTCTTTCTCCGTCTTCTCTTTCTCCGTCTTCTTCTCTTTCTCCGTCTTCTTCTCTTTCTCCGTCTTCTTCTTCTTCTTCCTCTTGTCTTCTTCCTCTTCTGTCTTCTTCCTCTTTTGTCTTCTTCTTCTTCCTCTTCTCCGTCTTAATCTTCTTCTTCTTTCTTCTTTTCTCTTCTTCTTCTGCTTCTTTTCTTCTTCTCTTCCTTCTTTTTCTCTCTTCTTTCTTCTTCTCCTGCTTTTCTTCTCTTCTTCTCTTCTTCTCTTTTCACTTTTCTTCCTTCTTCTCTTTCTTTTGCTATTCTATCTGTCTTCCTGCTTCTCTTCTTCTTTTCCTTCTTTCTTCTCTTCCTTCTTCATTTTCTTCTTTCTTCTTCTTCTTCATCTTCTTCTCTCTTCTTCTTTTCTCTCTTTTCTCTTCCTTCTTCTTCTTCTCTTCCTCTTCCTCCTTTCTCTCTCTCTTCTTCTATTCTCTCTTTCTTCTCTCTTCTCTTGCTTCTTCTTCTCTCTCCTTTCTCTTTCTCTTTCTTTGTCTCTTCTCTTTCTTCTCTCACTCTTCTCCTCTTTCTCCTCTCTCTCTTCTCTCTCTGCTTCTTCTTCGCCTTCTTCGTGCTTTCTTCTCTCTTTCTCTCTCCCTCCTCTTTTCTCTTTCTCTCCCTCTCCTCTTCAGTCTCTTCGTCTACCATGCCTATCTCTCTCTTATTCGCTCTCCTTCTCTCCACCTCTCTCTTTCTCTCTCTTTATATCTCTCTCTCTTCTACACTCCGATGACTCTCCCTCATACATCTATTTGTCTCTCGCTCGCTCTAATTATCTCGCTCCCACCCTCTGGCAATCTCGCTCTCTCCTCCAGTTTATTCAAGAGTGCCACCTAACTTCAGAATAACGTTCAGACTGCTTCGCAAGGAATGCAGCGTCTGTGTTGCTATGGAACTCTTAAGGGAGCCCACCTCGCTTTTTTACTCTTTCTCTCCCTCTCTCTTTGGCTTGTATCCATTCGGCCCCATTCAGCCTACTGTTTTAAGACGTTTACCCCCATCCAGGTGTCATTATTTTCCTGGCGAGCGGTAGCAAGCCAACATATCTATATTTTTGTTTTGACAGCAAGCTAAATTTGTAAATTTTTTGATAGAAAAAAAAATTCTCCGGCGAAGCCGGATTTCTCCATACAATGCTGGCTCTCTATCGCTCACCAGGAAGAAATCGACACCTGGATGGGGATAAACGTCTTAATACAGTTGGCTGTATAACTGGGAAAATCGGACGGTGGATATACAATTTCCTCGTAAACCGAAAACAATCAGTAGCAGTAAACCAAGTCACATCTGAGCCTTCGGATGTCAAAAGCTCAGTGCCCCAAGGAACAGTGCTAGCGCCCCTTCTGTTCCTCATACTAATTTGCGACATAGATACCAACACCAGACACAGTACGGTGTCGTCTTTTGCTGATGACACAAAATTAAGCAAGATAGTAAACACACAAGAGGACACGGGCCGACTGCAGGAAGACATGAATGTAGTGTTCCAGTGGACCAGGGAAAACAACATGCAATTCAATGAGGAAAAATTCCAATTAATACGGTACGGAGATAATAATGGTGTTAAGAAATTACAAATTACTTAACAGAATCTAACCACATAATAGAACGGAAAGACAGTGTGAAAGACCTTGGGGTATTAATGTCTGAAAGTATGGGTTTCAAAGTGCATAACCAGGTCAAAGTGGCGGCTGCGAAACGTCTAACGGGTTGGATTCTGCGTACTTTTAAAACACGCGGTGAATTGCCTATGATAACGCTCTTCAAATCTCTAGTGCTACCGCGGCTTGAATACTGTAGCGTATTAACATCCCCATACAAAACAGGTGAAATAAATGACGTAGAGAGTGTACAAAGAAATTTCACTTCGCATATAAGTTCGATAAAACATCTACACTATTGGGAGCGTTTAAGAGCACTGAATCTGTACTCACTGGAACGTAGAAGAGAACGTTACCTAATAATATACACGTGGAAAATCGCAGAGGGTTTAGTACCAAACCTACATACTCCGATAGTCATGAAATTCAGTGATAGGAGAGGCTGGGAATGCGAAATCCCCCGGATGAATAACAGGGGTGCTATGGGCTCTCTGCGAGAGGGCTGGTTATCACACAGAGGCCCACGTCTCTTCAACAAACTCCCACGGCGAGTAAGAGACATGAGGGACATCTCGTTAGACAACTTCAAGAGAGCCCTAGATGTCGAACTGCAAAATGTGCCAGACGAGCCCATCCTCGCAAGGGAGCGAGCTGTCGCTTCAAACAGTCTACTGCACCAAATCACCACCCATAACGAGGGGCGTCGCGCTCCTTGGTGCCGCTAGAAGAGTGGCGAACACATCAAAAGGTATCAAAAGGTATCAAGGTATGGGGCCGATTGGATACAAGCCAGGGAAAGAGAGAAAAGGAGAGAAAGATAAAACAAAAACGGTGACCCCCCCTTAACTCACTATCACGCTCCCCCCCCCCCCCCTCTCTCTCTCTCTCTCTGGCTCTCCTGGTCTCGCTCTCTGCCTCTGTGGCTGTGTATCCATCTAGCTCTTTTTCGGCTGCTCTCTGTCGTTGATCGTTGGACACCCCCAGTTCTGCTACCCCCTCCCCCCCCCCCACTCTCCTCTCTCTCGCTCTCTCTCTATCTCCCAGTCTTTACTTCTACTCTTTCTCTCTCTTTCCGTCTTTATTTCTACACACACACACTCACTCACACATTCTCTCTATATATATTTATCTCTCTCTCTCTCTCTCTCTCTCTCTCATGACGCCTTCAGAGCCCCCTTCTACGTCTCTCTCTCTCTCTCTCTCTTGCTGGCTCTCGTTTGCTCTCTACTTCTCTATCTCATGACGCCTTCAGAGACCCCTTCTACGTGTCTCTCTCTCTCTCTCTCTTGCTGGCTCTCGTTTGCTCTTTACTTCTCTATCTCTCTCTCATGACGCCTTCAGAGCCCCCTTCTACGTCTCTCTCTCTCTCTCTCTCTTGCTGGCTCTCGTTTGCTCTCTACTTCTCTATCTCTCTCTCATGACGCCTTCAGAGACCCCTTCTACGTGTCTCTCTCTCTGTCTTGCTGGCTCTCCTTCGCTCTCTACTTCTCTCTCTCTCTCTCTCTCTCTCTCTCTCTCTCTCTCATGACGCCTTCAGAGCCCCCTTCTACGTCTCACTCTTTCTCTCTCTCTCTCATGACGCCTTCAGAGCCCCCTTCTACGTCTCACTCTTTCTCTCTCTCTCTCATGACGCCTTCAGAGCCCCCTTCTACGTCTCTCTCTCTCTGTCTTGCTGGCTCTCCTTCGCTCTCTCTCTCTCTCATGACGCCTTCAGAGCCCCCTTCTACGTCTCTCTCTTTCTCTCTCTCTCATGACGCCTTCAGAGCCCCCTTCTACGTCTCTCTCTTTCTCTCTCTCTCATGACGCCTTCAGAGGCCCCTTCTACGTCTCTCTCTTTCTCTCTCTCTCTCTCTCTCATGACGCCTTCAGAGCCCCCTTCTACGTCTCTCTCTCTCTGTCTTGCTGGCTCTCCTTCGCTCTCTAGTTATGTCTCTGCGTGTCTAGCTCTTTTTCAGCTGCTCTCTGTCGTTGGTCCGCTCTCTCTAATGGCACTTCCAGCACCCCCCCCCCCCTCTCTCTCTCTTTCTTCTAGTTACGTATCCCCCTCTCTTTACCTGTTCTCGTTCTCGTTCTCTCTCCTTGTCTCTCTCTCTCTCGTCCTGTCACTCTTCTAGTTACGTATCCCCCTCTCTTTACCTGTTCTCTCTCTCTCTCTCTCTCTCTCTCTCTCTCTCTCTCTCTCTCTCCAGTGTTTTTATTGACCTCTAAGTAGACTCCTTCCTCCCTCACACAGCTTTCCATTCGTCCCCTGGATTCTAATCTAACATGACGACTTTCTTTTCTGTGTTGTTATTTTCTCTCTCTCTCTCTCTCTCTCTCTCTCTCTCTCTCACAAACACACACACACACACACATTCACACCTCTGTACCTCTTAATACACCATCTGTACCTCTTAATATACCCTCTGTACCTCTTAATACACCCTCTGTACCTCTTAAAACACTCTCTGTACCTCTTAATACACCCTCTGTACCTCTTAATACATCCTCTGTACCTCTTAATACACCCTCTGTACCTCTTAATACACTCTCTGTACCTCTTAATACACTCTCTATCTCTTCATACACACTCTGTACCTCTTAATACACCCTCTGCACCTCTTAATACACCCTCTGTACCTCTTAATACACCCTCTCTACCTCTTAATACACTCTCTGTACCTCTTAATACACTCTCTATCTCTTCATACACACTCTGTACCTCTTAATACACACTCTCTACCTCTTAATACACACTCTGTACCTCTTAATACACCCTCTGTACCTTTTAATACACCCTCTGTACCTCTTAATACACTCTGTACCTCTTTTTTTTTTTTTTTTTTTTTTTTTTTAAGAGACAATGAACGGAGGAAGGAAAAACACAGATAAAACAAAAAGGTCCATGTGCCTAAAGGCATCCTCCATTCATAAAATGTTTGTAACAACTGGATTTAAACATTTGTAGATTGTAAGTTTGTGGAAAGCAATTCGAGGGAAGTGAATTCCAAAGAGTAGTAGCTCTGGGGATAAATGAATTCTGATAAGCAGAAGTTCTGCATTGTGGAGGAGAAAGTGTAAATTCATGGGCGCTCTCAGCTGCCCTAGTTCTACGGGGAAAGATGTGGAGAGGCGGCACAATTGAAGCAAGTTCCTCGGAACAATTGCTGTGAAAATATCACACTCTCTCTCTGTACCTCTTATACACACTCTGTACCTCTTAATACACTCCTTAATACACTCCTTAATACACACTCTGTACCTCTTAATACACTCTCTGTACATCTTAATACACTCCTTAATACACTCTCTGTACCTCTTAATACACTCTCTGTACCTCTGAATACACTCCTTAATACACTCTCTGTACCTCTTAATACACTCCTTAATACACACTCTGTACCTCTTAATACACTCCTTAATACACTCTCTGTACCTCTTAATACACTCCTTAATACACTCTCTGTACCTCTTAATACACTCCTTAATACACACTCTCTGTACCTCTTAATACACTCTTAATACACTCTCTGTACCTCTTAATACACTCCTTAATACACACTCTGTACCTCTTAATACACTCCTTAATACACTCTCTCTACCTCTTAATACACTCCTTAATACACTCTCTCTACCTCTTAATACACTCTCTGTACCTCTTATAACACTCCTTAATACACACTCTGTACCTCTTAATACACTCCTTAATACACTCTCTGTACCTCTTAATACACTCCTTAATACACTCTCTGTACCTCTTAATACACTCCTTAATACACACTCTCTGTACCTCTTAATACACTCTCTGTACCTCTTAATACACTCCTTAATACACACTCTGTACCTCTTAATACACTCCTTAATACACTCTCTCTACCTCTTAATACACTCCTTAATACACTCTCTCTACCTCTTAATACACTCTCTGTATCTCTTAATACACTCCTTAATACACTACTTAATACACACTCTCTGTACCTCTTATTACACTCCTTAATACACTATCTCTACCTCTTAATACACTCTCTGTACCTCTTAATACACTCCTTAATACACTCTATGTACCTCTTAATACACTACTTAATACACTCTCTGTACCTCTTAATACACTCTCTGTACCTCTTAATACACTCCTTAATACACTCTCTGTACCTCTTAATACACTCCTTAATACACTCTCTGTACCTCTTAATACACTCCTTAATACACTCTCTGTACCTCTTAATACACTCCTTAATACACTCTCTGTACCTCTTAATACACTCCTTAATACACACTCTCTGTACCTCTTAATACACTCTCTGTACCTCTTAATACACTCCTTAATACACACTCTGTACCTCTTAATACACTCCTTAATACACTCTCTCTACCTCTTAATACACTCCTTAATACACTCTCTCTACCTCTTAATACACTCTCTGTATCTCTTAATACACTCCTTAATACACTACTTAATACACACTCTCTGTACCTCTCATTACACTCCTTAATACACTATCTCTACCTCTTAATACACTCTGTACCTCTTAATACACTCTATGTACCTCTTAATACACTACTTAATACACTCTCTGTACCTCTTAATACACTCTCTGTACCTCTTAATACACTCCTTAATACACTCTCTGTATCTCTTAATACACTCTCTGTACCTCTTAATACACTCCTTAATACACACTATGTACCTCTTAATACACTCCTTAATACACTCTCTGTACCTCTTAATACACTCTCTGTACCTCTTAATACACTCCTTAATACACTCTCTGTACCTCTTAATACACTCCTTAATACACTCTGTACCTCTTAATACACTCCTTAATACACTCTCTGTACCTCTTAATACACTCCTTAATACACGCTCTGTACCTCTTAATACACTCTCTGTACCTCTTAATACACTCCTTAATACACTCTCTGTACCTCTTAATACACTCCTTAATACACTCTCTGTACCTCTTAATACACTCCTTAATACACTCTGTACCTCTTAATACACTCCTTAATACACTCTCTGTACCTCTTAATACACTCCTTAATACACTCTATGAACCTCTTAATACACTCCTTAATACATTCTATGTACCTCTTAATACACTCTCTGTACCTCTTAATACACTCCTTAATACACACTCTCTGTACCTCTTAATACACTCTCTGTACCTCTTAATACACTCCTTAATACACACTCTGTACCTCTTAATACACTCCTTAATACACTCTCTCTACCTCTTAATACACTCCTTAATACACTCTCTACCTCTTAATACACTCTCTGTATCTCTTAATACACTCCTTAATACACTACTTAATACACAGTCTCTGTACCTCTTATTACACTCCTTAATACACTATCTCTACCTCTTAATACACTCTCTGTACCTCTTAATACACTCCTTAATACACTCTATGTACCTCTTAATGCACTACTTAATACACTCTCTGTACCTCTTAATACACTCTCTGTACCTCTTAATACACTCTCTGTACCTCTTAATACACTCCTTAATACACTCTCTGTACCTCTTAATACACTCCTTAATACACACTATGTACCTCTTAATACACTCCTTAATACACTCTCTGTACCTCTTAATACACTCTCTGTACCTCTTAATACACTCCTTAATACACACTCTGTACCTCTTAATACACTCTCTGTACCTCTTAATACACTCTCTGTACCTCTTAATACACACTCTGTACCTCTTAATACACTCTTTAATACACTCTCTGTACCTCTTAATACACTCTCTGTACCTCTTAATACACTCCTTAATACACTCTCTGTACCTCTTAATACACTCCTTAATACACACTCTGTACCTCTTAATACACTCCTTAATACACTCTCTGTACATCTTAATATACTCCTTAATACACTCTCTGTACCTCTTAATACACTCTCTGTACCTCTTAATACACTCCTTAATACACTCTCTGTACCTCTTAATACACTCCTTAATACACACTCTATACCTCTTAATACACTCCTTAATACACTCTCTGTACCTCTTAATACACTCCTTAATACACTCTCTGTACCTCTTAATACACTCCTTAATACACACTCTCTGTACCTCTTAATACACTCCTTAATACACGCTCTGTACCTCTTAATACACTCCTTAATACACTCTCTCTATCTCTTAATACACTCTGTATCTCTTAATACACTCCTTAATACACACTCTCTGTACCTCTTTATTACACTCCTTAATACACTCTCTCTACCTCTTATTACACTCCTTAATACACTCTCTGTACCTCTTAATACACTCTTTGTACCTCTTAATACACTCTTTAATACACACTCTGTACCTCTTAATACTCTCTCTGTACCTCTTAATACACACCTTAATACACTCTCTGTACCTCTTAATACACTCCATAATACACTCTGTACCTCTTAATACACTCCTTAATACACACTATGTACATCTTAATACACTCCTTAATACACTCTCTGTACCTCTTAATACACTCCTTAATACACACTCTGTACCTCTTAATACACACTCTGTACCTCTTAATACACTCTCTGTACCTCTTAATACACTCCTTAATACACGCTCTGTACCTCTTAATACACTCCTTAATACACTCTCTGTACCTCTTAATACACTCCTTAATACACTCTCTGTACCTCTTAATACACTCCTTAATACACTCTCTGTACCTCTTAATACACTCCTTAATATTCTCTGTACCTCTTAATACACTCTATGTACCTCTTAATAGGCTCCTTAATACACTCTCTGTACCTCTTAATACACTCCTTAATACACTCTCTGTACTTCTTAATACACTCTCTGTACTCCTTAATACACTCTCTGTACCTCTTAATACACTCCTTAATATACTTTATGTACCTCTTAATACACTCATTAATACAATTTCTGTACCTCTTAGTACACTCTCTGTACCTCTTAATACACTCTCTGTACCTCTTATTACACTCCTTAATACACACTCTGTACCTCTTAATACACTCCTTAATACACTCTCTGCACATCTTAATACACTCCTTAATACACTCTCTGTACCTCTTAATACACTCCTTAATACACACTCTGTACCTCTTAATACACTCTCTGTACCTCTTAATACACTCCTTAATACACTCTCTGTACCTCTTAATACACACTCTCTGTACCTCTTAATACACTCTCTGTACCTCTTAATACACTCCTTAATACACACTCTGTACCTCTTAATACACTCCTTAATACACTCTCTCTACCTCTTTAAACACTCTCTGTATCTCTTAATACACTCCTTAATACACACTCTCTGTACCTCTTATTACACTCCTTAATACACTCTCTCTACCTCGTAATACACTCTCTGTACCTCTTAATACACTCCTTAATACACTCTTTGTACCTCTTAATACACTCCTTAATACACTCTCTGTACCTCTTAATAAACTCTGTACCTCTTAATACACTCCTTAATACACTTTCTGTACCTCTTAATACACTCCTTAATACACTCTCTGTACCTCTTAATACACTCCTTAATACAAACTATGTACCTCTTAATACACTCCTTAATACACTCTCTGTACCTCTTAATACACTCTCTGTACCTCTTAATACACTCCTTAATACACACTTGTAAATAAAACACTAATAAAAATCTTGGTTTACTCACGCCTGTTCTACTGCTGTCCGCAATAAGGAGGAAGCATTCAAACGGTACCGACGCCTTAAAACTCAAGACTCTCATTCTTCATATGTTTCTGCCCGGAATCAAGCCAAATCTGTTCTTCGACTTGCCAAACACTCTTTCATCAATAATAAATGCACTGAACTATCCAACTCTAGCTCTTCCCAAGCTTTCTGGCATCTAGCCAAAAACCTCTCCAACAATTTCTCTTCCTCGTCTTTCCCTCCCCTTTCCCACTCTGATGGCACAACCATCACTTCTTCCTCTGACAAAGCTAAACTCTTCGCTCAAACTTTTGCTAGAAACTCCACCTTGGATGATTCCGGTGCTATTCCTCCCTCTCCGCCCTCCTCTCTCTTACTTATGCCTAATATCCTAATCTCTTCTAAAGATGTACTTTCTACCCTCTCTGGGCTTAACACTAATAAGGCGTACGGTCCGGACGGTGTTCCTCCTGTTGTTCTCAAAAACTGTGCTTCCGTGCTGACTCCCTGCCTAGGCAAACTCTTTCGTCTCTGTCTATCCTCTAACGTCTTCCCTTCATGCTGGAAGTTTGCTCACATTCAACCTGTCCCAAAGAAGGGTGACCGCTCTCAACCCTCCAACTATCGTCCAATTGCTCTTATCTCTTGTCTTTCTAAAGTTTTTGAAACTATTCTTGCTTCCAAATTTCTTAAGCATTTCTCTTCTCATAATCTGCTCTCAGATCGCCAGTATGGCTTCCTTAAGGGTCGCTCTACTGGTGATCTTCTTTCATATCTTACTAACTCTTGGTCATCCTCCTTCCGGGACTTCGGTGAGACTTTTTCTATTGCACTAGACATATCGAAAGCCTTCGATAGAGTCTGGCATAAATCTTTAATTTCTAAACTACCCTCCTTCGGTTTCTATCCCTCCATCTGTGCCTTTGTCTCTAATTTCCTTTCCGGCCGTTCCATAGCCGCGGTTGTGGACGGCCATTGTTCACTTCCTCACCCTATAAACTCCGGTGTTCCTCAGGGCTCTGTCCTATCTCCTATTCTCTTTCTAATTTTTATAAATGATCTCCTTAACTGTACCTTAATTCCCATCCATTCATACGCAGACGACTCAACCTTACACTACTCCATTAGTTTTTCAGAACGCCCCAGCCAGCAATCCCTCAACGACAAACGTAATGAAGCCATAGAACTCTTAAATTCTGATCTAAATACTATTTCCAATTGGGGCAGAGAAAACCTTGTTAACTTTAATGCTTCCAAAACCCAATTTCTCCATCTATCTACCCGTCAGGATCTCCCAGCGGACTATCCCTTATTCTTCAACAATACAAAAATCAACCCTTCATCTTCTCTCAATATTCTTGGTGTCTCTTTTTCTTCTGCTCTCATTTGGAAGGACCATATTACCAGTCTTGCTAAGGCAGCCTCCCAGAAGCTGGGTGTGCTCAACCGCCTTAGGGGGTTCTTTTCCCCTGCACAGCTTCTTGCTCTGTACAGGGGCATAGTGCGCCCTTGTATTGAGTATTGTTCACATGTGTGTGGGGAGGTTCCTCTCACACCGCTCTCCTAGACAAAGTTGAAAAGAAGGCCTTTCGTATCATTAACTCCCGTCCACTCACCAACTCTCTGCAATCTCTCTCTCTCCGCCGCAATGTTGCATCTCTCTCGCTATTCTATCGCTACTATAATAATCAGTGTTCCTCAGAGCTATCCCAGTGCATACCACCTCCTTTACGTAGGGCACGTGGTACCCGTCATGCAACTCAATCCCACCCCTACTCTGTGCAACTCTCCAACCCAAGAGTGAAACGTTACTCTCAAACTTTCTTCTACTCAACAGCTGAGCTCTGGAACTCTCTCCCAGAATCAGTCTTTCCCTCTTCCTATGACTTAAATTGCTTCAAACTCCGTGTGTCCAGGCATTTTGGCTCGAACGTCCCTTGATTTTGGCCCTGTCACTCTTTCAACTATGGGGGAGGCACTCGCTATAGGCAGTTATGCCTTTTGCCTCCCTCAATCACATAGAAAAAAAAAAAAAAAAAAAACTCTGTACCTCTTAATACACTCTTTAATACACTCTCTGTACCTCTTAATACACTCCTTAATACACTCTCTGTACCTCTTAATACACTCTTTAATACACTCTCTGTACCTCTTAATACACTCCTTAATACACTCTCTGTACCTCTTAATACACTCCTTAATACACTCTCTGTACCTCTTAATACACTCCTTAATACACTCTATGTACCTCTTAATACACTCCTTAATACACTCTATGTACCTCTTAATACGCTCCTTAATACACTCTCTGTACCTCTTAATACACTCCTTAATACACTCTCTGTACCTCTTAATACACTCCTTAATACACTCTCTGTACCTCTTAATACACTCTATGTACCTCTTAATACACTCTATATACCTCTTAATACACTCCTTAATACACTCTCTTGACCTCTTAATACACTCCTTAATACACTCTATGTACCTCTTAATACACTCCTTAATACACACTCTGTACCTCTTAATACACTCTCTGTACCTCTTAATACACTCTCTGTACCTCTTAATACACTCCTTAATACACACTCTGTACCTCTTAATACACTCTTTAATACACTCTCTGTACCTCTTAATACACTCTCTGTACCTCTTAATACACTCTCTGTACCTCTTAATACACTCCTTAATACACTCTCTGTACCTCTTAATACACTCCTTAATACACTCTATGTACCTCTTAATACAATCCTTAATACACTCTATGTACCTCTTAATACACTCCTTAATACACTCTCTGTACCTCTTAATACACTCCTTAATACACTCTATGTACCTCTTAATACACTCCTTAATACACACTCTGTACCTCTTAATACACTCCTTAATACACTCTCTGTACCTCTTAATACACTCTCTGTACCTCTTAATACACTCCTTAATACACTCTCTGTACCTCTTAATACACTCCTTAATACACACTCTGTACCTCTTAATTCACTCCTTAATACACTCTCTGTACCTCTTAATACACTCCTTAATACACTCTCTGTACCTCTTAATACACTCCTTAATACACTCTCTGTACCTCTTAATACACTCTCTGTACCTCTTAATACACTCCTTAATACACTCTCTGTACATCTTAATACACTCCTTAATACACTCTCTGTACCTCTTATTACACTCCTTAATACACACTCTGTACCTCTTAATACACTCTCTGTACCTCTTAATACACTCCTTAATACACTCTCTGTACATCATAATACACTCCTTAATACACTCTCTGTACCTCTTAATACACTTCTTAATACACTCTCTGTACATCTTAATACACTCCTTAATACACTCTCTGTACCTCTTAATACACTCCTTAATACACACTCTGTACCTCTTAATACACTCTCTGTACCTCTTAATACACTCCTTAATACACTCGATGTACATCTTAATACACTCCTTAATACACACTCTGTACCTCTTATTACACTCCTTAATACACTCGATGTACATCTTAATACACTCCTTAATACACTCTCTGTACCTCTTATTACACTCCTTAATACACTCGATGTACATCTTAATACACTCCTTAATACACACTCTCTACCTCTTATTACTCTCCTTAATACACTCGATGTACATCTTAATAAACTCCTTAATACACACTCTCTACCTCTTATTACACTCCTTAATACACTCGATGTACATCTTAATACACTCCTTAATACACTCTCTGTACCTCTTATTACACTCCTTAATACACTCGATGTACATCTTAATACACTCCTTAATACACACTCTCTACCTCTCATTACACTCTACCGGATAATGTATAAACTTATCTGGAAGGGAGGTGTAGCAGATATTTGTTTATAGATTGATGGAGATCTACGGAGCTAATTAACCCTTTGAAGCTCTGACGTGTTTTAGAAGTTTACCCTGGCTATCATTAGACGATTGTATGCAGCTTAGGAAGGATCTGTGGGTATTAAAAGGGTAAATACTATCTCACTCAACCCTCTGACTTCCATATACCGTTACTAATATGAATACAATTGTCTAATAGTAGCCAGAAAACAGAACAGAAACGCGTATTGGAGCTTGAGAGGGTTAATACATAAATAAAATAAACACATACAAATATTCTCCACTTAACCCTTACAGTACCAGCGACGTCTTTTTATATATATTTCAGCTACATTTAGACGATTTTATGAAGCTTAGGAAGGCTATATGGTTGCTAAAAGAATTAATTGAGATAGTCTGTAGTCATTGAGATAGCCTGTAGTAATTGAGATAGTCTGTAGTCATTGAGATAGCCTGTAGTCATTCATTTGATAGACGTCCTTCCTAAGCTGTAATAAATCGTCTAATAGTGGCCAGACTATAATGAAAAGGACGTCACCGGTACTGTAAGGTTTAAGGGGAGGTTTTTAGTTTGGTCCCTAGATATCCTTCAAGCTTAAGATTACACCCCCTTGAGCCCCTTTCAAAATAAATTTGTACATTTTTCGGTAGAAAAATTTCCCGGCTCAAAGCCGGTTCCGCTTAAATTACAGGCTCGCTATCGCTCGCCAGGATAAAATCGACACCTAAATGGCACGAAAAGTCTTAACATTGACAGAAATGGGTTGAAAGTTCTTAAAATCGTCAAAATAATGGGGCGAACGTCTTAAAATCTCAAAATCAATGGGGCTAAACCTGAATGAGAAAGGAGTTCAGTAAAAAAAATCCCTCAAGTGGAAATCTGCCCTTAAGGTGACTGGTTATTTTTTGGGTCTATTTATTTATACATTAATTTATTTATACATTAATTTATTTATACATTAATTTATTTATACATTAATTTATTTATACATTAATTTATCTTTTAGTTTCCAGTTTCTCATGAAATTACAGGTTCACTATCGCTCGCCAGGAAAAAATCGACACCTAAATGGTACGAAAGGTCTGAATATTGACAAAAAAAAAAAAGTCTTAAAATCGCCAAACTAATTGGCCGAACGTCTTACAATCTAAAAACCATGGGGCTAAACATGAGGGAGAAGGGGTGCCAGAAAACCATGGGGCTAAACATGAGGGAGAAGGGGTGCCAGAAAACCATGGGGCTAAACATGAGGGAGAAGGGGTGCCAGAAAACCATGGGGCTAAACATGAGGGAGAAGGGGTGCCAGAAAACCATAGGGCTAAACATGAGGGAGAATGGGTGCCAGAAAACCATGGGGCTAAACATGAGGGAGAAGGGGTGCCAGAAAACCATAGGGCTAAACATGAGGGAGAATGGGTGCCAGAAAACCATGGGGCTAAACATGAGGGAGAAGGGGTGCCAGAAAACCATAGGGCTAAACATGAGGGAGAATGGGTGCCAGAAAACCATGGGGCTAAACATGAGGGAGAAGGGGTGCCAGAAAACCATAGGGCTAAACATGAGGGAGAATGGGTGCCAGAAAACCATGGGGCTAAACATGAGGGAGAAGGGGTGCCAGAAAACCATAGGGCTAAACATGAGGGAGAAGGGGTGCCAGAAAACCATAGGGCTAAACATGAGGGAGAAGGGGTGCCAGAAAACCATAGGGCTAAACATGAGGGAGAAGGGGTGCCAGAAAACCATAGGGCTAAACATGAGGGAGAAGGGGGGCCAGAAAACCGACCCATACCCCCTTAATGGGGGGTGACCTGTTTTTCTGTTATTTCTCTCCTGTTCTCTCTTTCTCTGGCTTGTATCCATTTTACCCCATTCAGCCAACTATTTAGCCCCATCTAGGTGTCCATTTCTTCCTGGCGAGCGATAGCGAGCCAGCATTATATGAAGAAATCCGGCTTCGCCGGAGAGATTTTTCTATCGAAAAATGTACAAATTTAGCCTGCTGTCAAAACATTTTAAAAATATGCTGGCTCGCTACCGCTCACCAGTACAAAATTGACACCTGGATGGGGATAAACGTCTTAAAACAGTAGGCTTAATGGGGCCAAATGGGACGCAATTTTGAGCCTATTAGGGATACTTTAAAGCCTTTGTTACCATCAGGGGTATTTAGAAACCTTTAGTTTAGTTACTTCAACCTCTGCAGTTGTCTTTGAGTTAGCTGTGGGCAGAAAACTAATTTTGGAGAGGTAATTATAAGAGTGAGAGAACTCTATTTCTTATTGCTAATCCGGCAACCTCTGTGTCATATGAGTCTGAAGGGGTTAAGGGGAGATTTCCACTTGAGGGATTTTTTTCTGGACCCCTTTCTCCCTCATGTTTAGCCCCATTGCTTTTGAGATTTTAAGACGTTCGGCCTAGTAGTTTTGACATTTTAAGACATTTTGCCCTATTTTTGTAAATTTTAATACCTTTCGTGCCATTAAGGTGTCGATTTTTTCCTGGCGAGCGATAGCGAGCCTGTAATTTAAGAGCGACCGGCCTCCGGCCGGGAAATTTTTCTGCCGAAAAATTTACAAATTTATCTTGAAAGGGGGTCTAGGGGGTGCATTTTCAAGCTTGATGGAAGTCTAGGAAACACACTAAAAACCTCCCCTTAAGGGGAGATGGGCCCCTTCTCTGGTCCCCCTTCTCCCTCGTGTTTAGCCCCATTAGTTTCAGATTTTAACCCTTTGAAGCTCTGACGCGTTTTAGCAGTTTATGTTGGCTATCATTAGACGATTTTATGCAGCTTAGGAAGGATCTGTGGGTATTAAAAGGGTAAATACTATCTCAATCAACCCTTTGACTTCCATATACCGTTACTAATCTGAATATAATCGTCTAATAGTAGCCAGAAAACAGAACAGAAACGCGTATTGGAGCTTGAAAGGGTCAAGCTCATTTTTCTACCAGTTTTCAAGAGTCCGACGGGGAATGGTTGTGGATATTTTCAAAGTCCGACGGGGAATGGTTGTGGGTATTTTCAAAGTCCGACGGGGAATGGTTGTGGGTATTTTCAAGAGTCCGACGGGGAATGGTTGTGGGTATTTTCAAAGTCCGACGGGGAATGGTTGTGGGTATTTTCAAGAGTCCGACGGGGAATGGTTGTGGGTATTTTCAAAGTCCGACGGGGAATGGTTGTGGGTATTTTCAAGAGTCCGACGGGGAATGGTTGTGGGTATTTTCAAAGTCCGACGGGGAATGGTTGTGGGTATTTTCAAAGTCCGACGGGGAATGGTTGTGGGTATTTTCAAGAGTCCGACGGGGAATGGTTGTGGGTATTTTCAAAGTCCGACGGGGACTGGTTGTGGGTATTTTCAAGAGTCCGACGGGGAATGGTTGTGGGTATTTTCAAAGTCCGACGGGGAATGGTTGTGGGTATTTTCAGCCCATTTGGTCTAGCCATTTGTGCGTTAAAGAGGTTAAGGGGAGATGGGTCGTTTTTCTGGTCCTCCTTCTTCCTCATGTTTAGCCCCATTTGTTTTGCGATTATAAGACGCTCGGCCCATTAGTTTGACGATTTTAACACCTTTCATCCCATTTCGTTGTCAATTTTAAGACCGTTCATGCCATTTAGGTGTCAATTTTATCCTGGTGAGCGATAGCGAGCCTGAAATTTTAAGAGGAATCGGCCTTCGGCCGGGACATTTTTCTACCGAAAATTTGCAAATTTATCTTAAAAGGGGGTCTAGGGTGTTTTTTGTTATGATTGATGGAGGTCTAGCGAGGAAACTATAAAAATATACGAATATATAAATTAATATATAAATTAATATATAAATTAATATATAAATTAATATATAAATTAATATATAAATTAATATATAAATTAATAGACAGACAACAAATAGCCACTATCCCTTTAAGGGGGGTGACCTGTTTTTGTTCTGTCCTTTTCTATCTTTCTCTGGCTTGTATCCATTTGGCCCCATTCAGCCTACTGCTTTAAGACGTTTATGCCCATCCAGGTGTCAATTTTTTACTGGTGAGCGGTAGCGAGCCAGCATATTTTTTATTTTTGTTTGACAGCAGGCTAAATTTGTACATTTTTCGATAGAAAAATGTCACCGGCGAAGCCGGATTTTTTCATATAATACTGGCTCGCTATCGCTCGCCAGGAAGAAATCGACACCTAGATGGGAATAAACGTCTTATAATAGTTGGCTGAATGGGGCCGAATGGATACAAGCCAGAGAAAGAGAGAAAAGGACAGAAATAACAAAAAATATCCACTATCCCCTGAAGGGTTCAGGATTACTGGCCTACCTTATTGGAACAGGGTATAGCTCAGGGTTAGTAGGAGAGTGAGAGAAAGTCACAGAGAAAGTGCTCCCTAATAGAGTCTGTTCATTCTAGGTTGGGGCAGAAATCGTAACCTCCCCCTAACCTCTGTAACTTAAACCTCTAACCTCTAACTTCTAACCTCTAGCTTCTAACTTCTAACCTCTAACCCCTAACCTCTAACCTCTAACCCCTAACCTCTAACCTCTAACCCCTAACCTCTAACCCCTAACCTCTAACCTCAAACCTCTATCTTCTAACCTCTAACCTATAACCTCAAACCCCGAACCTCTAACTTCTAACCTCTAACCCCGAACCTCTAACCACTAACTTCTAACACCTAACCTCTAACTTCAAACCTCTAACACCTAACCTCTAACCTCTAACTTCAAACCTCTAACCCCGAACTTCTAACCTCAAACCTCTAACATCAAAACCTCTAACCTCAAACCTCTAACTTCTAACCACTAACCTCTAACTTTTAACCTCAAACCTCTAACCTCAAACCCCTAACCTCTAACTTCTAACCTCAAACCTCTAACCCCGAACCTCTAACTTCTAACCTCAAACCTCTAACATCAAACCTCTAACCCCTAACACCTAACCTCAAACCTCTAACATCAAACCTCTAACTTCTAACCTCTCTAACTCAAATAGGACTATAGCGTAATCGAGTTCACCCTTTGAGTACCAGTGACGTGTGTTATATTATATGATTGTAATATGAATGATATGGGTTGGGTGTGAATGGTATCTGCCTCTTGTGCAGATTTCCCAGTTCTTATGTTCTTGCAATATACTTCATTAACCCCTTCTGTGTCGGCGATGTCTTTTTGATCTTATTGTAGCTATATTTAGGCGATTTTGTGCAGGTTACGAAGGAGCTGTGGTAGTAAAAAGGGTTAAGTGAGATAGTTCCAAGCCTGTTAATTGCTGGAGACCCTTTTTAAACTGAATAAAATCGTCTAATAGTAGCCAGCAGAAAGTAAAAAAGACGTAGCCGGTACAGAAGGGGTTAAGTGGAGATTTCCACTTAGGGATTCTTTAGTCGACTCCTTTCTCCCTCATGTTTAGCCCCATTGCTTTTCTAATTTTAAGACGTTCTCTTCATTATTTTGACGATTGTAAGAACCTTCGACCCATTTCTGTCAATTTTAACACCTTTTGTGCCATTTAGGTGTCGATTTTATCCTGGCGAGCGATAGCGAGCCTGTAATTTAAGAGGAACCGGCTTTCAGCCGGGAAATTTTTCTACCGAAAAATGTAAACATTTATCTTGAAAGGGGCTCAAAGGAGTGTAATCTTAAGCTTGATGGATATCTAGAGACCAAACTAAAAACCTCCCCTTAATGCGAAAAAAACGGAAAAAGTTTTCAAATTGTTCCGCATACACGATTATTAAAAAGTGTTCAAATTGTTCCGCATACACGATTATTAAAAAGTGTTCAAATTGTTCCGCATACACGATTATTAAAAAGTGTTCAAATTGTTCCGCATACACGATTATTAAAGTGTTCAAATTGTTCCGCATACACGATTATTAAAAAAGTGTTCAAATTGTTACACGATTATTAAAAAGTGTTCAAATTGTTCCGCATACACGATTATTAAAAAGTTTTCAAATTGTTCCGCATACACGATTATTAAAAAGTGTTCAAATTGTTCCGCATACACGATTATTAAAAAGTGTTCAAATTGTTCCGCATACACGATTATTAAAAAGTGTTCAAATTGTTCCGCATACACGATTATTAAAGTGTTCAAATTGTTCCGCATACACGATTATTAAGTGTTCAAATTGTTCCGCATACACGATTATTAAAGTGTTCAAATTGTTCCGCATACACGATTATTAAAAAGTGTTCAAATTGTTCCGCATACACGATTATTAAAAAGTGTTCAAATTGTTCCGCATACACGATTATTAAAAAGTGTTCAAATTGTTCCGCATACACGATTATTAAAAAGTGTTCAAATTGTTCCGCATACACGATTATTAAAAAGTGTTCAAATTGTTCCGCATACACGATTATTAAAAAGTGTTCAAATTGTTCCGCATACACGATTATTAAAAAGTGTTCAAATTGTTCCGCATACACGATTATTACATTTATTATCCATATATTTTCCATACTACCATTCTATATTTCCCCTCAAAAAATGTACAGCGTGGTTCCTCAATACTCTTTGTAGGGTAGGTAAGATATCTAATTAACCCCTTCAGTGTGTTGACATCTTTTTGGCTAACTTTACAAGATTTGTCTCAAGAGCGTGGAATGATCTCACACAGGGTTTTCCTAAAATGCATAAACTCGTTTAAGGGGATGTTTTTAGTTTGGTCTCTAGATATCCATCAAGCTTAAGATTACACCCCCTTGAGCCCCTTTCAAGATAAATTTGTACATTTTTCGGTAGAAAAATGTCCCGGCTGAAAGCCGGTTTCTCTTAAATTACAGGCTCGCTATCGCTCGCCAGGATAAAATCGACACCTAAATGGAACGAAAGATCTTAAAATTGATGACAGAAATGGTTCGAAGGTTCTTAAAATCGTCAAAATAATGGGGCGAACGTCTTAAAATTAGAAAAGCAATGGGGCTAAACGAGAGAGAAAGGAGTCAAGAAAAAAATATCTCAAGTGGAAATCTCCCCTTATCCCCTTGAGCATTAGGACGTAATGTTCATCTTATTCTGGTTACCATTAGACTATCTTCTTTATCTTTTAATTTACCTCTAGGATTCAAAGGGGTAAATATACTCTCGATAAACCCTCTGAATAACATAACGCCTTCTAAATATACTCTCGATAAACCCTCTGAATTATTATGTTCCTTCCAACAACCAACTATACTCCTAAAATCGATTAATGAAATTTACAAACACATGTGGCAGTCCGTGGATTCGAATCCAGGATGCTCACACCGAAAATCAACACCTTATGCATCGCACCACGAACCATAACGCCTTCTAAATATACTCTCGATAAACCCTCTGAATAACATAACGCCTTCTAAATATACTCTCGATAAACCCTCTGAATAACATAACGCCTTCTAAAACTGCAGAAAATCGTCTAATTTTAGCCAGAATGGAAGGTTAAAGGTCATCATAGTGCTGAAAGGGTTAATGATAGCCAGCATAATATAAAGAAATTAATCAATCTACGTTGTTGTTTTTGTCGTTCCCTAAGCTGCCTGGCCGAACAGCCCCGAGTCCCTAAGGAAGGCCATGGCCACGGTTGGGCTTTCCCACAGAGATCTCAAGGAGTGTAGATTGTGTTGTTGGCGTAAGTGATTGTGTGAAATGCAGTCTTCTATGATGTGTTTAATGGTATGGGGTGCTGTGTTACATCCAGGGCAGGTGTCGACGAAAGAGTCATCTAGTCTCTTCTGATAGCTCGGAAAAGCTGGATGGTGTCCGCATCTCAGCCTGGTCAGGTGGACTCTGTCCTCGCGAGGAAGGGAGGATTCAGAAGAATGGATTTCGGGAGGTCGTGCTTGCAGCTGCGTGTTGTCTATGAGTGAGTGGATGGAACGGCGAGAGATATGAGTATGGATGTGCTTCTGGAAGCTGGTTTGGGGTGGGCAGGGAGGGAGAGAAGTCAGTATTTGTGTGTGATAGCGTGTGCTGGGTGTTGTTTTGATATTTCTTGGTGTCTGTGGGTGTGTTGCCATGTAGTGTAGTGGGTGGTGTTGGTTTGTGGAGGCTGCTGCCAGGAATTGAGTGCCTGATTAGGAACTCTGCATGGAGCCCAGACTAATTATAGCCCGTCGTTGTTATGAGCAATAAGTTTCATTTTCCTGTGTACAGTAGGAGGATTAACAGGAGTTGTTTTAGATAATTCATCTATTGATATTATTTTACACGACACATATTATGTAGTCTTTGACTTTGAGGACTTTGGTTTCTTGATGTAGGTGATCTGTAGGTGTAGTAGGTGTGCAGCCTGTCAATCTACGTTATATCCTTCAGTATAGGATAACGCTTTTGATGATGTATTCGGCAGAAAATTACACGACATGTTAAAGCTTTGGAAGAGCCTCATTGGAACGAATGGGAATACAATATCTCAATTAACCTATACAGTTCCAGGGACGTCCCATCATATTCTGGCGACTATTAGATGATTTTATTCTGAAAAAAGAGCCTCCAGCGGTTGACAGGCTTCGAACTATCTCACTTAACCGTTTTTACTACTACTTGTGCTTCTTAAACTTCACAAAATCGTCTAAATATAACTAGAGTATAACACACGTCGCTGGTACTCTGTTAAGGGGGGTCACCTGTTTTGGTTCTGTCCTTTTCTATCTTTCTGTGGCTTGTATCCATTTGGCCCCATTCAGCCTACTGTTTTAAGACGTTTATCCCCATCCAAGTGTCAATTATTTACTGGTGAGCGGTAGCGAGTCAGCATATTTTTAATTTTTGTTTGACAGCAGGCTAAATTTGTAAATTTCTCGATAGAAAAATGTCTCAGGCGAAGCCGGATTTCTTCATATAATGCTGGCTCGCTATCGCTCACCAGGAAGAAATCGACACCTAGATGGGGATAAACGTCTTAAAATAGTTGGCTGAATGGGGCCGAATGGATACAAGCCAGAGAAAGAGAGAACAGGACAGAAATAACAAAAAGCAGGTCACCCCCCTTAAGGGGAGATAGACGTATTTATTTGTTCAATTATATATAGTTTTATTACTATTTTTTTTAGTTTCCTCCCTAGACTTCCATCAAGCTTAAAAAAAATACACCCTCAAGACCCTCCTTCAAGACCCTCCTTCAAGATAAATTTGTACATGTTTCAAAAGAAAAATGTCCGGTTCCTCTTGAATTACAGGCTCGCTATCGCTCGCCAGGAAAACATTGACACCTAAATGACACGAAAAGTCTTAATATTGACAACAAAAATAAGACGAAAGGTCTAAAATCGCCAAACTAATGGATCAAACGTCTTATAATCTGACAACTAATGGAGCTAAACATGGGGAAGAAGGGAGACCAGAAAAACGGCCATTTCCCCTTAAAGTGACTGGTGCGTGCCGATATGGGGTGGGGTTGGCAAGGCCCTTCCCAGCCGTTCAGGAATACGAGTGATAATCATCATCTCTGCCCTACTACGTCTTTGCTGTTTATGCCACCCTCGCACAAGCTGGTTCACCCTATCCCTCCCTCACAACATATCTCTCTCTCTCTGTCTGTCTGTCTGTCTGTCTCTCTCTCTCTCTCTCTCTCACTCACTTACCCTGCCGTTTCTCTCTCTCTCTCTCTCTCTGTCTGTCTGTCTGTCTGTCTCTCTCTCTCTCACACTCACTTACCCTGCCGTCTCTCGCTCTCTCTCATTCTACCTCCTACCTCACCGCACCATATTTCTGTTACCCTACCTCACCCTTGCTCTACCCCTACACTCTTACCCCTAACTACATCCCTGCCTTCTAACCCTTACATCACCCCTTCCGCATCTCACCTTTACCCATAGTCTGTACCACACCCCTACACCGTGCCCCTATCTCACCCCACCCTGTACCACGCCCCTGCCTCACTCCAATACCTTGCCCATTCCTCACCCCAGCCTTACACCGCTCGTCCTCCAATTCCTTGCCTCTGTCTCACTCCAGTCTAACCCCAGTACCTTTCCCCTGCATCACCCCAGCACCCCACCCGTCTCACCAAGCATCCCGTTCCTGTAATACACCCCTGCTTCACCCCAGCACCCCACCTTTGGTTCACCCCAGCACTCCGACCCTGCTCCACCCCAGCACCCTACCCCTTCCTTGCCCCTGCCTCACCCCAGCACCACACCCCTGCCTCACCCCAGCACCACACCCCTGCCTCACCCCAGCACCCCGCCCCTGCCTCACCCCACACTCCACCCCTGCCTAAGCCCGCCCCCTGCCAGTATTGAGTGAGTCACCAGCACCACAAGGATACAGCCACACACACCGACACACAACACTAGCTCAGGCAGGAAACAACACACTGTTTCTCCTTCCTTCACTCCAACAACACCACCACCACCACCACCGTCCGATACACTTCATCCAACACTACTACCACTACACTTTAACTACTGCTACCACACATCAACCAACACTACCACAACCACCACACTGTTTATCCTTCCTTCACTCCAACAACACCACCACCACCATCCGATACACTTCATCCAACACTACTACTACCACTACACTTTAACTACTGCTACCACTCATCAACCAATACTACCACTACCATACACCTACTAACACAACTACCACACAGTTTCTCCTTCCTTCACTCCAACACCACCACCATTCGATACACATCATCCAACACTACTACCATAACACTTTAACTACCACACAACAAACAACACTTTTACCACTACTACTATAATACTTTATTAACTACCACACAACAACCAACACTACCACTACTACCATAACACTTTAACTACCACAGTACAACCAACACTACCATTACTACCATACATCAACCAACACTACCACTACTACCATAATAATTTAACTACCATACATCAACCAACACTACCACTACTACCATAACAATTTAACTACCATACAACAACCAACACTACCACTACTACCATAACAATTTAACTACCACACAACAACCAACACTACCACTACTACCATAACAATTTAACTACCACACAACAACCAACACTACCACTACTACCATAACAATTTAACTACAATACAACAACCAACACTACCACTACTACCACAACAATTTAACTACCACACAACAACCAACACTACCACTACTACCATAACACTTTAACTACCACAGTACAACCAACACTGCCATTACTACCATACATCAACCAACACTACCACTACTACCATAACAATTTAACTACCACACAACAACCAACACTACCACTACTACCATAACAATTTAACTACCATACAACAACCAACACTACCACTACTACCATAACAATTTAACTACCACACAACAACCAACACTACCACTACTACCATAACACTTTAACTACCACACAACAACCAACACGACCACTACTACCATAACAATTTAACTACCATATTTCAAACACCCCTACTACCACACTTTATTTACTGCTACCTTACATCAAGCAATAATAACACTACTACATAACACTACTATCACACATCAACCAACCCTACTACTACCACTTTAATTACTGCTATAGTCTATTAATTATAATTAGGTAAGCAATCTTGACCAATATCCTCTATAAAGCCGGAGTCACACGAGCTGTTTTTCGAGCAAGCTTAACGGGCAAATTATGGTCCGGCAGCTTCAAAAATTACACTTTATCAGAATTCAGCCGCCTAACATACTCTACCTTCAGTCTAGTTACCGATACCAGTGCAAAAAATCCCGAAATATAACTAGAACAAACTTGCTCATGGAAAATTGACGGAAAAATTGTTCGTGTGACAGCGGCTTTACTCAAGACAAAGTAGAGTAATCGAGCTAATATGTTTACCATTTGGGGAGAGTCAATCGGTGAATAGGTGTGGAAGGTTACAGCCCATTTGTTCTAGCCCTTTTAGAGTTACAGAGGATAAAGTTCAAGAATGCTAGCACACTGTCTTATCATGAACAGACAATACCACACATTAACCCTTTCAAGCTCCAATACGCGTTTCTGTTCTGTTTCTGGCTACTATTAGACGATTTTATTCATATTAGTAACGGTATATGGAAGTCAAAGGGTTCATTGAGATAGTTTTTACCCTTTTAATACCCACAGATACTTCCTAAGCTGCGCAAAATCGTCTAATGATAGCCAAAATAAATTGCTAAAACGCGTCAGAGCTTCAAAGGGTTAACCACGACTACCACTACCATGATTTACTCACTGCTACCACACCTCAACCACCACACTGTACTTATAACTACCACACCACTTTACTTACAATTACCACACATCAACCACCACCACCACACCTTACTGCTAATACACATAACCACCACTACCACACACCAACCACTACACTATATGCACTGCTACCACACACCAACCACTACACTATATTCACTGCTACCACACACCAACAACAACCATCACGACCAACACATACTATTTGTTATCTCCTACTACATCACTTGAATTACTACCATCATATAGGCTACCATACACCTACCATACACCTATCTTTCAACTACCACCACACCTCATTTACATACTAACATTAACACACATCCCTAACTTTCACCACACACCCCTCTCGTTTTCACCACACACCAACCACATCACCACACATCCCTATCGTTCATCACACATCGCTCACTTGCATCACAAACTAACCACATCACCACACATCCTTTTCGTTCATCAAACATCGCCCATTTTCACCACACACCAACCACATCACCACACATCCCTATCGTTCACAACACATATCCACACTTCATTTACTCTCCCATATCACTCTCATCATGACAAACCAACATCACCACACGTTGTTTTAGTTCACCACACTTCATTCACTTTCACCACACATAATTTTCATCATCACACATCAACCACATCCCTTTCGTTCGCCACACATACCCCACTGTCATCACACACCACTCAAACCACCACACATCGGTCACTTTCACCCCACATCATTCACTTTCACCTCCCATCACTCATTGCCTCAACTGCCGCCGCCACCACCACCAGCCACTCCACTCCACTCTCTTCCACATAACTCAACAACTACTCCTCCACCTCACTCATCACTTCCACCACTCTCTTCTAATCAGGTCTATTAATTAATTTATTCATATATTTTGTTTAGTTTCCTCCCTAGACCGACTTCCATCAAGCTTAGAAGAACACCCCCTAGACCCCCCTTCAAGATGAATTTGTACATTTTTCAGTAGAAAAATGTCCCGGCCAAAGGCCGATTCCTCCTAATATTACAGGCTCGCTATCGCTCGCCAGGAGAAAATCGACACCTAAATCGCACGAAGGGTCCTAATATTGACAAAGAAATGGGGTGAAAGGGCATAAAATCCCCAAACTAATGGAACCAACGTCTTAAAATCTCAAAACTAGTGGGGCTAAACATCAGGGAGAAGAGGGTCCAGAAAAACGGTATGTCTCCCCTTAACCACTCATCACTCTCTTCTAACCCAGGCCACTCATCTTAACCACTCATCACTCTCTTCTAACCCAGGCCACTCATCTTAACCACTCATCACTCTCTTCTAACCCAGGCCACTCATCTTAACCACTCATCACTCTCTTCTAACCCAGGCCGCTCATCTTAACCACTCATCACTCTCTTCTAACCCCGGCCACTCATCTTAACCACTCATCACTCTCTTCTAACCCAGGCCACTCATCTTAACCACTCATCACTCTCTTCTAACCCAGGCCACTCATATTAACCACTCATCACTCGCTTCTAACCCAGGCCACTCATGTTAACCACTCATCACTCGCTTCTAACCCAGGCCACTCATATTAACCACTCATCACTCGCTTCTAACCCAGGCCACTCATCTTAACCACTCATCACTCTCTTCTAACCCAGGCCACTCATCTTAACCACTCATCACTCTCTTCTAACCCAGGCCACTCATATTAACCACTCATCACTCTCTTCTAACCCAGGCCACTCATATTAACCACTCATCACTCGCTTCTAACCCAGGCCACTCATCTTAACCACTCATCACTCTCTTCTAACCCAGGCCACTCATCTTAACCACTCATCACTCTCTTCTAACCCAGGCCGTCATCTTAACCACTCATCACTCTCTTCTAACCCAGGCCACTCATCTTAACCACTCATCACTCTCTTCTAATTCGGGTCACTTACTCATATCCCCCACTCACTTCCACATGACAACTACTCCTCCTCCACCTCACTCATCCTCTCCCACCACTCACCACTCTTTTCCAATTCAGGTCACTCATATTCACCACACGACTCAATTAACTCATCTTACTCATCAATCCTCATCTCCACCACTCACCACTCTCTCATGTTATCCTCTCTCTCTCTCTCACTCGAAAACACCTCAACTACACCTCATCCTCACTTAATGCACCTCATAATTATCTAAAATCACCATACTTCATCCACCTCCACCACACTTCAACTCCACACCTCATCTAACCCTCCACCTCATCCCCACTTAACCCCTTCTGTACCGGAGTCATCCTTTAATTATATTCTGGCAATGATTAGACGATAAAATTCAGCTTAGGAAGGACCTCTAGCAATAGTAAGGCTTCAAACTATCTCAACCAACCCGTTTAAGGGGAGATATCGACTTGAGGGATTTTTTTTCTGGACCCCTTTCTCCCTCATCTTTAGCTCCATTGTTTTTGAGATTTTAAGACAGTCGCCCCATTAGTTTGGCGATTTTAAGAACTTTCGCCCCCATTTCCGTCAATTTTAAGACCTTTCGTGCAATTTAGGTGCCGATTTTATCCTGGCGAGCGATAGCGAGCCTGTAATTTAAGAGGAACCGGCTTTCAGCCGGGCCATTTTTCTACCGAAAAATTTACAAATTTATCTTGAAAGGGGTTCAAGGGGGTGTAATCTTAAGCTTGAAGGATATCTAGAGACCAAACTAAAAACCTCCCCTTAACTACCACAGATCCTTCCTAAGCTGCACAATATCGTCTAAATATAGCAAGAGTCAAATACAACACACGCTGCTGGTGCTCAAAGGGTTAACCCATTCTGTACCGGCAACGTCTTTTCAGTTTTAATCTAGCCATATTTAGACGATTGTGTGCAGTTTAAGAAGGATCTGTGATAGTAAAGAGTGTGAATTAGGATAGTTGGAAGCCTGTTAATTGCTGGAAGCCCTCTCTAAGAAGGATCTGTGATAGTAAAGAGAGTGAATTAGGATAGTTGGAAGCCTGTTAATTGCTGGAAGCCCTCTCTAAGAAGGATCTGTGATAGTAAAGAGAGTGAATTAGGATAGTTGGAAGCCTGTTAATTGCTGGAAGCCCTCTCTAAGAAGGATCTGTGATAGTAAAGAGAGTGAATTAGGATAGTTGGAAGCCTGTTAATTGCTGGAAGCCCTCTCTAAGAAGGATCTGTGATAGTAAAGAGAGTGAATTAGGATAGTTGGAAGCCTGTTAATTGCTGGAAGCCCTCTCTAAGAAGGATCTGTGATAGTAAAGAGAGTGAATTAGGATAGTTGGAAGCCTGTTAATTGCTGGAAGCCCTCTCTAAGAAGGATCTGTGATAGTAAAGAGAGTGAATTAGGATAGTTGGAAGCCTGTTAATTGCTGGAAGCCCTCTCTAAGAAGGATCTGTGATAGTAAAGAGAGTGAATTAGGATAGTTGGAAGCCTGTTAATTGCTGGAAGCCCTCTCTAAGAAGGATCTGTGGTAGTAAAGAGAGTGAATTAGGATAGTTGGAAGCCTGTTAATTGCTGGAAGCCCTCTCTAAGAAGGATCTGTGATAGTAAAGAGAGTGAATTAGGATAGTTGGAAGCCTGTTAATTGCTGGAAGCCCTCTCTAAGAAGGATCTGTGATAGTAAAGAGAGTGAATTAGGATAGTTGGAAGCCTGTTAATTGCTGGAAGCCCTCTCTAAGAAGGATCTGTGATAGTAAAGAGAGTGAATTAGGATAGTTGGAAGCCTGTTAATTGCTGGAAGCCCTCTCTAAGAAGGATCTGTGATAGTAAAGAGTGAATTAGGATAGTTGGAAGCCTGTTAATTGCTGGAAGCCCTCTCTAAGAAGGATCTGTGATAGTAAAGAGAGTGAATTAGGATAGTTGGAAGCCTGTTAATTGCTGGAAGCCCTCTCTAAGAAGGATCTGTGATAGTAAAGAGAGTGAATTAGGATAGTTGGAAGCCTGTTAATTGCTGGAAGCCCTCTCTAAGAAGGATCTGTGGTAAAGAGAGTGAATTAGGATAGTTGGAAGCCTGTTAATTGCTGGAAGCCCTCTCTAAGAAGGATCTGTGATAGTAAAGAGAGTGAATTAGGATAGTTGGAAGCCTGTTAATTGCTGGAAGCCCTCTCTAAGAAGGATCTGTGGTAGTAAAGAGAGTGAATTAGGATAGTTGGAAGCCTGTTAATTGCTGGAAGCCCTCTCTAAGAAGGATCTGTGATAGTAAAGAGAGTGAATTAGGATAGTTGGAAGCCTGTTAATTGCTGGAAGCCCTCTCTAAGAAGGATCTGTGATAGTAAAGAGAGTGAATTAGGATAGTTGGAAGCCTGTTAATTGCTGGAAGCCCTCTCTAAGAAGGATCTGTGATAGTAAAGAGAGTGAATTAGGATAGTTGGAAGCCTGTTAATTGCTGGAAGCCCTCTCTAAGAAGGATCTGTGATAGTAAAGAGAGTGAATTAGGATAGTTGGAAGCCTGTTAATTGCTGGAAGCCCTCTCTAAGAAGGATCTGTGATAGTAAGAGAGTGAATTAGGATAGTTGGAAGCCTGTTAATTGCTGGAAGCCCTCTCTAAGAAGGATCTGTGATAGTAAAGAGAGTGAATTAGGATAGTTGGAAGCCTGTTAATTGCTGGAAGCCCTCTCTAAGAAGGATCTGTGATAGTAAAGAGAGTGAATTAGGATAGTTGGAAGCCTGTTAATTGCTGGAAGCCCTCTCTAAGAAGGATCTGTGATAGTAAAGAGAGTGAATTAGGATAGTTGGAAGCCTGTTAATTGCTGGAAGCCCTCTCTAAGAAGGATCTGTGATAGTAAAGAGAGTGAATTAGGATAGTTGGAAGCCTGTTAATTGCTGGAAGCCCTCTCTAAGAAGGATCTGTGGTAGTAAAGAGAGTGAATTAGGATAGTTGGAAGCCTGTTAATTGCTGGAAGCCCTCTCTAAGAAGGATCTGTGATAGTAAAGAGAGTGAATTAGGATAGTGGAAGCCTGTTAATTGCTGGAAGCCCTCTCTAAGAAGGATCTGTGGTAGTAAAGAGATTAGGATAGTTGGAAGCCTGTTAATTGCTGGAAGCCCTCTCTAAGAAGGATCTGTGATAGTAAAGAGAGTGAATTAGGATAGTTGGAAGCCTGTTAATTGCTGGAAGCCCTCTCTAAGAAGGATCTGTGATAGTAAAGAGAGTGAATTAGGATAGTTGGAAGCCTGTTAATTGCTGGAAGCCCTCTCTAAGAAGGATCTGTGATAGTAAAGAGAGTGAATTAGGATAGTTGGAAGCCTGTTAATTGCTGGAAGCCCTCTCTAAGAAGGATCTGTGGTAGTAAAGAGAGTGAATTAGGATAGTTGGAAGCCTGTTAATTGCTGGAAGCCCTCTCTAAGAAGGATCTGTGATAGTAAAGAGAGTGAATTAGGATAGTTGGAAGCCTGTTAATTGCTGGAAGCCCTCTCTAAGAAGGATCTGTGGTAGTAAAGAGAGTGAATTAGGATAGTTGGAAGCCTGTTAATTGCTGGAAGCCCTCTCTAAGAAGGATCTGTGATAGTAAAGAGAGTGAATTAGGATAGTTGGAAGCCTGTTAATTGCTGGAAGCCCTCTCTAAGAAGAATCTGTGGTAGTAAAGAGAGTGAATTAGGATAGTTCGAAGCCTGTTAATTGCTGGAAGCCCTCTTTAAGCTAAAGGAAATCGTCTAATAGTAGCCAGAATAAAGCTAAAAAGACGTTGCAGGTACAGAAGGGGTTAATGCGCCTCATATATGCCTACATAGAAACTATACTCTATTTGCTGTTAGTAGGCGGGATATCATGACCTCTATCCTCTGTAATTCAAAAAAGGCTAGAGCAAATCGGCTGTAAATATCCACATCTATTCCTTGACTGACTCTCCTCAAATGGTAGAAGTATTAGCTCGATTACTCTAGTCGTTTTTGAGTTACAGAGGTTAGAGATCATGATTTGTTACAGAGGTTAGAGATCATGATTTGTTACAGAGGTTAGAGATCATGATTTGTTACAGAGGTTAGAGATCATGATTTGAGTTACAGAGGTTAGAGGTCATGATTTGAGTTACAGAGGTTAGAGGTCATGATTTGAGTTACAGAGGTTAGAGGTCATGATTTGAGTTACAGAGGTTAGAGGTCATGATTTGAGTTACAGAGGTTAGAGGTCATGATTTGAGTTACAGAGGTTAGAGGTCATGATTTCTCGCCTACTTACAGCGCATAGTCTATAGTAACGTAACCCTGTCAAGATCCAATACGCGTTTCTTTTCCTTCTTCTGGCTATCATTAGACGATTTTATTCAGATTAGGAGGGATATATGGCAGCTCAGACGGGTTAGTTATTTGGGATACTGACAGGGATCTGCCTTGTGTGGGCCGATCGGCTTTTTGCAGACTCCCATTTTCTTATGTTTTCTTTACCCTCTTCATTCCCACAGACCCTTCCTAAGCTGTATCAAATCGTCTACTGATAGCCAGAATAAAGTGTCAACACGCGTCCTGGTCCTCAAAGTGTCAACACGCGTCCTGGTCCTCAAAGTGTCAACACGCGTCCTGGTCCTCAAAGTGTCAACACGCGTCCTGGTCCTCAAAGGGTCAACACGCGTCCTGGTCCTCAAAGGGTCAACACGCGTCCTGGTCCTCAAAGGGTCAACACGCGTCCTGGTCCTCAAAGGGTCAACACGCGTCCTGGTCCTCAAAGGGTCAACACGCGTCCTGGTCCTCAAAGGGTCAACACGCGTCCTGGTCCTCAAAGGGTCAACACGCGTCCTGGTCCTCAAAGGGTCAACACGCGTCCTGGTCCTCAAAGGGTCAACACGCGTCCTGGTCCTCAAAGGGTCAACACGCGTCCTGGTCCTCAAAGGGTCAACACGCGTCCTGGTCCTCAATGGGTTAAAACGCGTCCTGGTCCTCAAAGGGTTAACACGCGTCCTGGTCCTCAAAGGGTCAACACGCGTCCTGGTCCTCAAAGGGTCAACACGCGTCCTGGTCCTCAAAGGGTCAACACGCGTCCTGGTCCTCAAAGGGTCAACACGCGTCCTGGTCCTCAAAGGGTCAACACGCGTCCTGGTCCTCAAAGGGTCAACACGCGTCCTGGTCCTCAAAGGGTTAACACGCGTCCTGGTCCTCAAAGGGTCAACACGCGTCCTGGTCCTCAAAGGGTCAACACGCGTCCTGGTCCTCAAAGGGTCAACACGCGTCCTGGTCCTCAAAGTGTCAACACGCGTCCTGGTCCTCAAAGGGTCAACACGCGTCCTGGTCCTCAAAGGGTTAACATGCGTCCTGATCCTCAAAGGGTTAACACGTGTCCTGGTCCTCAAAGGGTTAACACGCGTCCTGGTCCTCAAAGGGTCAACACGCGTCCTGGTCCTCAAAGTGTCAACACGCGTCCTGGTCCTCAAAGTGTCAACACGCGTCCTGGTCCTCAAAGTGTCAACACGCGTCCTGGTCCTCAAAGTGTCAACACGCGTCCTGGTCCTCAAAGTGTCAACACGCGTCCTGGTCCTCAAAGGGTTAAGGGGAGACAGACCGTTTTTCTGGACCCCCTTCTCCCTAATGTTTAGCCCCACTAGTTTTGGGATTTTAAGACGTTAGTTCCATTAGTTTGGGGATTTTATGACCTTTCACTCCATTTCTTTGTTAATATTAGGACCCTTCGTGCCATTTAGGTGTCGATTTTTTCCTGGCGAGCGATAGCGAGCCTGTAATTTTAGGAGAAATCGGCCTCTGGCCGGGACATTTTTCTACCGAAAAATGTACAAATCTATCTTGAAGGGGGGTCTAGGGGGTGTTTTTCTAAGCTTGATGGAGGTCTAGCGAGGAAACTAAAACAATATATGAATACATTTATTAATAGACCAACCAAACAGCCACTGTCCCCTTAATATAAGTACCGTGAATATCCAACAAAAACTTCCTATGTTTATGTGAGGAGGGTAAAATATGAAGTTGTTCTTGTGTTGTTGTTGTGGTTGTTGTTGCTGTTGTTATGGTTGTTGTGGTTGTTGTGTTGTTATTGTGGTTGTGTTGTTGTTATGGTTGTTGTTGTTGTGTTGTTGTTATGGTTGTTGTTATGGTTGTTGTTGTTATTGTTGTTGTTGTTATTGTGTTGTTGTTATTGTGTTGTTGTTATTGTGTTGTTGTTGTTGTGGTTGTTGGTGTGGTTGTTGTTATTGTTGTTGTTATTGTTGTTGTTGTTGTGTTGTTGTTGTTGTGGTTGTTGTTGTGTGGTTGTTGTTGTTATGGTTGTTGTTGTTATTGTTGTGGTGTTGTTGTTGTGATTGTTGTTGTTATTGTTGTGGTTGTTGTTGTTGTGGTTGTTGTTGTGTGGTTGTTGTTATGGTTGTTGTTGTTGTTGTTGTTATTGGTGGTGTTGTTGTTGTGATTGTTGTTGTTATTGTTGTGGTTGTTGTTGTTATTGTTGTGGTTGTTGTTGTGTTGTTGTTGTGATTGTTGTGTTGTTATTGTGTTGTTGTTATTGTTATTGTGTTGTTGTTGTTATTGTGTTGTTGCTGTTGTTGTTATTGTGTTGTTGTTGTTGTTATTGTGTTGTTGTTATTGTGTTGTTGTTGTTGTTGTTATTGTGTTGTTATTGTTGTTGTTGTTGTTGTGGTTGTTGTTGTGTGGTTGTTGTTATGGTTGTTGTTGTTATTGTTGTGGTTGTCGTTGTGTTGTTATTGTTGTTGTTGTGTTGTTGTGATTGTGGTTGTTGTGGTTGTTGTTGTGTGGTTGTTATTGTTGTGGTTGTTGTTGTGTTTGTTATTGTTGTTGTTGTTGTGGTTTTTGTTGTTATTGTTGTGGTTGTTGTTGTGTGGTTGTTGTTATGGTTGTTGTTGTTGTTGTTATTGTTGTTATTGTTGTTATTGTTGTGGTTGTGTTGTTGTGTTGTGTTGTGTTGTTATTGTTGTTGTGTTGTTGTTGTGTGGTTGTTGTTGTTGTTGTTGTTGTTGTTGTTGTTCAATCCACGGTGTCACTGCTCGATGACACCGGAACAATGAGAGGGGTCTGGGGGTGTCATTCAAGGTTTACCAAAAGCTAATGGTATATATGCCAAAAAAGAGGCTGCAAAGTTTCGTCAAAATCAATTATTATATTCTTGATATATTTCCTACACACACACACACACACCCACATCCACACACACACCCACACACACCCACCCACACACACACCTATCTGGCAACATGTCAAAACAACAACGATCAAATATTGTCGGATGAACGGTGGTGTGACTCCGCCTTAAGGGGGCCCACCTCGTTTATTTTTTCTCTCTCTCTCCTTCTCTCTCTGGGTTGTATCTATTCGGCCCCATTCAGCCTACTGTTTTAAGACGTTTACCCCCATCCAGGTGTCGTTTTTTTCCTGGCGAGCGGTAGCGAGCCAACATGTCTGTTTAAATGTTTTTGACAGCAGGCTAAATTTGTACATTTTTCGACAGAACAAATTCTCCGGCAGAGCCGGATTTCCCCATACAATGCTGGCTCGCTATCGCTCGCCAGGAAGAAATCGACACCTGGATGGGAATAAACGTCTTAAAACATTAGGCTGAATGGAGCCGAATGGATAGAAGCCAGAGGAAGAGAGAAAAGGAGATAAAGAAAGCAGATCACCCCCCCCTTAACAGTGCTGATGCTCCTCGGGTCATCTGTCAGAGTGCTGATTGACCCCTTCAGCACGATGACGCAATTATCATCTAATTCTGTTTAATTGCTGGAGGCCCTTTTTAAACTGAATGATATCGTCAACTAGTAGCCAGAATAAAGTTAAAAGGACGGCACCAGTACGGAAAGGGTTAAACAAATATTGTGTTAAATAAAAGCCGAATAATCAATACCGGAACAGCAATTGACCACTTGCGAGTTTCAGGCTATAAGGAAGTTGGAACCCGTAAGCATCGATAATAAACACAAATGCAATAAATATGTAAGTCATTGATGGAAAAAAGTATATTGTATCTTATTGTATGTATTTATTAATGCACTACAACCGTATTTAGCTGGTAATTCTGCTAAATATCGATGGCTACAGGGCCAACTTCCTTATAGAACGAAACTCGCAAGTGGTCAATTTATCATCAGCTGTAACACCCCTCTCCCTACACTATAGCTAATACTATAGTCCGTTCATTCCAGGTTGGCCAGAAATAGTAACCTCTAACCTCTGTAACTCAAAAAAAGGCTAGAACAAATGAGCTGTTAATTTCCACACCTATTCCCTGGCCAAGTCTTCCTATTTGGTAGAATTTTAGCTCGATTACTCTAGTCGTTTTTGAGTCACGAGAGGTTAGGGGTTACGATTTCTGCCCCACCTAGAATGAACAGACAATAGACTACTTTATTAACCCTTTGAAGATTATGACACATTTTGACAATTTAATCTGGCTATCATTAGACAATCTTATACAGTTTAGGAAGGATCTGTGGGAGTTAATAGGATAAAGACTATCTCAATCAACCCTCGGACTTCCATATACCGTTACTAATCTGAATAAAATCCTCTGATTATGCCAAGAAAACAGAAGAGAAATAAGTCATTGCATTTTCTAAGGGTTAATTTTAGAATATACTTGTCGTGGTCACAGATTTATTCCAATTAAATCTATGTGATAGAACATAATATAACACATTAACCCTTTGAAGCTCTGACGCGTTATAGCAGTTTATTTTGGCTATCATTAGACGATTTTATGCAGCTTAGGAAGGATCTGTGGGGATTAAAAGGGTAAATACTATCTCAATCAACCCTTTGACTTCCATATACCGTTACTAATCTGAATATAATCGTTTAATAGTCGCCAGAAAACAGAACAGAAACGCGTATTGGAGCTTGAAAGGGGTAACACAAGTGAAGTCCAGATTAGTATTTTATATTTACGTAATACAGCGGGTCATAAGAAGAAACACAAATTCTAGACAATTTTCGATATAATTGATGAAATATATAATAAACTATATATATAATAAACTATACCGGTATATATAATAAACTATATATATAATAAACTATATATATATATATATATATATATATATATAATAAACTATATATATATATAATAAACTATATATATAATAAACTATATATATATACTAACTATATATATAATAAAGGGTATACTAACTATATATATAATAAAGGGTATACTAACTATATATATATAATAAACTATATATATACAGTATAATAAACTATATATATATATATAAACTATATAAAGATATATATATAATAAACTATATATATATAATAAACTATATATATATAATAAACTATATATATATAATTAACTATATATAAATTAACTATATATAAATTAACTATATATAAATTAACTATATATAAATTAACTATATATAAATTAACTATATATAAATTAACTATATAATATATAATAAACTATATATATATAATTAATTAACTATATATAATTAATAAACTATATATAATTAATAAACTATATATAATTAATAAACTATATATAATTAATAAACTATATATAATTAATAAACTATATATAATTAATAAACTATATATAATTAATAAACTATATATAATTAATAAACTATATATATATATTAAACTATATATATATAATTACTTAAACTATATATATAATAAACTAATATATAATAAACTATATATAATAAAATATATATATATAATAAAATATATATATATAATAACTATATATATAAATAAAAAACTATATATAAATAAAAAACTATATATAAATAAAAAACTATATATAAATAAAAAACTATATATAAATATATAATAAACTATATATATATATATAATAAACTATATATATATAATAAACTATATATATAATAAACTATATATATAATAAACTATATATATAAATAACTACATATATAATAAACTATATATATAATAAACTATATTATCTATAATAAACTATATATAGATATAATAAACTATATATATAATAACTATATATATATAATAATCTATATATATATATTAAACTATATAAATATATATTAAACTATATATAGATATAATAAACTATAGATATATAATATAATAAACTATATATATATAATAAACTATATATATAATAAATATATATAATAAACTATATATATAATAAACTATATATAAAAACTATATATATAATAATAAAACTATATATATAATAAACTATATATATATATATATATATATAATAAACTATATATATATAATAAACTCTATATAATAATAATAAACTCTATATAATAATAAACTCTATATAATAAACTCTATATAATAATAAACTCTATATAATAATAAACTCTATATAATAATAAACTCTATATAATAAACTCTATATAATAAACTCTATATAATAAACTCTATATAATAAACTCTATATAATAATAAACTATATAATAATAAACTCTATATAATAATAAACTATATAATAATAAACTCTATATAATAATAAACTATATATATAATAAAATGCATATATAATAAATATAAACTAAATGCATATATAATAAATATAAACTAAATGCATATATAATAAATATAAACTAAATGCATATATAATAAACTAATATATAATAAACTCTATATAATAATAAACTATATATAATAATAACTATATGAGATATAAACTATATATATATAATAAACTATATATATATAATAAACTATATATATAATAAACTATATATATAATAAACTATATATATAATAAACTATATATATAATAAACTATATATATAATAAAATATATATTATATAAATATAACTATAATAATATATATAATAAACTATATATATATAATAAACTATATATATATAAATAAAACTATATATATATAATAAATATATATAATAAACTATAGATATAATAAACTATAGATATTTAGAGAGTAAACTATAGATATAATAAACTATAGATATCTAGAGAGTAAACTATATATATAATAAATATATATAAAATTATATATATATAATAAACTATATATATATAATAAATATATAGATATATAACTATTATATATATAAAACTAATATATATAAATAATATAATTATATATAAACTAATATATAATAATATATATATATATAATAAACTATATATATATAATAAACTATATATATCTAATATAAACTATATATATAATAAACTATATATATATATATAATAAAAATATATATATAATAAACATATATATATATAATAAACTATATATATAATAAACTATATATATAATAAACTATATATAATATAATAAACTATATATATATATAATAAACTATATATATATATAATAAACTATATATATAATAAACTATATATATATATATATAAATATATATAAATATATATATATAATAAATATATATATAATAAAAATACTATATATATATAAACTATATATATAATAAATAAACTATATATATAATAAAAATATATATATATAATAAATATATATATATAATAAACTATATAAATAATAAACTAATATATATACAGTATATATATAATAAACTATATAATAATATAATAAACTATATATATATATAATAAACTATATATATATAATAAACTATATATATAATAAAACTAATAACTATATTATAATAAACTATATATATAATAAACTATAATATATAATACTATTATATAATACACTAATATATATAATAAACTATATATATATAATAAACTATATATATAATAAACATATATATATAAACTATATATATATAATAAACGTATATATAATAAACTAATATATATAATAAACTATAAATATATATAATAACTATATAGATATATAAATTAATAATATATAATAAACTAATATATATATAATAAACTATACTATATATATATTAAAAGATATATATAATAAACTATATATATATAAACTATATATATAATAAAACTATATATATATATAATAAACTATATATATATAATAAACTATATATATATATAATAAACTATATTATTAATAAACTATATATATAAAAACTATTCATATAATAACCTATATATATAATAAACTATATATATAATAACTATATATATATAATAATATATATCTATAAAAGTAAACTCTATATAATAAACTCTATATAATAAACTCTATATAATAATAAACTATATAATAATAAACTCTATAATAATAAACTCTATATAATAAACTCTATATAATAAACTCTATATAATAATAATATATTATATATTAAACTATATATATAATAAACTATATATATATATATATAATAAACTATATATATATAATACTATATAATAAACTATATATATAATAAACTATATATATAATAAACTATATATATAATAAATATATATATATAATAAACTATATATATAATAAACTATATATATAATAAATATATATATATAATAAACTATAGATATAATAAACTATATATATAATATATATACTATAATATATATATATAATAAACTACTATATATATATAATAAACTATATATATAATAAACTATATATATAATAAAAAACTATATATATATAATAAATATATATAATAATAAATATAAACTATAGATATAATAAACTATAGATATTTAGAGAGTAAACTATATATATAATAAACTATAGATATAATATATAACTATATATATATAATAAAGGGTATACTAACTATATATATATAATAAACTATATATATATAATAAACTATTATATAAACTATATATATAATAAATATATATATAATAAACTATATATATAATAAACTATATATACTAATAAACTATATATATAATAAATATATATATAATAAAAACTATATATATAATAAACTATATATATATAAAATATATATATAATAATAAATTAAACTATATATATAAACTATATATATATAATAAACTATATATATATAATAAACTATATATACTTAATAACTATATATATAATAAACTATATATAATATAGATTAAACTATATATATAGATAATAAACTATATATATAGATATTATAAACTTATATATATAATAAACTATATATATATAATAAACTATATATATAATAATATATATATATATAATAAACTAATCTATATATATATATATAATAAACTATATATAATAGATATACTATATATAATACTATATATATATAAACTATATAGATATAACTATATATATATATATATATATATCTATAAACTATATATATAAATAAACTATTATATAATAAACTATATATATAATAAACTATATATATATATAATAAAACTATATATATATAATAAACTATATATATATATAATAAACTATATATATATAATAAACTATATATAATATATATATATACTATAAATATAATAAACTATATATATAATAAACTATATATATAATAAACTATATATATATCTATAAACTATATAATTATCTATAAACTATATAATTATCTATAAACTATATATATATCTATAAACTATATATATATCTATAAACTATATATAATTTATAACTATATATATAAAATATATATATATTAATATATATAATAAACTATATATATATATAATAAAAGATACATAAACTATATATATATATATAATAACTATATATATATAATAATAATAACTAATATAATATATATATAATAATATATTAAACTATATATATTAATAAACTATATATATATATCTATAAACTATATATATATATTATAAATAAACTATTATATATAATAAACTATATATATATAATAAACTATATATATAATAAACTATATATATATAAAAAACTATATATATAATAGAACTATATATAAACTATATATAATATAATAAACTATATATATATAAAATATATATATATAAATATACTATATATATATAAACTATATTATATATATATAATAAACTATATATATATAATAAACTATATATATATAATAAACGTTATACTAATTATATATATAATAAAGGCTATACTAACTATATATATAATTAAAGGCTATACTAACTATATATATATAATAAACTATATATATATAATAAACTATATATATAATATATAATATATATATAATATATATATACTGTATATATATATATAATAAACTATATATATATAATAAACTATATATAATAAACTATATATATAGTAAACTATATATATTATATAATAAACTATATATATATATAATAAACTATAATTATATAACTATATATAATAAATATATATATATATATAATAAAACTATATATATATAATAATAACTATATATATATAATACACTATTATATATATAAACTATATATATATAAACTATATATATATAAACTATATATATATAAACTATATATATATAAACTATATATATATTTACAGAATATATATATAATATATATATAATAAACTATATATATATCTATATATATAAACTATATATAATTAAACTATATAATATATATAATAAAATATATATATAATAAACTATATATATATTAAATTATATATATATAATACTAATATATATATATAATAAACTATATATATAATAATAAACTATATATATAACTAAATATATAATAATAAACTATATATACTATAAACTATATATATATAATAAACTATATATATATAATAACTATATATATATAAACTAAACTATATATATATTAAACTATATATATATAATAAACTATATATATATAATAAACTATATATATAATAAACTATATATATAATAAACTATATATATATAATAAACTATATATATATAATAAACTATATATATAATAAACTATATATATAATAAACTATATATATAATAAACTATATATATATAATAAACTATATATATATAATAAACTATAGATATAATAAACTATAGATATTTAGAGAGTAAACTATATATATAATAAACATATACTATAATATATAATATATACTATATATATATAATAAACATATACTATAATATATAATATATACTATATATATATAATAAACATATATATAATAAACTATATATATATATATAATAAACTATATATATAATAAACTATATATATATAATAAACTATATATATAATAAACTAGGAATGAAACAAGCCCACACCAATAGTTTCCTTAAGGGAGGTTTTTAGTTTGGTCTCTAGATATCCATCAAGATTAAGATTACACCCCCTTGACCGCCTTTCAAGATAAATTTGTACATTTTTCGGTAGAAAAATGTCCCGGCTGAAAGCCGGTTCCTCTTATATTACAGGCTCGCTATCGCTCGCCAGGATAAAATCGACACCTAAATGGCACGACAGGTCTTAAAATTGACAGAAATGGGTCGAAAGTTCTTACAATCGTCAAAATAATGGGGCGAACGTCTTAAAATTAGAAAAGCAAGGGGGCTAAACATGAGGGAGAAAGGAGTCAAGAAAAAAAAATCCTCAAGTGGAAATTTCCCCATAACACGTGTAAATACTACTACCACAACAACAACTACTAAGGTACTACTAATAATAATAATAATAATAATAAAAATAATAATAATAATAATAATAATTAATAATAATACAAATAATAATAATAATAATAATAATAATAAAAGTCTACGTGGTTTGTCTCTGCTCCAACACCCACCTAATTTCTCTTGACTAGTGTTTACAAGCTCAGTGTCAAATAACTCTAGGGGAACCAAATGTTTAAGTCGGGATATATAAGGTAGGTAGGTGGGTGGCTTACACACATATTAGGTGGGTAATAATTTAATGTAAGGGAATTTTCTGCACCTGAGAATATTTAAGAGGTATATTATAATCGTATGGTGGATTGGAAGGTGGAGTGGGGGGGAAGGGGGGAGATGGTTGGAGGAGAGGTGGAGGAGAGATGGTTGGAGAGGGAGGAAGGGGAGGGAGGGTGCTAGGTTGGGGAGGATGGAGGGTGAGGGAGAGATGGTTGGAGAGGGAGGAAGGGGAGGGAGGGAGCAAGGCTGGGGAGGATGGAGGGTGTGGTAGGGTGGGGGAGAGATGGTTGGAGAGGGAGGGAGGGAGCAAGGCTGGGGAGGATGGAGGGTGAGGGAGAGATGGTTGGAGAGGGAGGAGGGGGAGGGTGCAAGGTCGGGGAGGATGGAGGGTGTGGTAGGGTGGAGAAGAGATGGTGAAGGGGGTGGAGGGGGTGGAAGGGGATGGAGGGTGCAAGGTCGGGGAGGATGGGGGAGGGGGAGGGTGAGATGGTTGGAGATAGGGAGGAGGGGCAGGGAGGGTGTAAGGTTATGGAGGGGGAGGGAGGGTGGAGCTTGAGGAGAGGGGGTGAGGGAGAGATGGTTGGAGAGGGGGAGGGAGGGTGCAAGGGTGGGGAGGATGGAGGGTATGGGAGGGTGGGGTGCACAGTTGGGGAGGATAGAGGGTGTGGGAGGGTGGGGTGCACAGTTTGGGGAGAGGGGTTGAGGAGGATGGAGGGTGGGAGAGGATGTAGGGGAGGGAGGATGAAGTTTAAGGACATAGTGGAGAGAAGGAAGGGAGTGGGAGAGTGAAGTGTGAATTAGTGTGAAGAGTCAATAAGTGTGACATAAGATAGTGAAGTGTGTTAGTGAAGCGTGATTTAGAGTGAATGTGTGAATCAGAGTGAACTATGAGTAATACAGTGTGAGTTGGAGTAAAGTTTGAACGTTAAGTGTGTTCGTGATGTGAGAATGAAGTGTGAGTCGGTGTGAAGTGTGAGTCGGTATGAAGTTAGAGTGGATGTTAAGTGTGAGTCGGTGTAAAATGTGGGTCGGTGTGAAGTGTGAGTCGGTATGAGCGGCGAGGGGCGTCGCGCTCCTTGGTGCCGCTAGAAGAGCGGCGAACACATCCAAAAGGTATGAGTTAGTGTGAAGTGTGAGTCGGTTTGAAATGTGAGGCAGTGTGAAGTGTGAGTCGGTATGAGTTAGTGTGAATTGTGAGTCAGTGTGAAGTGTGAGTCAGTGTGAAAAAATAGTTAGTATGAAGTGTGAGTCAGTGTGAAGTGTGAGTCATTGAGAAGTGAGTCAGTGGGAAGTGTGAGTCTATGTGAAGTGTGAGTCTATGTGAAGTGTGAGTTAGTGTGAAAAGTGAGTTAGTATGAAGTGTGAGTCAGTGTGAAAAGTGAGTTAGTAAGAAGTGTGAATCAGCGTGAAATGTGAGTCAGTGTCAAGTGTGAGTCAGTATAAATAGTACGCACCATAATGAAGTGTGAGTGAGGTAGGTACTTCAAAGGGGGGGATTTCCACTTGAGGGACTTTTTTCTTGACCCCTTTCTCCCTCATGTCTAGCCCCATTGCTTTTGAGATTTTAAGACGTTTTCCCCATTAGTTTGGTGATTTTTAAGAATTTCCGCCTCATTCTGTCAATTTTAAGACCTTTCGTGCCATTTAGGTGTCGATTTTATCCTGGCGAGCGATAGCGAGCCTGTAATTTAAGAGTAATCGGCCTTCGGCCGGGAAATTTTTCTACCGAAAAATGTACAAATTTATCTTGAAAGGGGGTCAAGGGGTGAAATTTTAAGATTGCTGGAGGAGTAGGAAACAAACTAGAAACCTCCCCTTAAATGTGACTCGGACGGTAACCCCTACATAAACAAACTATTTTCTAAAGCTGGTGTCACACGAGCGATTTTTCCGTCAATTTTTACGGGCAAATGTAGTCTGGCAGCTTCAAAATACAAGTTCCCTAAGAATTAAACTAGCTAACATAATCTACCTTCGATCTAGTTTCCAATTCCAATGCAAAAATATCCCTAAATATCATAAGAAAAAACTTGCTCATGGAAAATTGACGGAAAAAGCGCTCGTGTGACAGTAGCCATGGTGTCACACGAGCGATTTTCCAGGCAATTTGTACCGGCAATTGTAGTCTGGGATCATCCAAATTCAAGTCTTATTATAAATCAGGCACCTAGCATAATGTACCTTAAGGGGGTGACCTGTTTTTTTTTATTTCTGTAATTTTCTCTCTTTCTCTGGCTTGTATCCATTCGGCCCCATTCAGCCAACTATTTTAAGACGTTTATCCCCATCTATGTGTCGATTTCTACCTGGCGAGCGATAGCGAGCCAGCTTTATATTAAGATATCCGGCTTCGCCGGAGACATTTTTCTATCGAAAAATGTACAAATTTAGCCTGCTGTCAAAAACATTTGAGAAATATGCTGGCTCGCTACCGCTCGCCAGTAAAGAAAATTGACACCTGGATGGGGATAAACGTCTTAAAACAGTAGGCAGAATGGGGCCAAATGGATACAAGCCAGAGAAAGAGAAACATGAGAGAACATTTAATGCAGGTCACCCCCCTTCAGTCTAGTTTCCGATACCAGTGTGAAAGTTTCAAAATATTAAGAGAACAAAGTTACTCATAGAAAATGGCCGGAAAAAGCGCTCGTGTGACAGCGCCCTAACAATGTCAAACTATTCTATCTATCTATCTATCTATCTATCTATCTATCTATATACTCAGGCCCAATCCACTGGCATTCACTTTTCCTTCACCTTCCTAACTACTACTATAATATCTCTCTCTCTCTCTCTCTCACACACACACACACACTCTCTCTCTCTCTCAAGAACCATAGCTGGATTATAAAATTTAACAAGTTCAACATTTGCGGAAACTTTTTCACATAAATGATCTACTTTACCTGGAACAAACTTCCCTCAGAAGTTGTATACAATTCTTCAACTTCAAGAAGAGAGTAGATAGTATTTGGACATTCTGTAATGAGTTCCGTGCCCTACACAATCTCTCCTTTTCCACTTCGAGTATCTCCCCAGAATGGGCAGCAAGGTCTCTGAGATACTAACTATTCCTTGTAACTCCTTGTAATTCTTTTCGGTCTGGTCGGGCGGAACAGCTGCTGGCGACTAAGTCCAGGTGCTGAGAGAGAGAGAGAGAGAGAGAGAGAGAGAGAGAGAGAGAGAGAGAGAGAGAGAGAGAGAGAGAGAGAGAGAGAGAGAGAGATATATATATTTTGCATAGATTAACCCCTTCTGTACCGGCGACGTCTTGTTTACTTTATACGATTTTATTCAGTTAAAACAAAGGGACCTCCAGCAATGAACAGGCTTCGAACTATCTCACTTAACCATTTTACTACCATAGATCCTTCTTAAGCTGCGCAAAATCGTCTAAATATAACTAGATAACAAACTTCCAAAGACGTCGCCGGTACGGAAGGGGTTAACTGAGACACATTGATAACGCATCCAGTACCTTACGATCCTAGCGAGGTGATGAAGACTTAATTCTAGTAGAGACAGCTAAACCACAATTATAATAAGTGGAAGAAAATGATAGCAAAGCCGAAGGTCGACAGCGAGCGAGAGAGAGAGAGAGAGAGAGAGAGAGAGAGAGAGAGAGAGAGAGAGAGAGAGAGCGAGAGCGAGAGCGAGAGAGAGAGAGAGAGAGCGCGAGCAAGGGGCTGCCACATACAGGAAAGAGAGAAGGGTCGGTGAGGTAGGAAGAGAAAAGAGAAAGAGAAAGAGAGAAGGTAGACGGGAGGGGAGGGGAGGGTGCGGAGTTCAACGAGAGAGAGAGAGAGAGAGAGAGAGAGATTGAGTGTGCTTATGTGTGTGTAGTTGTATGTGCGCTAAGTGTATTTAGATCGCCTGTATATATGTGCTTAAGAGAGAGAGAGGCGGTGAGTGTAGGTGGAACAAGACAAAGAGTTAAAATAGGACCACTAATACACATCACAAGCAGAAGGAAGGGTTAATGGAAGGTATTTAGTTTATTCCCTAGACTTCCATCAAGCTTAAAATTAAACCCCCTTGACCCCCTTTCAAGATAAATGTGTACATTTTTCGGTAGAAAAATGTCCCGGCCGAAGGCCGGTTCCTCTTAGATTACAGGCTCGCTATCGCTCGCCAGGAAAAAATCGACACCTAAATGGTACGAAAGGTCTTAAAATTGACAGAAATCGGGCAAACGTTCTTAAAATCGCCAAAATAATGGGGCAAACGTCTTAAAATCTCAAAAGCAATGGGGCTAAACACGATGGAGAAAGGGGTAAAGAAAATAATCCCTCAAGTGGATATCTCCCCTTAAAGAGGAGTCACAAAGAGGGAATCCCGGCCTGCACAAGAGAGATAAAGTTGATTCACACGACCGATGTATTCAGTTTAGGAAGGATCTCTAGCAATTATTATTATAAGGCTTCTAACTATCCCAATCAACCCATTTTGACTACCACAGGTCCTTCCTAAGCTGCATAAAATCGTCCAAATATAGCTAGCATTAGATACAACAGACATCCCCGGTACAGAAGGGGTTAATCGGCATCTATATTTTCGGCAACTTACAATCGGGAACATTATTTCAGGCAACTTTATTTCTGGCAACTTTTAATCGGTAGCTTTAGTTCCAGCAACTTTTGATTGGCAACTATATTTCCGACAACTTTTAATGGACAACTTTAATGCCGGTAACTTTTAATCAGCCACTTTATTCACGGCAATTATTAATCAGCAACTCAATCATTGGCAAGTTTTAATCAGCAACTTTTCCCAACAACTTTGAGTCAGCTTCTTTTCTGGCAACTTTTATATCGGCAATTTTATTTTCGGCAACTTTATTCACTGCAACCTTTAATCAGCCACTTTATTAATGGCAACTGTTTAATCGGCAACTTAATTTTGGGGAACACTTTAATGGTACTTTTCTGCACTTATATAAAGTGCATTATTGTATATACATAATCATTATAATAATAAGTGTATCTGAAATTTATTTAAGGGGAGATTTCCACTTGAGGGATTTTTTTATTTACCCCTTTCTCCCTCATGTTTTTTTCCCCCGCTTTTGAGATTTTAAGACGTTCGCCACATTAGTTTGGCAATTTTAAGAACTTTTGCCCCATTTATGTCACTTTTAAGACCTTTCGTGCCATTTAGGTGTCGATTTTTTCCTGGCGAGCGATAGCGAGCCTGTAATTTAAGAAGAACTTCGGCCGGGAAATTTTTCTACCGAAAAATTTACAAATTTATCTTGAAAGGAGGGTCTAGGGGGTGTAATTTCAAGCTTGATGGAAGTCTAGGAAACACACTAAAAACCTCCCCTTAAGTGAATTGAATTCTGGCAATGACTATACTGAAGGTATAATTGAATTATAGCAATGACTATACTGAAGGTATAATTGAATTATAGCAATGACTATACTGAAGGTATAATTGAATTATAGCAATGACTATACTGAAGGTATAATTGAATTATAGCAATGACTATACTGAAGGTATAATTGAATTATAGCAATGACTATACTGAAGGTATAATTGAATTATAGCAATGACTATACTGAAGGTATAATTGAATTATAGCAATGACTATACTGAAGGTATAATTGAATTATAGCAATGACTATACTGAAGGTATAATTGAATTATAGCAATGACTATACTGAAGGTATAATTGAATTATAGCAATGACTATACTGAAGGTATAATTGAATTATAGCAGTGACTATACTGAAGGTATAATTGCAGTTGCCAAAGTTCTGCATAACATCGGTAGCACTTTAAGCCGTCCAGTACCGGTGACATCCTTTTAATCATATTCTATCAATGATTAGACGCTTTTATTCAGCTTAGGAAGGACCTCTAGCAATAATAAGGCTTCAAACTATCTCAACCAACCCTTTTAACTACCCCAGATCCTTCTTAAGCTGCATATTATCGTGTACATATAATATAGAATATAACACACGTCGCTGGTACTCAAAGGGTTAACTCTTGAGTATAGTGTTTCATATTATTTTTATTCTGGGAAACATTAGACAATTTAATTTAAAACAAAAAGGCCTCTTGAATTTAAAGAAGAGGGTCTGGAAAAGAGTATATGAGGGTCTGGAAAACAGTATATGAGGGTCTGGAAAAGAGTATATGAGGGTCTGGAAAAGAGTATATGAGGGTCTGGAAAACAGTATATGAGGGTCTGGAAAACATTATATGAGGGTCTGGAAAAGAGTATATGAGAGTCTGGAAAAGAGTATATGAGGGTCTGGAAAAGAGTATATGAGGGTCTGGAAAACAGTATATGAGGCTCTGGAAAACAGTATATGAGGGTCTGGAAAACAGTATATGAGGGTCTGGAAAACAGTATATGAGGCTCTGGAAAACAGTATATGAGGGTCTGGAAAACAGTATATGAGGGTCTGGAAAACAGTATATGAGGGTCTGGAAAACAGTATATGAGGCTCTGGAAAACAGTATATGAGGGTCTGGAAAACAGTATATGAGGGTCTGGAAAACAGTATATGAGGGTCTGGAAAACAGTATGTGAGGGTCTGGAAAACAGTATATGAGAGTCTGGAAAACAGTATGTGAGGGTCTGGAAAACAGTATATGAGGGTCTGGAAAACAGTATATGAGGGTCTGGAAAAGAGTATGTGAGAGTCTGGAAAACAGTATGTGAGGGTCTGGAAAACAGTATATGAGGGTCTGGAAAACAGTATATGAGGGTCTGG
>CM064531.1:515298-629876 GCA_032716605.1 Paralithodes platypus
AATAAAGTTATTCATTTACAAACGCAGTCAGTCGCGGGTTTGATGCGAGATATTTGTCTAGGCGGAGTTTAAATGAATCAACAGTGCTGCAGTCTATAACGTCTCGGGGAAGCCCATTCCACAAGTTGACAACTCGATTGAAGAAGAAATTCTTAGATTCGTGTGAGCTAAAAGATTTACCAATAATTTTGCAACCGTTTCCCCCCGTGTAATTAGATTGGTCGATAGTGAAGTACTTACTACAGTTCATATTGTCGATGCCTTTCATGATTTTGAACACTTGAATTAGGTCACCTCTTAATCTGCGCTGGGTTAAAGGAAATAGATTTAATTCTCTAAGACGCTCTTCGTATGGTTTGTTCTTTAGGCTAGGTATCATTTTGGTAACTCTACGTTGAACTCGTTCTAGCTTGTTTATGTCTTTTTGGTAATAAGGGCACCAGCATTGAACGCAGTATTCCAGAAGAGGGCGGACTAAGGAATTGTAAAGGGTTAGGATAACGTCTTTGGATTCATGCTCAAATGACCTGCCTATAAAGCCAATTATTTTGTTTGCCTTAACAACTTCTGAACATTGTTGACTCGGTTTTAGGTTACTTGATATTGTTACTCCCAGATCGGTTTCTCTGTTTACATTCTTAAGCTGAGTGCCATTCATCGAATAGTTTGCTTTCTCATTTAGGTATCCGATATGTAGTACTTTACATTTATCCGCATTGAAACTCATTTGCCAAATTTGAGCCCAATGTGACAATTTATCTAGATTGTGTTGCATATCGTCAACTTGATCTTTTTGAGAGTACGCTATTTGCAATTTTTGTATCGTCAGCAAATTTTGAGATTGTACAGGTGAGACCCTCATCTATGTCGTTGATGTAAATTAGAAAGAGAATTGGTCCTAGTACCGATCCCTGGGGTACCCCGCTACTTACATTGGTCCATTTAGATGCCTTACCGTTTATGATTACTCTTTGCTTTCTGTCGCTGAGCCAATTTTCTATCCATTTCAACACACCGTCTTGTATTCCATGCGCTTTTAGTTTAGCAGTAAACGTTTGTGGGGAACTTTGTCAAAGGCCTTTTGAAAATCAAGGTATATAATATCTACAGCTTTACTCTCATCGTAGAGGTTGAGGATATCGTGGAAGAAGTCTAAGAGGTTTGTTAAACAGGAACGTTTTTTACGAAAGCCGTGTTGAGTATCTTTAGAGAGAGAGAGAGAGAGAGAGAGAGAGAGAGAGAGAGAGAGAGAGAGAGAGAGAGAGAGAGAGAGAGAGAGAGAGAGTACAAAGGGAGTACAAAGGAAATCAAGCAACAACAGATCTAGTGACCCTTCTAGGTTGCTTGTCCTCCAAAACACTGAGGATCAAGTGTCCAAACAGTGGTTTAGAGTGGGTAAGGGAACATTGGAAAGGGAATTACTGCCCTGGAACTAATGTCCGTGGCAGGATTAGGAAGTTAGTAGGGGACAGATGGGTTAGTAACTGAGGGGGGGATAAAATAAAGTTATTCATTTACAAACGCAGTCAGTCGCGGGTTTGATGCGAGATATTTGTCTAGGCGGAGTTTAAATGAATCAACGGTGATGCAGTCTATAACGTTTCGGGGAAGCCCATTCCACAAGTTGACAACTCGATTGAAGAAGAAATTCTTAGATTCGTGTGAGTTAAAAGATTTACCAATAATTTTGCAACCGTTTCCCCGCGTGTAATTAGATTGGTCAATAGTGAAGTACTTACTACAGTTCATATTGTCGATGCCTTTGATGATTTTGAACACTTGAATTAAGTCACCTCTTAATCTGCGCTGGGTTAAAGGAAATAGATTTAATTCTCTAAGACGCTCTTCGTATGGTTTGTTCTTTAGGCTAGGTATCATTTTGGTAACTCTACGTTGAACTCGTTCTAGCTTGTTTTATATCTTTTTGGTAATAAGGGCACCAGGATTGAACGCAGTATTCCAGAAGAGGGCGGACTAATGAATTGTAAAGGGTTAGGATAACTTCTTTGGATTTATGCTCAAATGACCTGCCTATAAAGCCAATTATTTTGTTTGCCTTCTTAACAACTTCTGAACATTGTTGACTCGGTTTTAGGTTACTCGATATTGTTACTCCCAGATCGGTTTCTCTGTTTACATTCTTAAGCTGAGTGCCATTCATCGAATAGTTTTGCTTTCTCATTTAGGTATCCGATATGTAGTACTTTACATTTATCCGCATTGAAACTCATTTGCCAAATTTGGGCCCAACATGACAATTTATCTAGATTGTGTTGCATATCGTCAACTTGTTCTTTTGAGAGTACGCTATTTGCAATTTTTGTATCGTCAGCAAATTTTGAGATTGTACAGGTGAGACCCTCATCTATGTCGTTGATGTAAATTAGAAAGAGAATTGGTCCTAGTACCGATCCCTGGGGTACCCCGCTACTTACATTGGTCCATTTTGATGCCTTACCGTTTATGACTACTCTTTGCTTTCTGTCGCTGAGCCAATTTTCTATCCATTTCAACACACCGTCTTGTATTCCATGCGCTTTTAGTTTTAGCAGTAAACGTTTGTGGGGAAACTTTGTCAAAGGCCTTTTGAAAATCAAGGTATATAATATCTACAGCTTTACTCTCATCGTAGAGGTTGAGGATATCGTGGAAGAAGTCTAAGAGGTTTGTTAAACAGGAACGTTTTTTACGAAAGCCGTGTTGAGTATCTTTAAGTATGTTATTTTCCTCTAAGTGATTTACGAGTCTGTCTCGTATGACCGTAGAGAGAGAGAGAGAGAGAGAGAGAGAGAGAGAGAGAGAGAGAGAGAGAGAGAGAGAGAGAGAGAGAGAGAGAGAGAGAGAGATAGATAATTAGATAGATTAGATAGATTAGATAGATAGATATAGATAGATAGATAGATAGCAAATAACTTGAGTAGATTTGGAGTACACATGCATAGGAATACAAAGGACTGCATAGGAATACAAAGGAATGCATAGGAATACAAAGGAATGCATAGGAATACAAAGGAATGCGAACATCAACAGGGCAACTAGTCCCAATGTGGCTGGTCGATATTAGGTAAAGCCAGAGTCACACGAGCCATTTTTGGAGCAATTTTTATGGGCAATTATAGTCTGGCAGCTTAAAAAATTACACTTGATCAGAATTCAGTTGGCTAACATACTCTACTTTCAGTCTAGTTACCGATACCAGTGCAGCAATGTCCAGAAATATAAAGAGAAAATACTTGCTCATGGAAAATTGACGGAACAAATCGCTCGTGTGACAGCAGCTTAAGGGGAGATTTCCACCTGGAGGATTTTTTTCTGGACCCCTTTCTCCCTCATGTTTAGCCCCATTGTTTTTGAGATTTTAAGACGTTCACCCCATTAGTTTGGCAATTTTAAGAACCCTCGCCCTATTTCTGTCAATTTTAAGACCATTCGTGACATTTAGGTGTCGATTTTTTCCTGGTGAGCGATAGCGAGCCTGTAATTTAAGGGGAACCGGCCATCGGCCGGGACATTTTTCTACCGAAAAATGTACAAAATTATCTTGAAAGGGGGTCTAGGGGGGAGTACTTTTAAGCTAGATGGAAGTCTAGGGCATCAACTAAAAACCTCCCCATAAAGGAAGAAATAGTAGAGTCGCTTACAAACATTCGTGGATTCCCAATGTTTCCTTTATGGAATTGTAACTATATGGATTGATTTTGGGATGGAATTTGCCTTTCAATAAATAAAATATATATATATTTTTTTTTTGTAATAGATTTATAGAAAAGTATACCCATACATTTGATTCCATAGATATATTATCTCCATAAAGATGACGTTCGGCCCATTACTTTGGCGATATTAAGACCTTTCGTCCCATTTCTTTGTCAATATGAAGACTGTTCGTGTTATTTAGGTGACGATTTTTCCCTGGCGAGTGATAGTGAGCCTGTAATGTGTATGAGTGATAGTGAGCCTGTAATGTGTATGAGTGATAGTGAGCCTGATAGTGAGCCTGTAATGTGTATGAGTTATAGTGAGCCTGTAATGTGTATGAGTGATAGTGAGCCTGTAATGTGTATGAGTGATAGTGAGCCTGTAATGTGTATGAGTGATAGTGAGCCTGTAATGTGTATGAGTGATAGTGAGCCTGTAATGTGTATGAGTGATAGTGAGCCTGTAATGTGTATGAGTGATAGTGAGCCTGTAATGTGTATGAGTGATAGTGAGCCTGTAATGTGTATGAGTGATAGTGAGCCTGTAATGTGTATGAGTGATAGTGAGCCTGTAATGTGTATGAGTGATAGTGAGCCTGTAATGTGTATGAGTGATAGTGAGCCTGTAATGTGTATGAGTGATAGTGAGCCTGTAATGTGTATGAGTGATAGTGAGCCTGTAATGTGTATGAGTGATAGTGAGCCTGTAATGTGTATGAGTGACTGTAGATATCTCAATTCACATTTCTTATTCAGTTAAGGGGGGTCACCTGCTTTTCTTCTCTCCTTTTCTATCTTTCTCTGGCTTGTATCCAATTGGCCCCATTCAGCCTACTGTTTTAAGACGTTTATCCCCATCCAGGTGTCAATTTTTTACTGGTGAGCGGTAGCGAGCCAGCATATTTTTCATTTTTGTTTGACAGCAGGCTAAATTTGTAAATTTTTCGATAGAAAAATGTCTCCGGCGAAGCCGGATTTCTTCATATAATGCTGGCTCGCTATCGCTTGCCAGGAAGAAATCGACACCTACTGTAGATGGGGATAAACGTCTTAAAATAGTTGGCTGAATGGGGCCGAATGGATACAAGCCAAGGAAAGAGAGAACAGGACAGAAATAACAAAAAAGCAGGTCACCCCCCTTAAGAAAGAGGTGTTGTAGTAAAAAGGGTTAAGTGAGATAGTTCAAAGACTGTCAATTGCTTGGGGGGGGGGGGGGGGGGGGGGTCATTATAAACTGAATTAAAACCGTCTAACCGTAGCCAGCATATATATAGAGTTAAAAGACCGACACACCGGTACTGGTTGGTATACGGGTTAAGTTAAGGGGAGGCAGACCGGTTTTTTGGGACCCCCTTCTCCCTAATGTTTAGCCCCACTAGTTTTGAGATTATATGACGTTCGGCCCATTAGTTTGGCGATTTTAACACCTTTCGCCCCCTTTCGTTGTCAATTTTAAGACCTTTCGTGCCATTTAGGTGTCGATTATTTCCTGGCGAGCGATAGCGAGCCTGCAATTTTAAGAGGAACCGGCCTTCGGGCGGGAAATGTTTCTACCGAAAAATGTACAAATTTGTCTAAGCTTGATGGAGGTCTAGGGAGGAAGCTAAAAAAATATATGAATAAATGAATTAATAGACCAAACAAACGGCCAGTCTCCCTTAAGTAATGGTACAGGAATAAATGTTGTATGTGTTACCTGAATTAGTTGTATAGGGCCCAATCCTAAAATAACCCGCGGCCGAGAATACGTAGTTGTTGTTGTTGCGGGAGACATGTGGTGTGCAGTCACGAGGGTGGCCACGCAGACAGAAGGCTTCCTGAGTGTACAGTAGGGAGGGTGGGAGGGTTATAGGCGTAGTGAGTCACGTGTTAGGGGGAGATGGGGCGCTTTTTGATCGATTTTTGTATTTATTTATCATTTATTTTTTTAATTTATTTATTATTGTTCTAGTTTCCTCCCTAGACCTCCAACAAACTTTAAAAAAACAACCCCAGGATCCCCATTCAATATTATATTTGTACATTTTTCGGCATAAAAATCTTCCGGCCAAAGGCCGGTTTCTCCTAAGTTACAGGCTCGCTATCGCTCGCCAGGAACATATCGACACCTAAATGACACGAATGACAGAGACACGAGATGAAAGGTGTTTAAATCGTCAAACTAATGAGCCGAACGTCTTAAAATCTGAAAACTAATGGGGCTAAACATGAGGGAGAAGGGCGACCATCAAAACGAGCCATCATGCCCTTATAAGAGTCTATAAGATGGCTGGCCTACCTATATAGCATGGACGGGGGGTAGTATAGGGGAAGAACACGGCCGCTTAAGGGGGTACTGCTTGGTGTTTGGGCTACATAATATATATATTTATTTTTTAGTTCCCTCGCTAGACCTCCATCAAGCGTAAAACAAACACCCCCTAGACGGGGGGTCTAAAGATAAAGATAAAGATAAATGTGTACCTTTTTCGATAGAAAAATGTCCCGGCCGAAGGCCGATTCCTCTTAAAATGACAGGCTCGCTGTCGCTCGCCAGGAAAAAATCTACACCTAAATGGAACGAAAGGTCTTGAAATTGACAACGAAATGGGGCGAAAGGTATTAAAATCGCCAAACTAATGGACCGAACGTCTTAAAATATCAAAACTAATTGGGCTAAAGACGAAGGAGAAAGGGTCCCAGAAAACCACCCATCTCCCCCTACATTGCTCAACATCGTCTAACTGCAGCCAAAATACAATAAAAATAGACGTCGCCGGTACAGAAGGGGTTAAGGGGAGATTTCCACTCGAGTGATTTTTTTCTGGACACCTTTCTCCCTCACGTTTAGCCCCATTGCTTTTGAGATTTTAAGACGTTCGCCCCATTAGTTTGGCGATTTTAAGAACTGTCGCCCCATTTCTGTCAATGTTAAGACTTTTCGTGCCATTTAGGTGTCGACTTTTCCCTGGCGAGCGATAGCGAGCCTGTATTTTAAGATGTACCGGCCTTCGGCCGAGACATTTTTCTACCGAAAAATGTATACATTTATCTTGAAAGGGGGTCTAGTAGGGGGTGTAATTTTAAGTTTGATGGAAGTCTAGGGAACACACTAAAACCTCCCCTTAACCCTTACAGTACCAGTGACATCCTTTTAATAATATTCTGGCCATGATTAGGCCATATTTGATCAGCTTAGGAAGGACCACTAGCCATAATAAGGTTTCAAACTATCTCAACCAACCCTCTTTTAATTAATGCCCACAGATCCTTCTTTTAAGCTGTAGGATTATTGTCTACAGTACATAGCGATAGCATAAAGTATACAACACCCGTCGCTGGTACTGAAAGGGTTAATACAATACACGTCGCTGGTACTGAAAGGGTTAATACAACACACGTCGCTGGTACTAAAAGGGTTAATACAACACACGTCGCTGGTACTGAAAGGGTTAATACACCACATGTCGCTGGTACTGAAAGGGTTAATACACCACCCATCGCTGGTACTGAAAGGGTTAATAAAACACGTCACTGGTCCTGAAAGGGTTAATACAACACACGTCGCTGGTACTGAAAGGGTTAACACAACACCCGTCGCTGGTACTGAAAGGGTTAACACAACACACGTCGCTGGTACTAAAAGGGTTAATACAAAACACGTCGCTTACTGAAAGGGTTAACACAACACACGTCGCTGGTACTGAAAGGGTTAATACAACACACGTCGCTGGCACTGAAAGGGTTAATACAACACACGTCGCTGGTACTGAAAGGGTTAATAAAACACACGTCGCTGGTACTCAAAGGGTTAATACAACACACGTCGCTGGTACTGAAAGGGTTAACACAACACACGTCGCTGGTACTGAAAGGGTTAATACAACACACGTCGCTGGTACTGAAAGGGTTAATACAACACACGTCGCTGGTACTGAAAGGGTTAATACAACACACGTCGCTGGTACTGAAAGGGTTAATACAACACACGTCACTGGTACTGAAATGGTTAACACAACACACGTTGCTGGTACTGAAAGGGTTAATACAACACACGTCGCTGGTACTGAAAGGGTTAATACAACACACGTCGCTGGTACTCAAAGGGTTAATACAACACCCGTCGCTGGTACTGAAAGGGTTAATACAACACCCGTCGCTGGTACTGAAAGGGTTAACACAACACACGTCGCTGGTACTGAAAGGGTTAATACACCACATGTCGCTGGTACTGAAAGGGTTAATACACCACCCGTCGCTGGTACTGAAAGGGTTAATAAAACACGTCGCTGGTCCTGAAAGGGTTAATACAACACACGTCGCTGGTACTGAAAGGGTTAACACAACACCCGTCGCTGGTACTGAAAGGGTTAACACAACACACGTCGCTGGTACTGAAAGGGTTAATACAACACCCGTCGCTGGTACTGAAAGGGTTAATACAACACGTCGCTGGTACTGAAAGGGTTAATACAACACACGTCGCTGGTACTCAAAGGGTTACTACAACACACGTCGCTGGTACTGAAAGGGTTAATACAACACACGTCGCTGGTACTCAAAGGGTTAATACAACACACGTCGCTGGTACTGAAAGGGTTAACACAACACCCGTCGCTGGTACTGAAAGGGTTAATACAACACCCGTCGCTGGTACTGAAAGGGTTAATACAACACCCGTCGCTGGTACTGAAAGGGTTAACACAACACACGTCGCTGGTACTGAAAGGGTTAATAAAACACCCGTCGCTGGTACTGAAAGGGTTAATACAACACACGTCGCTGGTACTGAAAGGGTTAATACAACACACGTCGCTGGTACTGAAAGGGTTAATACAACACACGTCGCTGGTACTGAAAGGGTTAATACAACACACGTCGCTGGTACTGAAAGGGTTAATACAACACACGTCGCTGGTACTGAAAGGGTTAATACAACACACGTCGCTGGTACTGAAAGGGTTAATACAACACACGTCGCTGGTACTGAAAGGGTTAACACAACACACGTCGCTGGTACTGAAAGGGTTAACCCAACACACGTCGTTGGTACTGAAAGGGTTAATACGACACGTCGCAGGTACTGAAAGGTTTAACACAACACACGTCGCTGGTACTGAAAGGGTTAATACAACACACGTCGCTGGTACTGAAAGGGTTAATACAACACACGTCGCTGGTACTGAAAGGGTTAATACAACACACATCGCTGGTACTGAAAGGGTTAATACAACACACGTCGCTGGTACTGAAAGGGTTAATAAAACACACGTCGCTGGTACTCAAAGGGTTAATACAACACACGTCGCTGGTACTGAAAGGGTTAACACAACACACGTCGCTGGTACTGAAAGGGTTAATACAACACACGTCGCTGGTACTGAAAGGGTTAATACAACACACGTCGCTGGTACTGAAAGGGTTAATAAAACACGTCGCTGATACTGAAAGGGTTAATACAACACACGTCACTGGTACTGAAATGGTTAACACAACACACGTTGCTGGTACTGAAAGGGTTAATACAACACACGTCGCTGGTACTCAAAGGGTTAATACAACACACGTCGCTGGTACTCAAAGGGTTAATACAACACACGTCGCTGGTACTGAAAGGGTTAATACAACACACGTCGCTGGTACTGAAAGGGTTAATACAACACACGTCGCTGGTACTGAAAGGGTTAATACAACACACGTCGCTGGTACTGAAAGGGTTAATACAACACATGTCGCTGGTACTCAAAGGGTTAATACAACACACGTCGCTGGTACTGAAAGGGTTAATACAACACACGTCGCTGGTACTGAAAGGGTTAACACAACAAGTCGCTGGTACTGAAAGGGTTAATACAACACACGTCGCTGGTACTGAAAGGGTTAATACAACACGTCGCTGGTACTGAAAGGGTTAACACAACACACGTCGCTGGTACTGAAAGGGTTAATACAACACACGTCGTTGGTACTGAAAGGGTTAATACAACACACATCGCAGGTACTGAAAGGGTTAACACCACACACGTCGCTGGTACTGAAAGGGTTAATACAAAACACGTCGCTGGTACTGAAAGGGTTAATACAACACACATCGCTGGTACTGAAAGGGTTAATGCAACACACGTCGCTGGTACTGAAAGGGTTAACACAACACACGTCGCTGGTACTCAAAGGGTTAATACAACACACGTCGCTGGTACTCAAAGGGTTAATACAACACACGTCGCTGGTACTGAAAGGGTTAACACAACACCCGTCGCTGGTACTGAAAGGGTTAATACAACACACGTCGCTGGTACTCAAAGGGTTAATACAACACACGTCGCTGGTACTCAAAGGGTTAATACAACACACGTCGCTGGTACTGAAAGGGTTCATACAACACACGTCGCTGGTACTCAAAGGGTTAATACAACACACGTCGCTGGTACTCAAAGGGTTAATACAACACACGTCGCTGGTACTCAAAGGGTTAATACAACACACGTCGCTGGTACTCAAAGGGTTAATACAACACACGTCGCTGGTACTGAAAGGGTTAATACAACACACGTCGCTGGTACTCAAAGGGTTAATACAACACACGTCGCTGGTACTCAAAGGGTTAATACAACACACGTCGCTGGTACTCAAAGGGTTAATACAACACACGTCGCTGGTACTCAAAGGGTTAATACAACACACGTCGTTGGTACTGAAAGGGTTCATACAACACACGTCGCTGGTACTCAAAGGGTTAATACAACACACGTCGCTGGTACTCAAAGGGTTAATACAACACACGTCGCTGGTACTCAAAGGGTTAATACAACACACGTCGCTGGTACTCAAAGGGTTAATACAACACACGTCGCTGGTACTGAAAGGGTTCATACAACACACGTCGCTGGTACTCAAAGGGTTAATACAACACATGTCGCTGGTACTCAAAGGGTTAATACAACACACGTCACTGGTACTCAAAGGGTTAATACAACACACGTCGCTGGTACTCAAAGGGTTAATACAACACACGTCGCTGGTACTCAAAGGGTTAACACAACACACGTCGCTGGTACTGAAAGGGTTAATAAAACACACGTCGCTGGTACTCAAAGGGTTAACACAACACACGTCGCTGGTACTCAAAGGGTTAATACAACACACGTCGCTGGTACTCAAAGGTTTAATACAACACACGTCGCTGGTACTCAAAGGGTTAATACACACAGATCGCTGGTACTCAAAGGGTTAATACACACAGATCGCTGGTACTCAAAGGGTTAATACACACAGATCGCTGGTACTCAAAGGGTTAATACCAACACACGTCACTGTACTTGAAAGGGTTAATACAACACACGTCGCTGGTACTCGAAAGGTTAATACAACACACGTCGCTGGTACTCAAAGGTTTAATACAACACACGTCGCTGGTACTGAAAGGGTTAATACAACTCACGTCGCTGGTACTGAAAGGGTTAATACAACACACGTCGCTGGTACTGAAAGGGTTAATACAACACACGTCGCTGGTACTCAAAGGGTTAATACAACACACGTCGCTGGTACTCAAAGGGTTAACACAACACACGTCGCTGGTACTCAAAGGGTTAATACAACACACGTCGCTGGTACTCAAAGGGTTAACACAACACACGTCGCTGGTACTCAAAGGGTTAACACAACACACGTCGTTGGTACTGAAAGGGTTAACACAACACACGTTGCTGGTACTGAAAGGGTTAATACAACACACGTCGCTGGTACTGAAAGGGTTAACACAACACACGTCGCTGGTACTCAAAGGGTTAATGCAACACCCGTCGCTGGTACTCAAAGGGTTAACAAAACACACGTCGCTGGTACTCAAAGGGTTAACACAACACACGTCGCTGGTACTCAAAGGGTTAACACAACACATGTCGCTGGTACTCAAAGGGTTAACACAACACACGTCGCTGGTACTCAAAGGGTTAACACAACACACGTCGCTGGTACTGAAAGGGTTAACACAACACACGTAGCTGGTACTCAAAGGGTTAACACAACACACGTCGCTGGTACTCAAAGGGTTAACACAACACACGTCGCTGGTACTGAAAGGGTTAATACAACACACGTCGCTGGTACTCAAAGGGTTAATACAACACACGTCGCTGGTACTCAAAGGGTTAACACAACACCCGTCGCTGGTACTCAAAGGGTTAACACAACACACGTCGCTGGTACTGAAAGGGTTAATACAACACATGTTGCTGGTACTCAAAGGGTTAATACAACACACGTCGCTGGTACTCAAAGGGTTAACACAACACACGTCGCTGGTACTCAAAGGGTTAACACAACACCTGTCGCTGGTACTCAAAGGGTTAACACAACACACGTCGCTGGTACTCAAAGGGTTAAATCAACACCCGTCGCTGGTACTCAAAGGGTTAACACAACACACGTCGCTGGTACTGAAAGGGTTAATACAACACATGTTGCTGGTACTCAAAGGGTTAATACAACACACGTCGCTGGTACTCAAAGGGTTAACACAACACACGTCGCTGGTACTCAAAGGGTTAACACAACACCCGTCGCTGGTACTCAAAGGGTTAACACAACACACGTCGCTGGTACTCAAGGGGTTAACACAACACCCGTCGCTGGTACTGAAAGGGTTAACACAACACACGTCGCTGGTACTCAAAGGGTTAACACAACACACGTCGCTGGTACTCAAAGGGTTAACACAACACCCGTCGCTGGTACTCAAAGGGTTAATACAACACACGTCACTGGTACTCAAAGGGTTAATACAACACACGTCGCTGGTACTCAAAGGGTTAACACAACACACGTCGCTGGTACTCAAAGGGTTAACACAACACCCGTCGCTGGTACTCAAAGGGTTAACACAACACACCTGGCTGGTACTCAAAGGGTTAACACAACACCCGTCGCTGGTACTCAAAGGGTTAACACAACACACGTCGCTGGTACTCAAAGGGTTAACACAACACACGTCGCTGGTACTCAAAGGGTTAACACAACACCCGTCGCTGGTACTCAAAGGGTTAACACAACACACGTCGCTGGTACTCAAAGGGTTAACACAACACACGTCGCTGGTACTCAAAGGGTTAACACAACACCCGTCGCTGGTACTCAAAGGGTTAACACATTTAGCACACGTCGCTGGTACTCAAAGGGTTAACACATTTAGCACACGTCGCTGGTACTCAAAGGGTTAACACATTTAGCACACGTCGCTGGTACTCAAATGGTTAACACAACACACGTCGCTGGTACTCAAAGGGTTAACACAACACACGTCGCTGGTACTCAAAGGGTTAACACAACACACGTCGCTGGTACTCAAAGGGTTAACACAACACACGTCGCTGGTACTCAAAGGGTTAACACAACACCCGTCGCTGGTACTCAAAGGGTTAACACACATATGAAGAAAAGCACTTTATTGACAACGTTTCGCAGATATTTATACTTGGATTTAAGGGGGGATGGACCGGTTTTCTGGACCACTTTCTCCCTCATGTTTAGCCCCATTAGTTTTCAGATGTTAAGATGTTTGCCCCATTACTTAGTCGATTTTAAGACCTTTCGCCCCATTTCTTCGTCAATATTTAGACCTTTCGTGCTATATAGATGTCGATTTTTTCCCTGGCGAACGATAGTGAGCCTGTAATGTTGGAAGAACCGGCCTTTGGCCGGGAAATTTTTACACCGAAAAATGTACAAATTAATCTAGAAGGGGGATCTAATGGATGTTTTTTTTTTTTTAAATTTGATGGAGGTCTAGGGAGGAAACTAGAAACATAATGAATACATGCAAAATTCGCCCAAAAAGTGAACCATCTCCCCTTAAAGTGAACCATCTCCCCTTAAAGCATATTCACTTAGACATACGTCGACTTTAATATAAACACCATATGAGGAGGAGCACTTTATTGACAACGTTTCGCAGATATATATAATTGGACTTGAACCTCCTTCCTTCCAATGTACACTCGGTCAAAGAAGTATCTGCACCCTACCCTGATAATCTGGTGTGTACAGCTTGGTAGTATAGGTTGTAGGTCGTAGGTAGTAGGTCTTGGGTAGTATAGGTAGGTAGTAGTATAGATGGATATAGCTATAGTCAGATATGTCAACCCTACCAAGCTGTACACACCAGATTATCAGGGTAGGGGTGCAGATACTTCTTTGACCGAGTGTACCTGCGACGCCTGTGGAAACTAGCCTGACGCGATGTTTGACCCGTTCAATATACCAGGGATGTTTGACCCGTTCAGTACCAGGGATGTTTGACCCGTTCAGTACCAGGGATGTTTGACCCGTTCAGTACCAGGGATGTTTGACCCGTTCAGTACCAGGGATGTTTGACCCGTTCAGTACCAGGGATGTTTGACCCGTTCAGTACCAGGGATGTTTGACCCGTTCAGTATACCAGGGATGTTTGACCCGTTCAGTATCAGGGATGTTTGACCCGTTCAGTACCAGGGATGTTTGACCCGTTCAGTACCAGGGATGTTTGACCCGTTCAGTACCAGGGATGTTTGACCCGTTCAGTACCAGGGATATGTCCTTTTCATCCTATTCTGCCCATCTATTAGACGATTACATTCAGCTTAGGAAGGACCTCTAGCCATAATACTAAGGCTTCCAACCATCTCAACCAATCTTTTAAACTACCACAGATCCTTCCTAAGCTGCATAATGTCGTCCAAGCACAGCTAGCATAAAATATAACCCACGTCGATGGTACTCGAAGGGTTAAGGGCAGATTTCCACTTGAGGGATTTTTTTTCTCAACTTCTTTCTCTCTCATGTTTAGCCCAATTGTTTTTGAGATTGTAAGACGTTCACCCCATTAGTTTAGCGATTTTAAGAACTTTCACCCCATTTATAAGACCTTTTGGGCCATTTAGGTGTTGATTTTTTCCTGGCGAGCGATAGCGAGCCTGTAATTTAAGAGAAACCGGCCTTTGGCCGGGAAATTTTTCTACCGAAAAATGTACAAATTTATCTTGAAAGGGGGTCTAGGGGGTGTAATTATAAGCTTGATGGAGGTCTAGGGAACACACTAAAAACCCCCTCCCCTTAACTGTATATTCAGAATCTGAGTCAACAAGTAAATTTTGAAAGCTGCATAAAGTCGTCTAATGGTAGCCTGAATGGAGTCGTCTAATGGTAGCCTGAATGGAGTCGTCTAATGGTAGCCTGAATGGAGTCGTCTAATGGTAGCCTGAATGGAGTCGTCTAATGGTAGCCTGAATGGAGTCGTCTAATGGTAGCCTGAATGGAGTCGTCTAATGGTAGCCTGAATGGAGTCGTCTAATGGTAGCCTGAATGGAGTTGTCTAATGGAAGCCTGAATGGATCGTCTAATGGTAGCCTGAATGGAGTCGTCTAATGGCAGCCTGAATGGAGTCGTCTAATGGTAGCCTGAATGGAGTCGTCTAATGGTAGCCTGAATGGAGTCGTCTAATGGTAGCCTGAATGGAGTCGTCTAATGGCAGCCTGAATGGAGTCGTCTAATGGTAGCCTGAATAGAGTCGTCTAATGGCAGCCTGAATGGAGTCGTCTAATGGCACCCTGAATGGAGTCGTCTAATGGTACCCTGAATGGAGTCGTCTAATGGTAGCCTGAATGGAGTCGTCTAATGGTAGCCTGAATGGAGTCATCTAATGGCAGCCTGAATGGAGTCGTCTAATGGTAGCCTGAATGGAGTCTTCTAATGGCAGCCTGAATGGAGTCGTCTAATGGCAGCCTGAATGGAGTCGTCTAATGGCAGCCTGAATGGAGTCGTCTAATGGTAGCCTGAATGAAGTCGTCTAATAGCAGCCTGAATGGAGTCGTCTAATGGCAGCCTGAATGGAGTCGTCTAATGGCAGCCTGAATGGAGTCGTCTAATGGTAGCCAGAATGGAGTTGTCTAATGGCAGCCTAAATGGAGTCGTCTAATGGCAGCCTGAATGGAGTCGTCTAATGGTAGCCTGAATGGAGTCGTCTAATGGTAGCCTGAATGGAGTCGTCTAATGGTAGCCTGAATGGAGTCGTCTAATGGTAGCCTGAATGGAGTCGTCTAATGGTAGCCTGAATGGAGTCGTCTATTGGTAGCCTGAATGGAGTCGTCTAATGGTAACCTGAATGGAGTCGTCTAATGGTAGCCTGAATGGAGTCGTGTAATGGTAGCCTGAATGGAGTCGTCTAATGGTAACCTGAATGGAGTCGTCTAATGGTAGCCTGAATGGAGTCGTCTAATGGCAGCCTGAATGGAGTCGTCTAATGGTAGCCTGAATGGAGTCGTCTAATGGTACCCTGAATGGAGTCGTCTAATGGTAGCCTGAATGGAGTCGTCTAATGGTACCCTGAATGGAGTCGTCTAATGGTAGCCTGAATGGAGTCGTCTAATGGTAGCCTGAATGGAGTCGTCTAATGGTAGCCTGAATGGAGTCGTCTAATGGTAGCCTGAATGGAGTCGTCTAATGGTAGCCTGAATGGAGTCGTCTAATGGTAGCCTGAATGGAGTCTTCTAATGGTACCTTGAATGGAGTCGTCTAATGGCAGCCTGAATGGAGTCGTCTAATGGCAGCCTGAATGGAGTCGTCTAATGGTAGCCTGAATGGAGTCGTCTAATGGTAGCCTGGATGGAGTCGTCTAATGGTAGCCTGAATGGAGTCGTCTAATGGCAGCCTGAATGGAGTCGTCTAATGGCAGCCTGAATGGAGTCGTCTAATGGCAGCCTGAATGGAGTCGTCTAATGGCAGCCTGAATGGAGTCGTCTAATGGCAGCCTGAATGGAGTCGTCTAATGGCAGCCTGAATGGAGTCGTCTAATGGCAGCCTGAATGGAGTCGTCTAATGGTAGCCTGAATGGAGTCGTCTAATGGTAGCCTGAATGGAGTCGTCTAATGGTAGCCTGAATGGAGTCGTCTAATGGTAGCCTGAATGGAGTCGTCTAATGGCAGCCTGAATGGAGTCGTCTAATGGCAGCCTGAATGGAGTCGTCTAAAGGTATCCTGAATGGAGTCGTTTAATGGTAGCCTGAATGGAGTCGTCTAATGGTAGCCTGAATGGAGTCGTCTAACTCGCACGAATCTAAGAATTTCTTCTTCAATCGAGTTGTCAACTTGTGGAATGGGCTTCCCCGAGGCGTTATAGACTGCAGCACCGTTGATTCATTTAAATTCCGCCTAGACAAATATCTCGCATCAAACCCGCGACTGACTGCGTTCGTAAATGAAAAACTTTATCCTCCCCTCAGTTACTAACCCATATGTCCCCTACTAACTTCCTAGTCCTGCCACGTTAGTGGCAGGGCAGTAGTTCCCTTTCCAATGTTCCCTTACCCACTCTAAACCACTGTTTGGACACTTGATCCTCAGTGTTTTGGAAGACAAGCAGCCTAGAAGGGTCACTAGATCTGTTGTTGCTTGATTTCCTTTGTACTCCTTTGTCTAATGGTAGCCTGAATGGAGTCGTCTAATGGTAGCCTGAATGGAGTCGTCTAATGGTAGCCTGAATGGAGTCGTCTAATGGTAGCCTGAATGGAGTCGTCTAATGGTAGCCTGAATGGAGTCGTCTAATGGCAGCCTGAATGGAGTCGTCTAATGGTAGCCTGAATGGAGTCGTCTAATGGCAGCATGAATGGAGTCGTCTAATGGCAGCATGAATGGAGTCGTCTAATGGTAGCCTGAATGGAGACATCTAATGGTAAACTGAATGGAGTCGTCTAATGGTAACCTGAATGGAGTCGTCTAATGGTAGCCTGAATGGAGTCTTCTAATGGTAGCCTGAATGGAGTCGTCTAATGGTAGCCTGAATGGAGTCGTCTAATGGCAGCCTGAATGGAGTCGTCTAATGGCAGCCTGAATGGAGTCGTCTAATGGTAGCCTGAATGGAGTCGTCTAATGGTAGCCTGAATGGAGTCGTCTAATGGCAGCCTGAAAGGAGTCGTCTAATGGTAGCCTGAATGGAGTCGTCTAATGGCAGCCTGAATGGAGTCGTCTATTGGTAGCCTGAATGGAGTCGTCTAATGGCAGCCTGAATGGAGTCGTCTAATGGTAGCCTGAATGGAGTCGTCTAATGGTAGCCTGAATGGAGTCGTCTAATGGCAGCCTGAATGGAGTCGTCTAATGGCAGCCTGAATGGAGTCGTCTAATGGCAGCCTGTGAATGGAGTCGTCTAATGGCAGCCTGAATGGAGTCGTCTAATGGCAGCCTGAATGGAGTCGTCTAATGGCAGCCTGAATGGAGTCGTCTAATGGCAGCCTGAATGGAGTCGTCTAATGGCAGCCTGAATGGAGTCGTCTAATGGCAGCCTGAATGGAGTCGTCTAATGGCAGCCTGAATGGAGTCGTCTAATGGCAGCCTGAATGGAGTCGTCAAATGGTAGCCTGAATGGAGTCGTCTAATGGTAGCCTGAATGGAGTCGTCTAATGGTAGCCTGAATGGAGTCGTCTAATGGTAGCCTGAATGGAGTCATCTAATGGTAGCCTGAATGGAGTCATCTAATGGTAGCCTGAATGGAGTCATCTAATGGTAGCCTGAATGGAGTCGTCTAATGGTAGCCTGAATGGAGTCGTCTAATGGTAGCCTGAATGGAGTCGCCTAATGGTAGCCTGAATGGAGTCTTCTAATGGCAGCCTGAATGGAGTCGTCTAATGGTAGCCTGAATGGAGTCGTCTAATGGCAGCCTGAATGGAGTCGTCTAATGGCAGCCTAAATGGAGTCGTGTAATGGCAGCCTGAATGGAGTCGTCTAATGGTAGCCTGAATGGAGTCGTCTAATGGCAACCTGAATGGAGTCGTCTAATGGTTGGGTGAATGGAGTCGTCTAATGGTAGCCTGAATGGAGTCGTCTAATGGTAGCCTGAATGGAGTCGTCTAATGGCAGCCTGAATGGAGTCGTCTAATGGTAGCCTGAATGGAGTTGTCTAATGCCAGCCAGAATGGAGTCGTCTAATGGTAGCCTGAATGGAGTCGTCTAATGGTAGCCTGAATGGAGTTGTCAATTGTAGCCTGAATGGAGTCGTCTAATGGTAGCCTGAATGGAGTCATCTAATGGTATCCTGAATGGAGTCGTCTAATGGTAGCCTGAATGGAGTCGTCTAATGGTAGCCTGAATGGAGTCGTCTAATGGTATCCTGAATGGAGTCGTCTAATGGTAGCCTGAACGGAGTAGTCTAATGGTAGCCTGAATGGAGTCGTCTATTGGTAGCTTGAATGGAGTCGTCTAATGGTAGCTTGAATGGAGTCGTCTAATGGTAGCCTGAATGGATTTGTCTAATGGTAGCCTGAATGGAGTCGTCTAATAGCAGCCTGAATGGAGTCGTCTAATGGTAGCCTGAATGGAGTCGTCTAATGGTAGCCTGAATGGAGTCGTCTGATGGTAGCCTGAATGGAGTCGTCTAATGGTAGCCTGAATGGAGTCATCTAATGGTAGCCTGAATGGAGTCGTCTAATGGTAGCCTGAATGGAGTCGTCTAATGGTAGCCTGAATGGAGTCGTCTAATGGTAGCCTGAATGGAGTCGTCTAATGGTAGCCTGGATGGAGTCGTCTAATGGTAGCCTGAATGGAGTCGTCTAATGGCAGCCTGAATGGAGTCGTCTAATGGCAGCCTGAATGGAGTCGTCTAATGGCAGCCTGAATGGAGTCGTCTAATGGCAGCCTGAATGGAGTCGTCTAATGGCAGCCTGAATGGAGTCGTCTAATGGCAGCCTGAATGGAGTCGTCTAATGGCAGCCTGAATGGAGTCGTCTAATGGCAGCCTGAATGGAGTCGTCAAATGGTAGCCTGAATGGTGTCGTCTAATGGTAGCCTGAATGGAGTCGTCTAATGGTAGCCTGAATGGAGTCATCTAATGGTAGCCTGAATGGAGTCGTCTAATGGTAGCCTGAATGGAGTCGTCTAATGGTAGCCTGAATGGAGTCATCTAATGGTAGCCTGAATGGAGTCGTCTAATGGTAGCCTGAATGGAGTCGTCTAATGGTAGCCTGAATGGAGTCGCCTAATGGTAGCCTGAATGGAGTCTTCTAATGGCAGCCTGAATGGAGTCGTCTAATGGTAGCCTGAATGGAGTCGTCTAATGGCAGCCTGAATGGAGTCGTCTAATGGCAGCCTAAATGGAGTCGTGTAATGGCAGCCTGAATGGAGTCGTCTAATGGTAGCCTGAATGGAGTCGTCTAATGGCAGCCTGAATGGAGTCGTCTAATGGTTGGGTGAATGGAGTCGTCTAATGGTAGCCTGAATGGAGTCGTCTAATGGTAGCCTGAATGGAGTCGTCTAATGGCAGCCTGAATGGAGTCGTCTAATGGTAGCCTGAATGGAGTTGTCTAATGCCAGCCTGAATGGAGTCGTCTAATGGTAGCCTGAATGGAGTCGTCTAATGGTAGCCTGAATGGAGTTGTCAATTGTAGCCTGAATGGAGTCGTCTAATGGTAGCCTGAATGGAGTCATCTAATGGTATCCTGAATGGAGTCGTCTAATGGTAGCCTGAATGGAGTCGTCTAATGGTAGCCTGAATGGAGTCGTCTAATGGTAGCCTGAATGGAGTCGTCTAATGGTAGCCTGAATGGAGTAGTCTAATGGTAGCCTGAATGGAGTCGTCTATTGGTAGCTTGAATGGAGTCGTCTAATGGTAGCTTGAATGGAGTCGTCTAATGGTAGCCTGAATGGATTTGTCTAATGGTAGCCTAAATGGAGTCGTCTAATAGCAGCCTGAATGGAGTCGTCTAATGGTAGCCTGAATGGAGTTGTCTGATGGTAGCCTGAATGGAGTCGTCTAATGGTAGCCTGAAAGGAGTCATCTAATGGTAGCCTGAATGGAGTCGTCTAATGGTAGCCTGAATGGAGTCGTCTAATGGTAGCCTGAATGGAGTCGTCTAATGGTAGCCTGAATGGAGTCGTCTATTAGTAGCCTGAATGGAGTCGTCTAATGGTAGCCTGAATGGAGTCGTCTAATGGCAGCCTGAATGGAGTCGTCTAACGGTAGCCTGAATGGAGTTGTCTAATGGTAGCCTGAATGGAGTCGTCTAATGGTAGCCTGAATGGAGTCATCTAATGGCAGCCTGAATGGAGTCGTCTAATGGTAGCCTGAATGGAGTCGTCTAATGGTAGCCTGAATGGAGTCGTCTAATGGTAGCCTGAATGGAGTCGTCTAATGGCAGCTTGAATGGAGTCGTCTAATGGTAGCCTGAATGGAGTCGTCTAATGGTAGCCTGAATGGAGTCGTCTAATGGTAGCCTGAATGGAGTCGTCTAATGGCAGCCTGAATGGAGTCGTCTAATGGTAGCCTGAATGGAGTCGTCTAATGGTAGCCTGAATGGAGTCGTCTAATGGTAGCCTGAATGTACTCGTCTAATGGCAGCCTGAATGGAGTCGTCTAATGGTAGCCTGAATGGAGTTGTCTAATGGCAGCCTGAATGGAGTTGTCTAATGGCAGCCTGAATGGAGTCGTCTAATGATGGTAGCCTGAATGGAGTCGTCTAATGGTAGCCTGAATGGAGTCGTCTAATGGTAGCCTGAATGGAGTCGTCTAATGGTAGCCTGAATGGAGTCGTCTAATGGTAGCCTGAATGGAGTCGTCTAATGGTAGCCTGAATGGAGTCGTCTAATGGTAGCCTGAATGGAGTCGTCTAATGGTAGCCTGAATGGAGTCGTCTAATGGTAGCCTGAATGGAGTCGTCTAATGGTAGCCTGAATGAAGTCGTCTAATGGTAGGCTGAATGGAGTTGTCTAATGGTAGCCTGAATGTAGTCGTCTAATGGTAGCCTGAATGGAGTCGTTTAATGGTATCCTGAATGGAGTTGTATAATGGTAGCCTGAATGGAGTCGTCTAATGGTAGCCTGAATGAAGTCGTCTATTGGTAGCCTGAATGGAGTCGTCTAATGGTAGCCTGAATGGAGTTGTCTAATGGTAGCCTGAATGGAGTCGTCTAATGGTAGCCTGAATGAAGTCGTCTAATGGCAGCCTGAATGGAGTCGTCTAATGGTAGCCTGAATGGAGTCGTCTAATGGTAGCCTGAATGGAGTTGTATAATGGTAGCCTGAATGAAGTCGTCTAATGGTAGCCTGAATGAAGTCGTCTAATGGTAGCCTGAATGGAGTCGTCTAATGGCAGCCTGAATGGAGTCGTCTAATGGTAGCCTGAATGGAGTCGTCTAATGGCAGCCTGAATGGAGTCGTCTAATGGTAGCCTGAATGGAGTCGTCTAATGGCAGTCTGAATGGAGTCGTCTAATGGTAGCCTGAATGGAGTCTTCTAATGGTAGCCTGAATGGAGTCGTCTAATGGTAGCCTGAATGGAGTCGTCTAATGGTAGCCTGAATGGAGTCGTCTAATGGTAGCCTGAATGGAGTCGACTAATGGCAGCCTGAATGGAGTCGTTTAATGGTAGCCTGAATGGAGTCATCTAATGGTAGCCTGAATGGATTCGTCTAATGGTAGGCTGAATGGAGTCGTCTAATGGCAGCCTGAAAGGAGTCGTCTAATGGTAGCCTGAATGGAGTCGTCTAATGGCAGCCTGAATGGAGTCGTCTATTGGTAGCCTGAATGGAGTCGTCTAATGGCAGCCTGAATGGAGTCGTCTAATGGTAGCCTGAATGGAGTCGTCTAATGGCAGCCTGAATGGAGTCGTCTAATGGCAGCCTGAATGGAGTCGTCTAATGGCAGCCTGAATGGAGTCGTCTAATGGCAGCCTGAATGGAGTCGTCTAATGGCAGCCTGAATGGAGTCGTCTAATGGCAGCCTGAATGGAGTCGTCTAATGGCAGCCTGAATGGAGTCGTCTAATGGCAGCCTGAATGGAGTCGTCTAATGGTATCCTGAATGGAGTCGTCTAATGGTAGCCTGAATGGAGTCGTCTAATGGTAGCCTGAATGGAGTCGTCTAATGGCAGCCTGAATGGAGTCGTCTAATGGTAGCCTGAATGGAGTCGTCTAATGGTAGCCTGAATGGAGTCGTCTATTGGTAGCCTGAATGGAGTCGTCTAATGGCAGCCTGAATGGAGTCGTCTAATGGCAGCCTGAATGGAGTTGTATAATGGTAGCCTGAACGGAGTTGTCTAATGGCAGCCTGAATGGAGTCGTCTAATGATGGTAGCCTGAATGGTGTCGTCTGATGGTAGCCTGAATGGAGTCGTCTAATGGTAGCCTGAATGGAGTCGTCTAATGGTAGCCTGAATGGAGTCGTCTAATGGTAGCCTGAATGGAGTCGACTAATGGCAGCCTGAATGGAGTCGTTTAATGGTAGCCTGAATGGAGTCATCTAATGGTAGCCTGAATGGAGTCATCTAATGGTAGCCTGAATGGAGTCGTCTAATGGCAGCCTGAATGGAGTCGTCTAATGGCAGCCTGAATGGAGTCGTCTAATGGTATCCTGAATGGAGTCGTCTAATGGTAGCCTGAATGGAGTCGTCTAATGGTAGCCTGAATGGAGTCGTCTAATGGCAGCCTGAATGGAGTCGTCTAATGGTAGCCTGAATGGAGTCGTCTAATGGTAGCCTGAATGGAGTCGTCTATTGGTAGCCTGAATGGAGTCGTCTAATGGCAGCCTGAATGGAGTCGTCTAATGGTAGCCTGAATGGAGTTGTATAATGGTAGCCTGAATGGAGTTGTCTAATGGCAGCCTGAATGGAGTCGTCTAATGGCAGCCTGAATGGAGTCGTCTAATGGCACCAGGGTCATCTGTTGACACAGTATATTAACCCCTTGTGTGCAGTCACACTTTATTTTTATATAATCTCTATTTGGTGAATTGTATATTTAGTTACATATTCTGTTATACATATATTTGTTTAAGGTTAGGTTATCACACCTGGTAGCCTATTTCTGCGAATTTCAATTTTATTATATTCGGTTAGGCTATTCAACGCTGGTAGCCTATTATTGCGTATTTCAATTTAAAAAAAAAAACTTTTGGTTAGGCTATCGCCCCTGGAAGCCTAATTCTGCGTATCTCAACATTTTTGTTTTCGGTTAGGCTATCACCCCTGATATCCTATTTCTGCGTATTTCAGCATATTTGTTTTCGGTTGAAGTGATTGAAGTGTTTTTAAAGTGAGTGAAGTGTTGTAAAGTGAGTGAATTGTTTTTTAAGTGAGTGAAGTGATCTGAAGAAAGTGACTGTCACCATGCCTCGCGCTTGTGCGAACTGCGCCGGTAGGTTTGGTGAGTCCATGTTTGCTACTATCGATCTTCAAGTCTGCCGGCTCTGCCAGCAACGAGAGAATTTTACAGTGAAATTAGATGAAGCCTACAACAAGATCAACGTCCTCACCATGAAGCTGGAATCACTCCAAGAGTTTGTAACACTCAACGTTGGAGTGCCACAAACTTCAATTGTCACCGCAACTCCAGCAGCCACCAACGCCCCAACGTCAACTGCCAACAATTCAACGCCTACAGTAGCCATTTCAGCTGATGTTTCCGATACTCAAGATACAAATAGCGACTCTCTTCCCCCTCAAGACACACGGAACAACGTTTGCCCCAAGACCAGGAAACACATACCGATTACCGAGTGTCAAAACCGTTTCCAGATATTCGCAGACTCAGATGACGAAGAGGAAATAGAAGAAGTCCGGCTCGTGGGAGACTCGATGATACGTGGTCAGCTCACAGAGTTTTGCGCCAGGGCACCTAAGACCAGGAAGCGTTTTTGTATCCCTGGTGGTGGTGTGGATGACGTAGTTGCAGCAGTTGACGAAGTATCAAAGCTGGCCCCTGCAAATACAATGTACGTCATCCACGTTGGATCCAACGATATACAGCGAACCCGGTCGGAAGATTTGCTTTTACAAGTACCAGCAGCTGATCAAGTCGTTTAAGGAGAAGTCATCAAGGATCATCGTCTCAGGAATCGTCCCCCGGCTCAGTGTAGAGAGCCGATTTAACTACATAGCCACCAGCACAAAATCGTTGTCTAGCAAACCTCTGCAGGAAGGAGAACGTGGGATTCGTCGACACCTGGGACAATTTCTACTACGATGACTATTGTTTTCGGATGATGGAGTTCATCTGAACCAGGTGGGAGCAGCGCGTTTTGGGCGTCTTCTCAACGATGCGGTGAAGGATTTTCGGAGAAGAAATCGACTCAGCACAGGACAACCAGGAAGGAGGACCGAAGACAGCGAGGACGGCAATCTACAAAGGAATTAAATACTAATCCGTCAAGAACCGCGAATTTGGATAAAGCTCCACCAACACGACCCAAATTCAAAACCGTCAGGGATAACGACCGAGGACCGAGGACAGCCATGAATGTAAATGTAGATCCGACCAGAACCAAAAATTCGATGAAAGAACGATCTGCGAGTTCTAAAACCGCAACTTTAAAGGTTTTTCTATGCAAACGCTCGTAGCATACGCAATAAATTTTCAGATGTAGAGGAACTAGTGTTTACAGAAAATTATGATGTGATTGGCATAACAGAATCTTGGCTCAATACACAAGATAGAGACTTTTTAGCAGAGTATTCACTTCCGGTTATGTAATGTTTGAGAACAGCCGAATAAATAAAAATGGATGGTGGCGTTTGATTTTATATCAAAGAAAGACTTAACCCGTCCGGCGTGTCAAAACCTCAAATGGTGAACGTCGACACATCTTTTGTGCTAATAAAGAATAATAAAGGTACAAAAATAATACTTGCGTTAATATACAGACCTCCAGCTCAATCAGTGCAAACTGACCGAGAAATTTACGAAACAAATTGCAGATGTAAGTAAATCACACAGATACCGTAATTTTTGGCGACTTTAATTTACCTGTGACCAAGTGGGGCGATACTCTTACTTCACACTCCGGACATGACTTGTATACGAACTTGCAAGAGAGTTCGCTTTATCAATTTGTTCGAATGCCGACCCGTGGTAATAACGTTCTTGACATTGTACTTGCAACAAAAGAAGAATTGATAGAGAATTTGAATGTTGGTGATGAATTCAGTAACAGCGACCATCGTACGATAACTTTCACTTTTTTTTTTTTTTTTTTTTTAAGAGACAATGAACGGAGGAAGGAAAAACACAGATAAAACAAAAAGGTCCATGTGCCTAAAGGCATCCTCCATTCATAAAATGTTTGTAACAACTGGATTTAAACATTTGTTGATTGTAAGTTTGTGGAAAGCAATTCGAGGGAAGTGAATTCCAAAGAGTAGTAGCTCTGGGGATAAATGAATTCTGATAAGCAGAAGTTCTGCATTGTGGAGGAGAAAGTGTAAATTCATGGGCGCTCTCAGCTGCCCTAGTTCTACGGGGAAAGATGTGGAGAGGCGGCACAATTGAAGCAAGTTCCTCGGAACAATTGCTGTGAAAATATCTGTAGCATAATGCAAGGGATGCAACGTTTCTTCGTATGGCTAATGTAGGAAGGTCCTGTGTGATTGCAGGGTTATTGATTAATCTAATAGCTTTATTTTGAATTTTGTCGAACTGCCTCAATGCAAACCACTCCACTTCCACCCCAGAGGTGAACAGTAATCCATCTGAGAGCGCACATGACTTTATATATTACGGCCAACTGCTCGTCAGTGAAGAATTCTCGAACTCTGTACAGGCAAGTCCCAGTTTTTTAGAGGCATTCTTAGCAATGCTTCTAACATAATGTGTCCAGCTCAAGTTAGTAGTTAATGTTACACCGAGAATGTCAATACTAGGGGAAGTGGGAATATTTACATCATTAAAAAAATATAGGGAGTCAGTGAGATTCTGTCGGTTAGAAAATTGAATGTACTTGGTTTCTGTGCATTAAAGGAAACTAGATTCTCTTGTCCCCATCATTAATTCTAGAAAGGTCCTGGTTCAGAGAAATTGCAGTGTTTATTTTTGAATTTATAAGATCGGGTTGGGTGAAAAGAATTGGTAAATGTGAAGGAACTGTGGAGTGTTGAGTCATCTGCGTAGGAATGTATTGGATTATGAGTGGTAGATATGAGATCATTGATATGAATGAGGAACAGAGTTGGGGCCAAAACTGATCCCTGGGGAACACCAGCATTTATTGAGTGAAATTGAGAATAAAGGCCATCTACCATTACACGTATTTTTCTGTATGAAGATAAGAAGAAATTAGTGGAACTAATGTTGCAAGGCCGTAGTGTGACATCTTCGACAATAAGGATTGATGCCAGACTCTATCAAATGCCTTTGATATATCCAGTGCTATTGTATGTGTTTCACCATGTTGGTCTGTAGCTTGGTTGATTTGATGCGTAAGAAGGCAAAGAATGTCTGCAGTTGATCGACATCGTCTAAAACCATATTGCCTATCACTGATTAATTTATTATTCTCCAGATGCTTAATTATGTGATTATTTAATATAATTTCAAAAACTTTGCCAAGAGTGGAAGTTATAGCTATTGGTCTGTAGTTTGATGGATCTGAAGAGGCACCTTTTTTAGGAACTGGATGGATGTTTGCTTCTTTCCAGGGTATGAGGTATGAGTACACAGACGGAAAAATTTTGCCAATACAGGAGCGAGCACCAAGGAGCAATTCTTAAGTAATATTGGAGGAATTTCATCTGGACCAGGAGCCTTATCTACGGAGAGATTCTGCAAAATAGTTTTGACATGTCTGGTGTGGATCTTAAGTGAGGGAATTTCAGGTGAATTAAAATTAAGTACAGGGACATCTTGATTTATTTCATCTAAGGTTGAGTTGGTGGAGAAAATATCTGCAAGAAGGTTAGCTTTACCTCGTGGGTCACTTACAAGATTGCCAGTCGGAGATTTTAATGGTGGAATGGATGAAGCAGTAGTGAAGTTGGATTTGAATGAGTTAAGAGTAGACCAAAATATTTTGTTATCATTTGGATTATTTAGAAGTTTATTTGCTTGCTTATGGAGACAGTCTGACTTAGTTAGGTATACAGTTTTGGCATGATTTCTGATGTTTCTAAAGTAATTAAAGGCTTCATGTGTTTTTGATCTTGTGTATGCATTGTAGGCTATTGCTTTTTGTTCAGTTACTCTAGCACAATTATGGTCAAACCATTTAAAAGTTTAAACTTTAAAGTTTACTAGTAACGAACCAAATAGTAGCATCGAAAAAGTCCCTAATTTCAAGAAAGCAAACTTCCATAAACTTAGAGCTATGTTTAAAGAACAGTCACTGGAGCTTTTTAATTAACAATAACGACATAAATACATCTTGGAAGTTATTCGAAACCACTTACCTAAAAGCAGTGCAAGACTGCATACCATCGAAAATACGGCGTCCAGGCCATAATAATAAGCCCAAATGGTGGAATAAAGATATTTCAAACTGCCTGCTTGCTAAAAAATTTGCTAATGATAGATTAACATCCTCACAAAATGGACGAAGAACGGGTGAAATTTGTAGAGCTACGACGCAAAGCCAAAAAGTTAATTAAGCAAAGTTAAAAAGACCTTAGAGTTACATATTGCGAATCAAAGTAAAACAAACCCGACAAGAATTCTATAGTTATATCAGAAAAGAAAAAAAGTAGTTACTTCAACTGTTGGACCGTTAGTCGATGAAAAAGGAGGGAAATACACCAAAGACAGAAGTACAAATGAGTAAATGCCATCACCAATACCTTCTTTGCAATCAGTTTTTACAACAGAAGACGTCAGTGATAGCCCTACAGCATCGCCGATTCAGATTGATAATTCAGATGTTCTAAGCAATATCACCGTTACAGAGAGAGAAGTATTGAATTGTTTAGGATAAAACTCAAGGTAAAATAAAAACGCCAAGGACCTGATACAATCCGCCTAGAGTTCTAAAAGGAAGCTAAGGAATGAGCTCTCCAAACCCACTGACATTACTATTCAATAAATCCTTGCCAGTCTGGAACTATGCCCCCCTCTGATCAGTGGGAAGCTAGCCAACGTAAACACCGATATTCAAAAAAAAGGCAGCAAATCCCTACCCAGTAACTATCGTCCAATTAGCTTAACCTCAGTTGTATGTAAAATGCTAGAAACGGTCATACGAGACAGACTCGTAAATCACTTGGAGGAAAATAACATACTTAAAAAAGATACTCAACAACATGGCTTCTCGTAAAAAACGTTCCTGTTATAACAAACCTCTTAGCACTTCATTCCCACGATATCCTCAACCTCTCCGATGAGAGATTTAAACAGCTGTAGATATTATATACCTGATTTTCAAAAGGGCCTTTGACAAAGTTCCCCAACAAACGCTTTACTGCTTAAAACTAAAAGCGCATGGAATACAATGCCGGTGTGTTGAAAAATGGATAGAAAAATTGGTCCTCAGTCAACAGAAGAAAGCAAAGGGTCCCCCTTCCCCCCAGTCATAAACGGTATATAAGGCATCTAAATGGGACCAATGTAAGTAGCCGGGGGTACCCCAGGGATCCGGTACTAGGACCAATTCTCTTCTCTAATTTACATCCAACGACATAGATGAGGGTCTCACCTGCAACAATCTCAAAATTTGATGACGATACCAAAAAATTGCAAATAGCGTACTCTCAAAAGAACAAGTTGACGATATGGCAACACAATCTAGATTAATAAACTTGTCATGTTGAGGCCCAATTTTGGGCAACATGAGTTTCACTGACGGATAAACTGTAAAGTACCACATGTCGGATACCTAAAATGAGAAGAAAAAGCAAAAACTACTTCGATGAATGGCACTCAGCTTAAGACATGCTAAACAGAGAAACTGATCTTGGGGAGTAAAACCAATATCGCCACCCCCCCCCCTCCCCCTCCCACCCACCTGTAACCTTAAAACCGAAGGTCAACAATGTTCAGAAGTTGTCAAGAAATGGCAAACAAATAATAATTGGCTTTATAGGCCAAGGTCCCATATTTGAGCATAAATCCAAAGAAGTTATCCTAACCAGTTACAATTGCCATTAGTCCGCCCTCTTCTGGAATACTGACGTTCACCCACCCTCCATGGTGCAGCCCCCTTATTACCAAAAAGGATATAAACAAGCTAGAACGAGTTTCAACGTAGAGTTATCCAAAATGCTCCCTAGCCTAACAGAAACAAACCATACGAGGAGCCCGTCTTGTAGAAGAATTAAATCTATTTCCTTTAACCCAGCGCAGATATTAAGAGGCGACTTAATTCACGTGTTACCACAAATTCATCAAAAGGCACGACAATATGAAACTGTCGTAAGTACTTCACTATCGACCCCCCCCAATTACCTAATTACACGCGCGGGGGGAAACCGGTTGCAAAATTATTGGTTAAAAATTCTTTTAACTCGCACGACCATCTAACGAATTTCTTCTTCAATCGTGTTGTCAACTTGTGGCAATGGGTTGTGGAGCTTCCCCGAGCACGTTATATGGACCTGCCGCAGCACCGTGGATGCATTTAAAGTCCGCCCTAGACAAATATCGTAGTCATCAACCACGCGACCTGACTGCGTTTGTAAATGAATAACTTTATACTCTCCCCTCAGTTACTAACACCATATTGTCCCCCTACTAACTTTCCTAGTCCTGCCACGTTAGTGGAAGTGGCAGTAGTTCCCGTGTCCAATGTTCCCTTACCCCACTCTAAAACCACTGTTTGGACACTTTGATACTCAGTGTTTTGGAGGGACAAGCAAAACCTAGAAGGGTTCACTAGATCTGTTTGTCGGCGTGACTTTCCTTTTTTGTTTTGTATAATGAGTGGTTAGCATGAATTGGATGATTATCGTACGGTATGTTGACTGGGTAGCTACTCTGGAATGGAGTAGTCTATAAATGGTAGCATGAAATAATTAAGCCCTGCTCCTCTGCTCTGATATCTTATTAAGTTGATATTTTTAGCCTTATAGTGCTTAGCCTTTAGTATATAGCCTATGACCTGAATTAAGTCGTTAAGCATGATAAGCTACCCTTTAGCCTAGCATCGGAAATGGAGTCGTCTAAATGGTAGCCTGAATGGAGTCGTATAATGGTTAGCCTGAAATGGTAGCGAACTAATGGCAGCCTGAATGGAGTCGGACTGAAGGTTAAGCCTGAATGGAGTATCTAAGGTTTCATATTTTTCTTTTATTTTTTGCTTACCAAAGCCCAACCTGAATGGAGTCGTCATCTAATGGTAGCCTGTTACATATTGGACGTCGTTCTAATGGTAGCCTAATGAATGGAGAGCGTTTCTAATGGTAGCCTGAACTGGAATGGAGTCGTCTAATGGTAGCGTAGGCTGTCGGGTCTTAATGGTTAGCCTGAATGGGAGTTCGTCTAATGGTAGCCTGAATGGAGTCTCCTAAATGGGTGGTAGAGCACCTATTTGGAATGGAGTCGTTTAATGGTATTAGCCTGAAATGGAGTCGTTTATATGGTTTTTATGTTTAGCCTGAATGGAGTGTTTCTAATGGTACGCCTCTCCTGAATGAAGTAGGGTGTCTAATGGTATAGCTGAATGGAGTTTTGAATGGAGTGTCTAATGGGTAGCCCCATGAATGGTCTAATGGTAGCCTGAATGTAGTCGTCTAATGGTTAGCCGAATGGAGTGTCTAATGGTAGCTGAATGGAGTCTAATGGTAGCCTGAATGGAGTCGTCTAATGGTAGCCTGAATGGAGTCGTCTAATGGTAGCCTGAATGGAGTCGTCTAATGGTAGCCTGAATGGAGTCGTCTAATGGTAGCCTGATGAATGGAGTTGTCTAATGGTAGCCTGAATGGAGTCGTCTATCCTCTGAGGCGCCTGTCTCATGTTTCTTGGAGCGTCTAATGGCAGCCTGAATGGAGTCCCTAATGGTAGCCTGAATGGAGTCGTCTAATGGTAGATTTTTTAGCCTGAATGGAGTAGTCTAATGGTAGCCTGAATGGAGTCGTCTAATGGTACCTGAAATGTCTAATGGGCCTGAATAGTCGTCTAATGGTAGCCTGAATGAGTCGTCTAATGGTAGCCTGAATGGAGTCGTCTAATGGTAGCCTGAATGGAGTCGTCTATCACAGCCTGAATGGACGTCTAATGGTAGCCTGAATGGAGTCGTCTAATGGTAGCCTGAATGGAGTCGTCTAATGGTAGCCTGAATGGAGTCGTCTAATGGTAGCCTGAATGGAGTCGTCTAATGGTAGCCTGAATGGAGTTGTCTAATGGTAGCCTGAATGGAGTCGTCTAATGGTAGCCTGAATGGAGTCGTCTAATGGTAGCCTGAATGGAGTCGTCTAATGGTAGCCTGAATGGAGTAGTCTATTGGTAGCCTGAATGGAGTCGTCTAATGGTAGCCTGAATGGAGTCGTCTAATGGTAGCCTGAATGGAGTCGTCAAATGGCAGCCTGAATGGAGTCGTCTAATGGCAACCTGAATGGAGTCGTCTAATGATGGTAGCCTGAATGGAGTCGTCTAATGGTAGCCTGAATGGAGTCGTCTAATGGTAGCCTGAATGGAGTCGTCTAATGGTAGCCTGAATGGAGTCGTCTAATGGTAGCCTGAATGGAGTCGTCTAATGGTAGCCTGAATGGAGTCGTCTAATGGTAGCCTGAATGGAGTCGTCTAATGGTAGCCTGAATGGAGTCGTCTAATGGCAGCCTGAATGGAGTCGTCTAATGGTAGCCTGAATGGAGTCGTCTAATGGTAGCCTGAATGGAGTCGTCTAATGGTAGCCTGAATGGAGTCGTCTAATGGTAGCCTGAATGGAGTCGTCTAATGGTAGCTGAATGGAGTCGTCTAATGGTAGCCTGAATGGAGTCGTCTAATGGTAGCCTGAATGGAGTTAGTCTAATGGTAGCCTGAATGGAGTCGTCTAATGGTAGCCTGAATGGAGTCGTCTAATGGTAGCCTGAATGGAGTCGTCTAATGGTAGCCTGAATGGAGTCGGTTAATGGGAGCCTGAATGGAGTCCTGTCTAATATCCTGAATGGAGTCAGCCTGAATGGAGTCGTCTAATGGTAGCCTGAATGGAGTCGTCTAATGGTAGCCTGAATGGAGTCGTCTAAAGGTAGCCTGAAAGGACTCGTTGTAGCCTGAATGGAGTCGTCTAATGGTAGCCTGAATGGAGTCGTCTAATGGTAGCCTGAATGGAGTCGTCTAATGGTAGCCTGAATGGAGTCGTCTAATGGTAGCCTGAAGGGAGTCGTCTAATGGTAGCCTGAATGGAGTCGTCTAATGGTAGCCTGAATGGAGTCGTCTAATGGTAGCCTGAATGGAGTCGTCTAATGGTAGCCTGAATGGAGTCGTCTAATGGTAGCCTGAATGGAGTAATGGTAGCCTGATGGAGTCGTCTAATGGTAGCCTGAATGGAGTCGTCTAATGGTAGCCTGAATGGAGTCGTCTAATGGTAGCCTGAATGGAGTCGTTTAATGGTAGCCTGAATGGAGTCGTCTAATGGTAGCCTGAATGGAGTCGTCTAATGGTAGCCTGAATGGAGTCGTCTAATGGTAGCCTGAATGGAGTCGTCTAATGGTAGCCTGAATGGAGTCGTCTGATGGTAGCCTGAATGGAGTCGTCTAATGGTAGCCTGAATGGAGTTGTCTAATGGTAGCCTGAATGTAGTCGTCTAATGGTAGCCTGAATGTAGTCGTCTGATGGTAGCCTGAATGGAGTAGAAGAGGAAGTCATCATCACATCACTATACTCTGTTTCTTTCCAACTGGCGGTAAATTGCAAAGTTCCCATCAAGATTTCTCAGTTATTATGGTGATTTTGTAGTGAAATATGATGCTTATTATATACATTTGGTGTTAATATGATGCGGATTTATAGTAGTTTAATTCATATGTTTCCATTAAGTATCGAGGAATTAGCTGATATAAGAGATTTAATTTATCGTCAGAAGAAATGAAGCAGAGTATAAGCGGTTAAATAATCATCTAAATTATTTGTTCAACATAAATTACCTGGCTTATTATGCAACTGATAAAACCAAACATAAGTTCTTCAGACAGGAATTATCTGTGAAACAATTATATATTAAGTGTAGGTATAAACACACACACACACACACACACACACACACACACACACACACACACACACACACACACACACACACACACATGCACTTAAGGGGAGATTTCCACTTGAGATATTTTTTTCTTGACTCCTCTTTCTCCCTCATGTTTAGCCCCATTGTTTTTCTAATTTTAAAACGTTTGCCCCATTATTTTGACTATTTTAAGAACTTTCAACCCATTTCTGTCAATTTTAAAACCTTTCGTGCCATTTAGGTGTCGATTTTATCCTGGTGAGCGATAGCGAGCCTGTAATTTAAGAGGTACCGGCTTTTAGCCGGGACATTTTTCTACCGAAAAATGTACAAATTTATCTTGAAAGGGGCTCAAGGGGGTGTAATCTTAAGCTTGAAGGATATCTAGGGACCAAACTAAAAACCTCCCCTTAAACACCCATTAACTATTTTATATCCGAGGCCTTTGGTATGTAAAGGTACTAATAACACTGCCAGTGAGTCGAGTCGGTAGCCCACCATGGAATGTCTGAATGGTGTATATGTAAGGCCAGCTTAGTACAATTCCTTGTGAATAATTAGTACCAAGGAAATCAAGCAACAACAGGTCCAGCGACCCCTCAAGGAAATTCCGCTATATCAGTAGTAGAACGTGGAGATAGAGATAGATAGAGTGTATGTGTGTGAGTGAGTGAGTAAGAGTACGTAACAGTAAGAGAGAGAGAGAGAGAGAGAGAGAGAGAGAGAGAGAGAGAGAGAGAGAGAGAGGGAGAGAGAGAGAGAGAGAGAGAGAGAGAGAGAGAGAGAGAGAGAGAGAGAGAGAGAGAGAGAGAGAGAGAGAGAGAGAGAGAGAGAGAGAGAGAGAGAGAGAGAGAGAGAGGTGAGGTGGTGGAGGTATTTAAGGGTGGGACTCAAATTAAGACCTATTGGACGGAAATAAATGGCTTGGCGTCTGCAGCACAGGCCGGCCCACCATTCTCGTTTCCAACTTCCCACATTTGTCCCCCGAGTTATGAACCAGCACGTCACCAGTCATATGTACAGTCGGCCTAAAAAGTATCTGCACCCCTACCCTGATAATCTGGTGTGTACAGCTTGGTAGAGTTTGCATATCTACCTGTAGCTATATCCATCTATACTACTACCTACCTGTACTACCTAAGACCTATACTACCAAGCTCTGTACACACCAGGTTATCAGGGTAGGGGTGCAGATACTTTTTTGACCGAGTGTACAGTCGGCCTAATAAGTCATGTCTCGGCACCAATTGACCACTTGCGAGTTTCAGGTTATAAGGAAGCTGTAGTTCTTTACATTGCGATTTAATAGAATTACCAGTTAAAATACGGCTGTAGTACATTTACAAATACATACAACTAAATTCAACATACGTTTTACAAATACATACAACTAAATTCAACATACGTTTTACAAATACATACAACTAAATTCAACATACGTTTTACAAATACATACAACTAAATTCAAACATACGTTTTACAAATACATACAACTAAATTCAACATACGTTTTACAAATACATACAACTAAATTCAACATACGTTTTACAAATACATACAACTAAATTCAACATACGTTTTACAAATACATACAACTAAATTCAACATACGTTTTACAAATACATACAACTAAATTCAACATACGTTTTACAAATACATACAACTAAATTCAACATACGTTTTATCCATTAGACATTAACTTTATTATTGTATTTCTGTTTAATATCGATGTTTACGGCACCAACTTCCTTAAAGCCTGAAACTCGCAAGTGGTCAATTATATTTTGATCAATAATTGGTATCAGCAATATCTCAACATGATTTCTTCTTTTTATGAGTGAGATATACAACCATGTTCCTACACTTACCCACCCTATTCAACATCTGACAGACATTAATACAGCACAGTGGTATCAGCAATATCTCAACATGATTTCAACTTTTTTGAGTGAGATATACAACCATGTTCCTACACTTACCCACCCTATTCAACATCTGACAGACATTAAGGGGAGATTTCTACTTAAGGGATTTTTGTCTTTACCCCCTTCTCCCTCATGTTTAGCCCCATTGCTTTTGAGATTTTAAGACGTTCGCCCCATTAGTTTGGCAATTTTAAGAACTTTCACCCAATTTATGTAACTTTTAAGACCTTTCGTTCCATTTAGGTGTCGATTTTTTCCTGGCGAGCGAAAGCGAGCCTGCAATTTAAGAGGAATCGGCCTTCGGCCGTGACATTTTTCTACCGAAAAATGTACACATTTATCTTGAAAGGGGGTCAAGGGGGTGTAATTTCAAGCTTGATGGAAGTCTAGGAAACACACTAAAAACCTCCCCTTAATACAGCACAGAGCAAGCCAAACGTAATGACAGTTGAGCCATGACTTATTAACGCGACCTTACCTGTTATACTCACTCCGCTAACTATTATTTTCTCTTTTACTCTGTCTTTCCTTCTTCTAGTTTCCTCTACACTTAAGGGGAGATAGGCCGATTTTATGGTCCCCCTTCTCCCTCGTGTTTAGCCCCATTAGTTTTCAGATTTTGAGATGTTTGCTCCACCAGCTTGTCGATTATAAGACCTTTCGCCCCATTTATTTGTCAATATTAACACCTTTCGTGCTATTTAGGTCTCAATTTTTGTCCTGGCGAACGATAGTGAGCCTGTAATTTTGGAAGGATCGGCTTTGTGTAAATTAATTTATAAGGGGGATCTCATGGAGGTTTTGTTTAAGTTTTAGATGGAGGTCAAGGGAGGAAAGTAGAAAATAATAAATACATGAAAAAATGGACCAAAACGTGAACCCTTAAGGGACGGGGGTTCTCGAAAAGGGGCTACAGTTTTGAAAATGTACTTGACTTGCAGTGTGCTGGCTTAATAATCCAGAAGGGTTGATAGCCTCTGAAGTCCTATTTTAACTAACTATTATCTACTCTTTATTTCCTTCTTCCTTTCTACACTTTTCATCTACTTTATTCTTCCTTTCTACACTTTTCATCTACTTTATTCTTCCTTTCTACACTTTTCATCTACTTTATTCTTCCTTTCTACACTTTTCATCTACTTTATTCTTCCTTTCTACACTTTTCATCTACTTTATTCTTCCTTTCTACACTTTTCGTCTACTTTATTCTTCCTTTCTACACTTTTCCTTTACCTATTCCTTTATAAACGTAACTTCTAATTCTTCTTATACTTCTAAAAGGGAAATAGAAGACAATTGTGGATAGGAAGAAGGCAGTAGGAATGTGAGGGTAATGCCGGTATCACACGAGAGATTTTATAGTCAACACTCGATGATCAACATTTTTCTGGCAACATTTTTGGAGTATTTTGCACTGGTATCGGAAACTATACTGATGATAGATGAATTTAAGTAACGGAAAAATATTAATGTTTACTTCATAAGCTGCCAGACCAGTGTTGAGGATAAATGTTGAGTGAAAAAGCGCTCGTGTGATACCGGCTTAACACGTAGTATAAAAGCATTGTTACAGTGTGTGTGTGTGTGTGTTATAATCGTACACTAATATTCACTAGTTTAGGCATTTAACAACCCAAATTTGAATGATGCTGTGGTGGCTTACGTTGATAAAGAGGCAGCTGTTGACTGGGTGGGCACAGGTGTGAAGGTGTGTGCAGGTGTGTGTGCAGGTGTGAAGGGGGGGGGGGGGGTAACAGGTGTACGTAAGGGGTAGAAATATAAATGTGTGAGTGGCAGGGGAAAGTATTAACACCTTCTTATATTTATTCTGACTCCAAGGTTCGTAATATGCCATATTTAACTACTTAATACATTTTACGACGAGTTTATGAATATATACATTATATAAGAACATAAGAAAATGGGAGCCTGCAGAAAGCCGATTGGCCTACACAAGGCAGATCCCTGTCACACCCAACCCTAATTATAAGCCCGACTTAAAAACACTATATATACTGTATATATTTATATATAAAGTATATATATACTGTATATATATATATATATATATATATATATATATATATATATATATATACTGTATATATTTATATAAATGTATGTTATTTGTAGGGTAGTTATTGATAGGGGTCACTTGAAGCATGCTATGCTTACAGGTACCTACCCGATAGCACTACCGTTAGTGAGTGCCATTTGTATTTTGTACTATTGTTAATGTCTTGTCATGTTGCAAATTTGATTTTAATAGAACATTTTGACACTAATTGTAGTTTCTTTATTCATGCAGAGTTTAGTAATATTTGCCAGAACGTCCCGGGATTCCCAAATTGACTAATTCCTTGAACATGACGATGGTGCATTGTTGTGTGCGCGATCAGTTTGCTTGGGAACCAGATTGACTTGCTCATATAGTGATGTACACCCTATGTGGTGGATTGTGTTCTTGGTTTGTTTAGTATGCAAGTTTTAAATTTTAATATATATACAGTATATATATATATATATTCTATATATACTGTATATTCATTATTTATACAGTACATACTATATAGTGGGGTGAGTGAGTGGGATGATAGTGGTGATGAAGGGTTGACAATAGGGTGATGAGTGGTATGTGTCTGTGTGACTGAGTAAGATTACCAGTTAAGGGGAGGTATTTAGTTTATTCCCTAGACCTCCATCAAGCTTAGAATTACACCCCCTTGACCTCCTTTCAAAATAAATTTGTACATTTTTCGGTAGAAAAATGTCCCGGCCGATTCCTCTTAAATTACAGGCTCGCTATCGCTCGCCAGGAAAAAATCGACACCTAAATGGCACGAAAGGTCTTAAAATTGACAGAAATGGGGCGAAATGTTTTAAAATAGCCAAACTAATCGGGCAAACGTCTTAAAATCTCAAAAGCACTGGGGCTAAACATGATAGAGAAAGGGGTCAAGAAAAAAATCCCTCAAGTGGAAATCTCCCCTTAAGTAGAGCGGATGAGTGAAGCAAGAATGAGTAGGCGACTAATGAAAGAACTGTCTTACATAGAATAGTTAGTAGCTCAAAGACCTTGCGGTTCATCACCCCATTCAGTTGACCCGTGTATCTGCCTCCTAACTGGTGTTTGTATCAAGGCTCATGATTGGCTATCTTATCAGTACCATAGCTCACTGGCCAAAATGAGTGGCGGAGCTGATAATATAATTGATATTATCTTTATTATTCCTTATTTATTCAGTAAACTAGATATGTTTAAGTAATTTTAATGATTACTTAATAAATTATAGTCTTATCCGAATCTAAAGAGCTATTAAATACCACATGAAACACAATAATAACTTATATATCATAAAGTAAACACAAGCGAAATAATGAAATGATGAACACAAGAAGTAAGTGAGAATGAAGACTGACTGACTCGCTCACGCGGCTTAGCCAATCACAGGCCATGAATTACTACCGTAGCTCATTTAAAATAGGCACTGACGTCATTTCTTCCCTTGCTTGTGTTTACTGTATTATATCTACAACTTTATGTGTTCCATGTGGTATTTTATAGCTCTTAAGGTTCGAATATCACCGTAGATTATCTCATTATCGTATGAATTAAGTTTGCATTTGTTATTATTCCATATACTGCATATTAATTAACTAGATTAGTTTTAGTAATTCTAATGATAATGTGATAGGTGACATCAGAACCTTAAGAGCTATAAAATACCACATGGAACACATAAAGTTGTAGATATAATACAGTAAACACAAGCAAGGGAAGAAATGACGTCAGTGCCTATTTTAAATGAGCTACGGTAGTAATTCATGGCCTGTGATTGGCTAAGCCGCGTGAGCGAGTCAGTCAGTCTTCATTCTCACTTACTTCTTGTGTTCATCATTTCATTATTTCGCTTGTGTTTACTTTATGATATATAAGTTATTATTGTGTTTCATGTGGTATTTAATAGCTCTTTAGATTCGGATAAGACTATAATTTATTAAGTAATCATTAAAATTACTTAAACATATCTAGTTTACTGAATAAATAAGGAATAATAAAGATAATATCAATTATATTATCAGCTCCGCCACTCATTTTGGCCAGTGAGCTATGGTACTGATAAGATAGCCAATCATGAGCCTTGATACAAACACCAGATGCACAGGTCAACTAAATGGAGAATTATTATGTTTTTTCCACCAGCCAACTTCACCTCTAAACTCAATTTATGATATCAACAAATACATGTGGCACTCCAAGGACTCGAACCTACTGTAGGATACTCACATCGAAATTCCGCGCACTTATGCATTACGCTATCAATACACTCTACTACTACTACTACTACTACTACTACTTACTTGAACTCTTGTACTGAAGAATCATTTACTATTTTCGAGGGAAGCTTGTTCCAAGTTAAACAAGTTTCCTCATTTAATACTGATTATTTTTTCAGCTTAATTTCCAACCATGTTGCGGTTTATATTCATATTCAACATCAATTTGTGTTTTAAATGTTTCAATGAGTAGATTTCGAAGTATACAAGTTTCTAACGAACGACTAAATACCAAGAACTCTCAACTTGAACTCCTAGTCAATGGAATACTGTTTGTAGATCTAGCAAAAACAATTTCGAATAGTTCTATGTTTTTATGAGTTCTGAAGACCAAATTTAACAGGATATTTTAAGAAGAGGGCATATAAGAGCATACTAAAATGCAAACACTACTACCTACTTCCTATACATCAACACTGTGTTGTAATGTAGCCCAATAGTTACTGGGCGTTCTTCCCTACTTCAATGCACTGCTGGGACATTTTTAGGTCACTGCTAATCAAACCGCCCAAATCCTTTTCCACTTCTATTATATTTTCCAATAGTGAATAGCCGGTTTTTGGCATGAACTATTTCCAAACGAGGTAAGTATGTCAGAGGTAGGTAGAGCAGCTCTTATTAATGAAAAGTGTCCATGTATGCCAGTGATGAACCTCCTCGGCTCTAGCTTCAAGCCATGGTTACGAGTTGAAATTGCATTGAAGCTCTAACTCTTGGTATAAGCCATAATGTTAGTTCTATTCAGCATATATAATATTTCAATGAGTTAGCCTCACATTCTACGTTTTTCCAACTAATATTTTTGTGATATGACCCAGCCAGGGCTCGAACCCAGGCCAGTAGTGCAGCACTCCAACGCCTTAACCACTAGGCCACCAAGGAGCTTAAAAGTAGTGGCTTTATTTGGAATCAGATTCCATCCACCACCACCCTCTCTGACTCCTATGTCACATAGCTTGATGCCATACACACATACCTCACACACAAACACTAGCAACTAAGTACTAGAGAAGGATACTTGTAATCTCAATAAAATTAGATCAAGAACACTCCATGTCTTGAATGAAGGAAATAGCTTCTTAGACCTACCCTGGAATCTTTATAATTGCTCTATATCGTTCATGAGTGTTAGTGACCAGAATTGTTTAATATATAGAGTGAGCACAATATAAAGAGTGAGCACAATATAAAGAACTATTTCATTCCTTTATGGAAACTGTCTCTCAATATACCCAACAATTCCCCTCCCTTCCTTCCTTCAATGAGAAGGAAGGAAGGGAGGGAGAGGTGAGGGTGTGGTGTGGGGGAAGGGAGGGATGATGGTGTGCTGTGGTGAGGGGGAGGGGTGAGGGTGTGGTGTGGGGGAAGGGAGGGATGATGGTGTGCTGTGGTGAGGGGGAGAGGTGAGGGTGTGGTGTGGGGGAAGGGAGGGATGATGGTGTGCTGTGGTGAGGGGGAGGAGTGAGGGTGTGGTGTGGGGGAGGGGAGGGAGGATGGTGTGCTGTGGTGAGGGGGAGGGGTGAGGGTGTGGTGTGGGGGAAGGGAGGGATGATGGTGTGCTGTGGTGAGGGGGGAGGGGTGAGGGTGTGGGGGGGGGTAGGGGAGGGATGATGGTGTGCTGTGGTGAGGGGGAGGGGTGAGGGTGTGGTGTGGGGGAAGGGAGGGATGATGGTGTGCTGTGGTGTGGGGGAGGGGTGAGGGTGTGGTGTGGTGAGGGGGAAGGAAGGGAGGGAGGGGTGAGGGTGTGGTGTGGGGGAAGGACGGGATGGAGGGGTGAGGGTGTGGTGTGGTGAGGGGGTAGCAAGGGAGGGGTGAGGGTGTGGTGTGGTTAGGGCGAAGGAACGGAGGGAGGGATGAGGGTGTGGTGTGGTGTGGGGTAAGGAAGGGAGGGGTGAGGGTGTGGTGTGGTGAGGGGGAAGGAAGGGGGGGAGGGAGGAGGGTGTGGTGGGGGGTAAGGAAAGGAGGGGTGAGGGTGTGGTGTAGTGAGGGGGAAGGAACGGAGGGAGGGATGAGGGTGTGGTGTGGTGTGGGGTAAGGAAGGGAGGGGTGAGGGTGTGGTGTGGTGAGGGGGAAGGAAGAGAGGGAGGGGTGAGGGTGTGGTGTGGTGAGGGGGGAAGGGAGGGGTGAGGGGGAAGCCAACATTCCCAGCGTGGCAGTAACCTCGGGGTGTGGGGGTGAGGGCGACACACACACACACACACACACACATGGACATACACACCAACAACACCTCGCACGCACAAACCTACACACACACTCACTGACTCACACACACCTACTCACAACATGATTCGCTTAGTTGCCACTACACACACACATACACACACACTCACACACAGCCTCACCTCTCACACAAATATCTTGTATTCTTTGTCTCGTCTCAAATACTCTCTCAAATCTGCATTACTAGTCCACTCAGTCTCTCTCTCTCTCTCTCTCTCTCTCTCGTGCACGCTAATACCACCACAAACAGAAATACCAACAATGAACAGATTAAATATTTAACTTATAGGATCGATATTTAACTTATAGGATCGCTACTTTTAACCCCTTACGTAATTTGTCATCATATTCTGGTTACCATTAGACGATTTGTACTACTTATGATTTACCTCTAGGAATCAAAGGGGATAAATCGTATCTTAATGAGCCCTTTGAATAACACAGGTCCTTCTTAAGGAGAGATATCCACTCGAGGGATTTTTTTCTTGACCCCTTTCACCCTCATGTTTAGCCCCATTGCTTTTGATATTATAAAACGTTCGCCCCATTAGGTTAGCGATTTTAAGAACTTGCATCCCATATTAAGACCTTTCATGCCATTCAGGTGTCGATTTTATCATGGCGAGCGATAGCGAGCCTGTAATTTAAGAGGAACCGGCCTTCGGTCGGGACATTTTCTACCGAAAAATGTACAAATTTATCTTGAAAGGGACTCAAGGGGGTGTAATTTCAAGTTTGGTGGAAGTTTAGGAAACACTAAAAACCTCCCCTTAAACTGCATACATCGTCAAATTTTAGCTCGAATCCAAGGTCAAAAGGCGCCATCGTACTTAAAGGGTTAACTCCAGAATAATAGGAACAAAAACCTACCGAGCTATTTCAACAACAACAACAAAAACAACAACAACAACAACACTATCAGTAGCGACAAGAAACACAAGAACAATAACATCTTCAATTACAGGCCGATTTCTTCTATTTTACAGGCTTACTATCGCTCGCGCAGAAACACCTGAATGGGGTGAAGCATCTTATTATCGTCAAACTAATTTGGTGAAGTGTTTAAAATACCCAAACAAATAGTGTGTGTGTGTGTGTGTGTGTGTGTGTGTGTGTGTGTGTTATGTAGCAAGGTATGTAGTGGTGGTGGTGGTAGTGGTGGTGTGTGTGTGTGTGTGTGTGTGTGTGTGTGTGTGTGTGTGTGTGTGTGTGTGTGTGTGTGTTATGTAGCAAGGTATGTAGTATGTAGTGGTGGTGTGTGTGTGTGTGTGTGTGTGTGTGTGTGTGTGTGTGTGTGTGTGTGTGTTATGTAGCAAGGTATGTAGTGGTGGTGGTGGTAGTGGTGGTGTGTGTGTGTGTGTGTGTGTGTGTGTGTGTGTGTGTGTGTGTGTGTGTGTGTGTGTGTGTGTGTGTGTGTTATGTAGCAAGGTATGTAGTATGTAGTGGTGGTGTGTGTGTGTGTGTGTTATGTAGCAAAGTATGTAGTATGTAGTGGTGGTAGTGTGTGTGTGTGTGTGTGTGTGTGTTATGTAGCAAGGTATGTAGTATGTAGTGGTGGTGTGTGTGTGTGTGTGTGTGTGTGTGTGTGTTATGTAGCAAAGTATGTAGTATGTAGTAGTGGTAGTGGTGTGTGTGTGTGTGTGTGTGTGTGTGTGTTATGTAGCAAGGTATGTAGTATGTAGTGGTGGTGTGTGTGTTATGTAGCAAGGTATGTAGTATGTAGTGGTGGTGTGTGTGTGTGTTATGTAGCAAGGTATGTAGTAGTGGTAGTGGTGGTGTGTGTGTGTGTTATGTAGCAAGGTATGTAGTATGTAGTGGTGGTGTGTGTGTGTGTTATGTAACAAAGTATGTAGTATGTAGTAGTGGTAGTGGTGGTGTGTGTGTGTGTGTGTTATGTAGCAAGGTATGTAGTATGTAGTGGTGGTGTGTGTGTGTTATGTAACAAAGTATGTAGTATGTAGTAGTGGTAGTGGTGGTGTGTGTGTGTGTGTGTGTTATGTAGCAAGGTATGTAGTATGTAGTGGTGGTGTGTGTGTTATGTAACAAAGTATGTAGTATGTAGTAGTGGTAGTGGTGGTGTGTGTGTGTGTGTGTGTAGCAAGGTATGTAGTATGTGTGGTGGTGTGTGTGTGTTATGTAGCAAGGTATGTAGTAGTGGTAGTGGTGGTGTGTGTGTGTGTGTGTGTTATGTAGCAAGGTATGTAGTATGTAGTGGTGGTGTGTGTGTGTGTTATGTAACAAAGTATGTAGTATGTAGTAGTGGTGGTGTGTGTGTGTGTGTGTGTGTGTGTGTTATAGCAAGGTATGTAGTATGTAGTGGTGGTGTGTGTGTGTTATGTAGCAAGGTATTAGTATGTAGTGGTGGTGTGTGTGTGTGTTATGTAGGTGTAGTAGTGGTGTGTGTGTGTGTTATGTAGCAAGGTATGTAGTAGTGTAGTGGTGGTGTGTGTGTGTGTTAGCAAGGTATGTAGTATGTAGTGGTGGTGTGTGTGTGTGTTATGTAACAAGTATGTAGTATAGTAGTGGTAGTGGTGGTGTGTGTGTGTGTGTGTGTTATGTAGCAAGGTATGTATTAGTGGTGGTGTGTGTGTGTTATGTAGCAAGGTATGTAGTATGTAGTGGTGGTGTGTGTGTGTGTTATGTAACAAAGTATGTAGTATGTAGTAGTGGTGGTGTGTGTGTGTGTGTGTGTTATGTAGCAAGGTATGTAGTATGTAGTGGTGGTGTGTGTGTGTGTTATGTAGCAAGGTATGTAGTATGTAGTGGTGGTGTGTGTGTTATGTTATGTAGTATGTAGTAGTGGTAGTGGTGTGTGTGTGTGTGTTATGTAGCAAGGTATGTAGTATGTAGTGGTGGTGTGTGTGTGTGTTATGTAGCAAGGTATGTAGTATGTAGTGGTGGTGTGTGTGTGTGTTATGTAGCAAGGTATGTAGTATGTAGTGGTGTGTGTGTGTGTTATGTAACAAAGTATGTAGTATGTAGTAGTGGTAGTGGTGGTGTGTGTGTGTGTGTGTGTTATGTAGCAAGGTATGTAGTATGTAGTGGTGGTGTGTGTGTGTGTTATGTAACAAAGTATGTAGTATGTAGTAGTGGTAGTGGTGGTGTGTGTGTGTGTTATGTAGCAAGGTATGTAGTATGTAGTGGTGGTGTGTGTGTGTGTTATGTAACAAAGTATGTAGTATGTAGTAGTGGTAGTGGTGGTGTGTGTGTGTGTGTGTGTTATGTAGCAAGGTATGTAGTGGTGGTGGTGGTGGTGGTTGGTGTGTGTGTGTGTGTGTGTGTGTGTGTGTGTGTTATGTAGCAAGGTATGTAGTATGTAGTGATGGTGTGTGTGTGTGTGTGTGTGTGTGTATGTGTATGTGTGTTATGTAGCAAGGTATGTAGTATGTAGTGATGGTGTGTGTGTGTATGTGTATGTGTGTTATGTAGCAAGGTATGTAGTATGTAGTGATGGTGTGTGTGTGTGTGTGTGTGTGTGTGTGTGTGTGTGTGTGTGTGTGTGTGTGTGTATATGTGTGTTATGTAGCAAGGTATGTAGTATGTAGTGATGGTGTGTGTGTGTGTGTGTATGTATATGTGTGTTATGTAGCAAGGTATGTAGTATGTAGTGATGGTGTGTGTGTGTATGTGTATGTGTGTTATGTAGCAAGGTATGTAGTATGTAGTAGTAGTGGTGGTGTGTGTTAATGTGTGACAAGCGGTGGGCACCTCTACTTAGTGTTGCCTAAGGGGGTTGGTCGCTCACAGCCACAGTCACCTACCACCACCAAACACGACAACAACAACAACAACAACCCAGCCACCTACCACCACCAAACACAACAACAACAACACCGACCATAACACCAATAACAACAACAATAACACTACCATAGATATTACACCCTTCATTCCTAGAGGGCCTTCTCAAGCTGAAATAAACTCGTCTAATGATATCCGGACTACAATGAAAACGAGCGTCACAATATCAAAAGGGTTAACAATACTAAAACCCAAGTTAAGGGGAGATGGGGCGTTTTTCTGAACCCTCCTCTCCGTCATATTTAGCCACGTTAGTTTTCAGATATCATGAAGTTTGGTTCATTAGTTTGGCGATTATAAGACCTTTCACCACATTAATTTGTCAATATTAAGACTTTTCGTGTTATTTAGGTGTCGATTTTTTCCTGGCGAGCGATAGCGAGCCTGTTGTTTAAAAGGAACCGGCCTTAGGCCGGGAAAATTGGGTTTAGGTATGGTTACTCACTCAACCCCACAATTTGCCGGAGGATAGCAGGTTTTTCACAATACGTAGACGGAGGTCTTTTATAAAAAAAACAGGTATTTATATAAATACTACAACTGCAATTTAGGTGATAATTCTGTTAATTATCGATGTCCACAGCTCCAACTTCCTTATAGACCGAAACTTGTAAGTGGCTAATTGAGATGTTAATTGTGGGAGTCAGATTTAGTAGCATGAAGCCGTTTGTCTTGCAATCAGGCTATCTCCAAAAAATATTTTTCTGCCCACGGCTAACTCGAAGACAACTGCAGAGGTTGAAGTAACTAAACTAAAGGTTTCTAAATACCCCTGATGGTAACAAAGTTTTTAAAGTATCCCTAATCGGCTCAAAATCGCGTCATATGTCGGAGAGGGTTAGACGATTATATTCAGTTTAGGAAGGACATGTGGGAGTGAGAGGGCAGCTTGAGATACACTTTATACCCCCTCTAATTCCAAAAGCGCCTGCGGAAGCTGAGCAAAATCGTCTAACGTTATTCAGAATAATACGAAGAAAGACGTAATGTTGTGCTCAAAGGGTTAACCCCTTCTGTACCGGTGACGTGTCTTTAACTTTACTCTGGCTACAATTAGACGATCTTGTTCAGTTTAAAAAGGGCCTCCAGCAATTAACAGGCTTCGAACTATCTCACTTAACCCTTTTTACTACCACAGACCTTTCGTAAACTGAACAAAATAAGTCTAAATACAGCTAGGATATTGTTACAAAGACTTTCACCGGTACAGAGAGGGTTAAACCGGTGTCACACGAGAGCTTATATCGGCAATTCTCCATGACCAAATTGTCCTCATTAAGGGGAGGTTTTTAGTTAGTTCCCTAGACTTCCATCAATCTTAAAATTACACCCCCTAGACCCCCTTTCAAGATAAATGTGTACATTTTTCGGTAGAAAAATGTCCAGGCCGAAGGCTGATTCCTCTTAAATTACAGGCTCGCTATCGCTCGCCAGGAAAAAATAGACAGCTAAATGGAACGAAAGGTCTTAAAATTGACAGAAATGGGTCGAAATTTCATAAAATAATCCAACTAATGGGGCGAACGTCTTAAAATTTCAAAAGCAATGGGGCTAAACATGAGGGAGAAAGGGGTCCAGAAAAAAGTCCCTCAAGTGGAAATCTCCCCTTAACATTTGGGGGGGGGCTCTTTTGTTCTTTGGTATCGGAAAGTAAACCGAAGGCAACACCATATATTATCCTACACCCTGTTCCAAATCAAGGGGAGAGGGGTAGTTATTCTGGACCACTTCTTTCTCCCTCGTGTTTAGCCCCATTAGTTTTGAGATTTTAAGACGGTCGGACCATCAGTTTGTCGATTTTAACACCTTTTGCTCCATTTCGTTGTCAATTTTAAGACCTTTCGTGTCATCTACCTGTCGATTTATTTCCTGGCGAGCGCTATAGCAAGCCTGTAATTTTGAGAGAGAGAGAGAGAGAGAGAGAGAGAGAGAGAGAGAGAGAGAGAGAGAGAGAGAGAGAGAGAGAGAGAGAGAGAGAGAGAGAGAGAGAGAGAGAGAGAGACAGTCTACGTCTACACCGGATGCTTACCCTAGCCTCGGTGACGTAGTATAGGTGATGTTTCTCGTTAATGGACGGCTCACCAATATTATTAACACTTCCACCACCATTACGTAAATATCATCATAGTCTGGTTACCATTAGACGATTGGTATGGCACGAAAGGTCTTAAAAACTGACAGAAATGGAAACGAAAGGTCTTAAAATCGCCAAACTAATAGGGCGAACGTCTTAAATTATCAAACTAATGGGGCTAAACATAAGGGAAGAGGGGTCCAGAAAAAACACTCCCTTAACCCGTTCAGTACCAGCTCCGTCCTTTTCATTTCATACTAGTTACTATTAGACGATTTTATTCAGTTTATGGGGGGTGACCTTCTTTTTCTTCTCTCCTTTTCTCTCTTTCTCTGGCTTGTATCCATTCGGCCCCATTCAGCCTACTGTTTTAAGACGTTTATCCCCATCCAAGTGTCAATTTTTTACTGGTGAGCGGTAGCGAGCCAGCATATTTTTAAAATGTTCTTGACAGCAGGCTTAATTTGTACATTTTTCGGTAGAAAAATTTCTCCGGCAAAGCCGGATTTCTTCATATAATGCTGGCTCGCTATCGCTCGTCAGGAAGAAATAGACACCTAGATGGGGATAAACGTCTTAAAATATTTGGCTGAATGGGGCCGAATGGATACAAGCCAGAGAAAGAGAGAAAAGGAGAACAATTTAAAAAAGCAGGGCCTCAAGCAATTAACAGGCTTTGAACTATCTCAATCAACCCTTTTAACTACCACAGATCCTTCCCTAGCTTCAATCAACCCTCTTAACTACCACAGATCCTTCCCTAGCTTCAATCAACCCTTTTAACTACCACAGATCCTTCCCTAGCTTCAATCAACCCTTTTAACTACCACAGATCCTTCCCTAGCTTCAATCAACCCTTTTAACTACCACAGATCCTTCCCTAGCTTCAATCAACCCTTTTAACTATCACAGATCCTTCCCTAGCTTTAATCAACCCTTTTAACTACCACAGATCCTTCCCTAGCTTCAATCAACCCTTGTAACTACCACAGATCCTTCCCTACCTTCAATCAACCCTTTTAACTACCACAGATCCTTCCTTAGCTTCAATCAACCCTGTTAACTACCACAGATCCTTCCCTAGCTTCAATCAACCCTTTTACCACAGATCCTTCCCTAGCTTCAATCAACCCTTTTAACTACCACAGATCCTTCCCTAGCTTCAATCAACCCTTTTAACTACCACAGATCCTTCCCTAGCTTCAATCAACCCTTTTAACTACCACAGATCCTTCCCTAGCTTCAATCAACCCTTTTAACTACCACAGATCCTTCCCTAGCTTCAATCAACCCTTCTAACTACCACAGATCCTTCCCTAGCTTCAATCAACCCTTCTAACTACCACAGATCCTTCCTTAGCTGCAAAAAATCGTCTAAATATAGCTTGAATAAAATATAGCACACGTCGCTGGTACTCAAAGAGTTAAGTGAAAATCTGCCCTTACATTGGTGCATGACGTCATCATGTACTGAAAGGGTTAACTCTGTCACAACCAGCGTCACCATAATTACGTAATTCGACGCCAGAATCACACAAGCGCTTTCCCGGCAACTTTCGACAATGAATAGATATAATATAATAAAGAAAAATAATTACAAAATATGAAGAAGCAACAACAGATTTAAACAAAGAGTACTCTTTTAACAAGATTTTTTGTTTTAATTATCAATAATAATAATAGAAAAAAACAACAATAAATACAAACAGACAAAAAGTAAGCAGAGGTTATACAAGAAACTTCAAGTTAAAAATGCTTGATTAAAATGATTGATGTCAAATTTTAGAATACCGTCACAATAATTGACCCTAAAAAGATTAAATTTATGTAACAATTTACTTGCCTCAAAACCTCTGTCTACTAAGAGTCTGTATAGTAACCTAGCTCTAGCCCAAAAGTCATCTACTTTAGTGCAAATTTTACAAAATTTTATTTACTGGGAATAAAAACAATTATAAGTGATTTTACTATCGATATTACTACTAGGGAAAGGAAAGTTTATTACGTTAAAATTAAAAAATAATCAACTTTGTGATATACTTTAAGACTGCACTGTTCATTAACAATCTCTATATTTATATCAAGAACATTTTCAACTTTATAATTTACGTTACCTTGTGTGAGGGGAATGGATTTAGGATAAATAAGTTTAGCAACTTGATTAAACTTTAACAAATTGCAAACGAGAATATCATCAATATATCTACTATCATTACTTAACAATTTAGCAAGTGCTAATTTTTCTGAGATTTTATTTTTCTTGCTATTGTCAACTAAGTCTTTTATATATTTAAATTCTAAAGCAAGCAAGAATAAATCTGCAATTAAAGGGCTAGCATTTCCACCCATAGGAATTCCTAATATGTTTTTGAAAATGTAAAGCCCGAATCTAACATAAGCATTGAAAAGGAGAAATTAAAGGGCATTTTTAAGTTTAGTTCTATCAAAATATACTGAACTAGTGGGAGTAGAGCTAAGTGATGCATTATTAAAATATGAATACAAATTTATGAAATAATTACCATTCCTAACGAATCTGTCAAAGTGCAAATCTACAATAAAGCAAAGTTCTGAATATACTACAGTAAATCTAAAGGTAAATTGGTATACAAAGTTGAAAAGTCGAAGCTATGTACAGTCGGCCTAATAAGTGATGTCTCGGCACCAAGTATATTTCGATCAATAATTGGTATCAGCAATGTCTAAAACTTGATTGATTCGTTTCGAGTGAGATATACAAGCATGTTCCTACACTTACCCACCCTATTCAACATCTGACAGACATTAATACAGCCAAGAAAGAGCCAAACGCAATGCCAGCTGAGACATGACTTATTAGCGCCACTGTACCGAGGTAATTTTCGGCATGGTATTTATTTTATCAATAACTTCTAATGAATTGTCAACACACCAATACTAGATAATGCCAGTTCTTCTCTTGATGGTATTACAATATCTTTTATGAGTACTTTTAATGTATTTTAAGCAATTTACGACTTGTTTTGACAGAGTATTAATGGTAGAAAATTTTGCTCCGGCAATAAAGCGATATTTATAAGGTATTTTATGAAATTTAGGTAACATGTATAATTTTTGCAATGCACTTGTTCTTATCAGAAAGTTTAATATACAATGTTACATTTTTCTTGGTATGTTCATCGATTAAGTTATCAATATCAAATTTATTTTGAATTTCATAAACAGAATTACCACATATATTTTTATGTAATATGTTACCTCTAATGCCTAATTTTTGTTCATGTTTTCAAGATAAAATTTCTTACATGTGAAGCTATGAATTGCTGGCTTTATCTACTGTAGTGATTACAAAATGTTTATGTAAATTTATCAAATTAGCTTTAAGCTATTATAAATATAGTCTACAAAATCTGAAAGATTAAATTAATTTTTAAGCGAGAATTTTTTATTTCTAATTAACTTAATTAATAATTTAGACCATGCTTCTAGCTCTCTCCCATCGCAGCGCACAATTTTTAAAAATTTCTCTTTTAATCTATTGACTGAAAAAACAATATATTTTAAGATTTTGTCCCATGTTACTTCATTATTCCCTATTCTATATTTAAACCATTTGCGACATAGCTCCGCTAATTTGTCGTTTGCATAATGTGTAACTAGTTCTACATCACTTGTTAATATATGACATATCGGACTATAGATGAACTTTATTAATGCATTACGTCTGTTAGCTGGCATTTCCAGGACTCTTTTAAAAAAAAAAAATTCTATGTGATTGAGGGAGGCAAAAGGCATAACTGCCTATAGCGAGTGCCTCCCCCATAGTTGAAAGAGTGACAGGGCCAAAATCAAGGGACGTTCGAGCCAAAATGCCTGGACACACGGAGTTTGAAGCAATTTAAGTCATAGGAAGAGGGAAAGACTGATTCTGGGAGAGAGTTCCAGAGCTCAGATGTTGAGTAGAAGAAAGTTTGAGAGTAACGTTTCACTCTTGGGTTGGAGAGTTGCACAGAGTAGGGGTGGGATTGAGTTGCAAGACGGGTACCACGTGCCCTACGTAAAGGAGGTGGTATGCACTGGGATAGCTCTGAGGAACACTGATTATTATAGTAGCGATAGAATAGCGAGAGAGATGCAACATTGCGGCGGAGAGAGAGAGATTGCAGAGAGTTGGTGAGTGGACGGGAGTTAATGATACGAAAGGCCTTCCTTTCAACTTTGTCTAGGAGAGCGGTGTGAGAGGAACCTCCCCACACATGTGAACAATACTCAATACAAGGGTGCACTATGCCCCTGTACAGAGCAAGAAGTTGTGCAGGGGAAAAGAACCCCCTAAGGCGGTTGAGCACACCCAGCTTCTGGGAGGCTGCCTTAGCAAGACTGGTAATATGGTCCTTCCAAATGAAAGCAGAAGAAAAAGAGACACCAAGAATATTGAGAGAAGATGAAGGGTCAATTTTTGTATTGTTGAAGAATAAGGGATAGTCCGCTGGGAGATCCTGACGGGTAGATAGATGGAGAAATTGGGTTTTGGAAGCATTAAAGTTAACAAGGTTTTCTCTGCCCCAATTGGAAATAGTATTTAGATCAGAATTTAAGAGTTCTATGGCTTCATTACGTTTGTCGTTGAGGGATTGCTGGCTGGGGCGTTCTGAAAAACTAAGGGAGTAGTGTAAGGTTGAGTCGTCTGCGTATGAATGGATGGGAATTAAGGTACAGTTAAGGAGATCATTTATAAAAATTAGAAAGAGAATAGGAGATAGGACAGAGCCCTGAGGAACATCGGAGTTTATAGGGTGAAGAAGTGAACAATGGCCGTCCACAACCGCAGCTATGGAACGGCCGGAAAGGAAATTAGAGACAAAGGCACAGATGGAGGGATAGAAACCGAAGGAGGGTAGTTTAGAAATTAAAGATTTATGCCAGACTCTATCGAAGGCTTTCGATATGTCTAGTGCAATAGAAAAAGTCTCACCGAAGTCCCGAAAGGAGGATGACCAAGAGTTAGTAAGATATGAAAGAAGATCACCAGTAGAGCGACCCTTAAGGAAGCCATACTGGCGATCTGAGAGCAGATTATGAGAAGAGAAATGCTTAAGAAATTTGGAAGCAAGAATAGTTTCAAAACTTTAGAAAGACAAGAGATAAGAGCAATTGGACGATAGTTGGAGGGTTGAGAGCGGTCACCCTTCTTTGGGACAGGTTGAATGTGAGCAAACTTCCAGCATGAAGGGAAGACGTTAGAGGATAGACAGAGACAAAAGAGTTTGCCTAGGCAGGGAGTCAGCACGGAAGCACAGTTTTTGAGAACAATAGGAGGAACACCGTCCGGACCGTACGCCTTATTAGTGTTAAGCCCAGAGAGGGTAGAAAGTACATCTTTAGAAGAGATTAGGATATTAGGCATAAGTAAGAGAGAGGAGGGCGGAGAGGGAGGAATAGCACCGGAATCATCCAAGGTGGAGTTTCTAGCAAAAGTTTGAGCGAAGAGTTTAGCTTTGTCAGAGGAAGAAGTGATGGTTGTGCCATCAGAGTGGGAAAGGGGAGGGAAAGACGAGGAAGAGAAATTGTTGGAGAGGTTTTTGGCTAGATGCCAGAAAGCTTGGGAAGAGCTAGAGTTGGATAGTTCAGTGCATTTATTATTGATGAAAGAGTGTTTGGCAAGTCGAAGAACAGATTTGGCTTGATTCCGGGCAGAAACATATGAAGAATGAGAGTCTTGAGTTTTAAGGCGTCGGTACCGTTTGAATGCTTCCTCCTTATTGCGGACAGCAGTAGAACAGGCGTGAGTAAACCAAGATTTTTTAGCATTAGACTGAGAGAAAGAGAATGGAATGTATGCTTCCATGCCCGATAGGATTACCTCGGTAATGCGTTCAGCACTCTCCGAGGGTCCTCGGCCATGGAAGCAGAAATCATTCCATGGGAAATCAAAGAAGTACTGCCGAAGAGCCTCCCAGTCGGCAGCGCCAAAGTGCCACAAGCGCCGCCGGCTAGGAGGATCGGGTGGCTGTACTGGAGAGATAGGACAGGTGACAGAGATAAGTTTATGGTCGGAGGAGCCCAAAGGAGAGAAAAGATCGACAGTATAAGAAGAAGGGTTAGAAGTTAGAAACAGGTCAAGAATGTTGGGCCGATCTCCGATGCGATCCGGGATACGGGGGGGGGTTGCTGAACTAACTGCTCTAGGTCATTTAGGATAGAAAAGACGTATGCTTGTTCACCAGGTGGATCAGTAGTGTGAGAGGAGAGCCATTGGCGGTGGTGAACGTTGAAATCTCCTAAGATGGAGATTTCTGAGAAAGGAGAAATGGATAGAATGTGTTCCACTGTAGAGTTTAGATAGTCAAAGAATTTGGGAAAGTTGGTAGAGTTAGGGGAAAGATAGACAGCACAGAAATATTTAGTAAGAGAATGACAGGAAAGTTTGAGCCATAAAGTTGAGAATTCAGAGGAGTCGAAATCGGGAACACGAGAGCAAGTGAGTTTGTTGTGCAAATATGCACAACATCCACCTTTGGCTTTGAAACTAGGATAGAGAAAGTATAAGGATACAGAGAAGGGGTTGCTGGATGTTGCTACAGACACCTGGGTTTCGGTGAGGAAGAGAAGATCAGGTTTGTAGGAAGAGAGATGGTGCTCAACAGAGTGAAAGTTAGAGGAAAGTCCGCTAATGTTGCAGAAATTAATAGAAAGAGTAACAGGCCGAGGTCCAGGTAATTGTGTGGGGTCGTCAGGGGATGGTCGGTCGGGTGAGGGGGCATTTATGGTCCCCCCCCCTGGGGACTCCGAGGCTGGGCTACAATACATCATTTTGTGTTTTTTAAATTTTGGTGTGGAGGAATGAAGTGTGGTGTGCATGCTAGTGTAGTGAAGTGGATAGGAGGAGGAGGTGTTTGTGAGAGCTAGCTGGGTTGCTCTCAGTGTAAATGAGGCACAAAGAAAATCAGTAAGAGAGGCCAAGCAAATGAAACAGAAGTTCCAGCGACTCTTTATCACATGCCTATAACCTCACCTGGGTCTAGCCCTGATCGATTGGTGCCTACAATCTCCCCACTATATGCATTTATTATTATTAAAAATATCATTATCTGAAAAATTTCCTAAAACTTTATTATAATTTCAAATAATAGACTCAACAGGTCGTTCATATGAATACACTATTAATGGTTTGAAATCTTTACAACCATCTGGTAATATGGACTTAACTTTCTTTGAATTAATAAGACTATTAACATTAATTTTGTCTAAATCTTTAGAGGAATAATTTAAAGTGAATATAACTATCTTTAATAGGGTTATCTTTGGATTTCTTAGAATTAGCTCTAATATATCCCATAAAAGCAAGACTATATTCTTAAATTTATTTGTGAAATTATTTTTATTGTTTAGAGTATTTTCTATAAAAGGACCAACAATTTTCTTTTGTAAGCAATGAATGGACCAAAAACACAATTAACACCAGCACTAAACAATAAACATCAGCACTAAACAATAAACATCAGCACTAAACAATAAACATCAGCACTAAACAATAAACATCAGCACCAAACAACAAACATCAGCACTAAACAATAAACATCAGCACCAAACAATAAACATCAGCACTCAACAATACACATCAACACTAAACAATTAACACCAGCACTAAACAATAAACATCAGCACTAAACAACAAACATCAGCACTAAACAATAAACATCAGCACTAAACAATAAACATCAGCACTAAACAATAAACATCAGCACTAAACAATAAACATCAGCACTAAACAAATAACACCAGCACTAAACAGTAAACATCAGCACTAAACAATAAACATCAGCACTCAACAATACACATCAACACTAAACAATAAACAATAAACACCAGCAATAACAATAAATACCAGCACTAAACAATAAACATCAGCACTAAACAATAAACATCAGCACTAAACAATAAACATCAACACTAAACAATAAACATCAACACTAAACAATAAACATCACTCAACAATAAACATCAGCACTAAACAAGAAACATCAACACTAAACAATAAACATCAGCACTCAACAATAAACATCAGCACTAAACAACATCAGCACTAAACGATAAACATCAACACTAAACAATAAACATCAGCACTAAACAATAAATATCAGCACTAAACAACAAACACCAACACTAAACAACAAACATCAGCACTAAACAATAAACATCAGCACTCAACAATAAACATCAACACTAAACAATTAACACCAGCACTAAACAATAAACATCAGCACTAAACAACAAACATCAGCACTAAACAATAAACATCAGCACTAAACAATAAACATCAGCACTAAACAAATAACACCAGCACTAAACAGTAAACATCAGCATTAAACAATACACATCGAGCACTAACAATTAACACCAGCACTATACAATAAACATCAGCACTAAACAATAAACATCAGCACTAAACAATAAACACCAGCGAATAACAATAAATACCAGCACTAAACAATAAACATCAGCACTAAACAATAAACATCAACACTAACAATTAACACCAACACTAAACAATAAACATCAACACTAAACAATAAACATCAGCACTAAACAATAAACATCAGTACTAAACAATAACATCAGTACTAAACAATACACATAAACAATACAAATCAGCACTAAACAATAAACAAACAATAAACATCAACACTAAACAATAAACATCAGCACTAAACAATAAACATCAGCACTAAACAATAAACATCAGCACCAAACAATAAACAAGAACAACAAATATCACAAGAAATACCTCCACTGCCTTCGCCATTCTTAAAGTAGACCTCCCACCTCCCTCTTTCTCTCTCCCTCCCTCCCTTCCTTCCTCCTCCCTCTCCCTCTCTCTCCCTTCCTTCCTCCCTCCTCCCTCTCTCCCTCCTTCTCTCTTCCTCCCCCCTTCTTTCCCTCCCTCCCTCCCTCCCTCCCTCCCTCCCCCCTTCTTTCCCTCCCTCCCTCCCTCTCTCTCTCCCTCTCTTTCAGTAGCATAAAATATTTATTCGATATTTGTAAGTACTATCTCCCACGTGTAAGTAGTATATCATGCTGTGTGTATTTTCTTGTAAGTATTATCTCTCCTTTGTAAGTACAGTAGTCTTTACCTTTTTGTAAGTAGTCTCTCCCCCTTGTAAGTAGCATCTCTTTTGTAAGTAGCCTCTCCCTCTTCTAAGTAATCTCTCTCCCTTGTAAGTAGCCTCTCTCCCTTGTAAGTAATCTATCTCCCTTGTAAGTAATCTATTTCCCTTGTAAGTAGTCTCCCTCCCTTGTAAGTAGTCTCTCTCCCTTGTAAGTAGTCTCTCTCCCTTGTAAGTAGTCTCTCTCCCTTGTAAGTAGTCTCTCTCCCTTGTAAGTAGCTTATCTCCCTTGTAATTAGTCTCTCCCCTTGTAAGTAATCTCTCTACCTTGTAAGTAGTCTCTCCCTTGTAAGTAGTCTCTCTCCCTTGTAACTAGTTTATCTCCCTTGTAATTAGTCTCTCCCCTTGTTAATAATCTCTCCCACTTGTGAATAGTACCACCAAGCGGGAGAGGCTACTTACAGACTACTAACAAGGAGGATACACTACTAACAAGGGTTGGAGACTACTTACAGACTACTAACAAGGGATAGAGACTACTTACAAGGCGAGAAACTACTTACAGACTATTAACAAGGGGGGGAGACTACTTACAGACTACTAACAAGGCGAGAAACTACTTACAGACTATTAACAAGGGGAGAGACTACTTACAGACTATTAACAATGGGGAGACTACTTATAAGGCGAGAAACTACTTACAGTCTATTAACAAGGGGAGAGACTACTTACAGACTACTAACAAGGGGAGAGACTACTTAGACTATTAACAAGGGGGAGAGACTACTTACAGACTACTAACAAGGGATAGAGACTACTTACAAGGCAAGAAACTACTTACAGACTACTAACAAGGGGGAGAGACTACTAACAAGGGATAGAGACTACTTACAAGGCGAAAAACTACTTACAGACTAATAACAAGGGGGAGACTACTTACATACTACTAACCAGGGTGAAAGACTACTTACAGACTACTACCAATTAGGGGAGACTACTTTACAGACTACTAACAAGGGGGAGAGACTACTTACATACTTTTTTTTATTTTTTTATTAAACAACACTCAGCCTGTGCATCCCCTCTTTGGACCCTAGACCAGGTCAGAATAGTCATCAAAGCGCTTGACTTCGTTGTCATTCAGCTACTTCCTATTCCGGGGTAAGCACTCAGACTCATCATCGTGGATTACTACTACTACATTGATTTTTATTTAATATTTTTCATGCATTCCATGTTACTACTACTACCATCACCACCTCCACCATCACCACCACCACTACCATATATTTAATATTGTACACATACTAAATTTCACAAGCATCCGATACTACTATTCTACACCATGCAACTTCAATCCAGTCTCCTTCCTATGCGACCCTCTGCCACTGCTGCCTCGTAGTCTACTTCTGCCACCGTCACTGGTTGTGGTGCAGACCTTCTTGTTCCCCGCAGGCATAGTAGTGCTGATCTGAGCAATGAGAAAGATAGACTGCATCTCATCCAGGCTACGACGTGGCTCCTAGGCTGTTGCTTCTTCTCTGCGATGATCTCTGCTAGCCTTGAATAGAAGCACTGGGCCCTGGGTCCCATCCCTCCTGATGTGGTGAAGACTAGTGGGGTAAAGCTGCCATGTTCGACATATAAGATCCTTTCTCCATATGTCCTGACCTTCTCTCGTTCGTTCCTCTTGTGTGCAGCCTCCAGAGACAGCTCGCTGTAGCTGTGGGCCATTGGGTCAAATACTCTTATGTCAAAGAACGCTCGCTGTGCATTTGTCCAAAAGCCTCTTGCACTAACGTCCAATCTTGCTTCAGTGGATGTGTTGGCCGTCCTGTGCTGCATGATCTCTCCATCCAAGGGAATGAGTGATGGTTCACTCACCACATCTCTACACACCTCCCTGAGCATGTTCGCTGTTACATCTCTTACTTCATCGTGCCTGATGCTGATGAATCCTCCTTTCTTACATATCATGGTGTGGTCTGTATCGTTGATGGTTCCACAAATGCATCAATCGGGCAGTCCTTCAATCGGCCAATCATACCTCAGTGCAATAGCATCATTAAATTCTTGTTTGTTGAGATTGAAGCTTTTTGCCTTGATTGGTAGTGTTGTCAGCCAATTTGAAGCGCCCGTTTCTTGTGCTATTTGTAGTTTTCTTGTTTGTCTCGGGTGAAGTTGTCCCATCAATTGTGCCAGGTCATTTTTCTGTGAGTTTTGCCTCTCTGACGTGATGGTCTTTCTGATGTTGTAGATGTCTACCTGGTCTACTTCACCGTCAGAATCTTGTGCTATGATACGGTCAGTGAGAGATCCTGTTATCTTTACCGAGTTCTGGTATTCCGTTACCGCCCTCTTCACTGGGTCGATGATTTCCATCCCTCCCAACCTAGGAGGCAGTGCGAGCAGCTCCCTCTCTGTATCATTCAGGGTGTGCAACTTTATCCACGCTGGGATGAGTTTGTCTCTGATGGCATCTTCCAGCGGTTGAAGTAATGCGCTCACATTTGGAACGGTTCTCATCAAGTAGGTCCAGCGATGTTTGACCCCATATGTGAATGCCGAATACGCGGCCTGTGGTTCCGTCTTTGCAATATTGGCCAGTTTCTCAATTTCTTTTACCCATTCTCTGACCTTCTCCTCAACGTATTTGTTCTTGAACTCTTCCGTGCCGATCACCGCCCCAAGGTGACGCTGTCCGTCCTTTGTTACTACCACTTCACTACCGCTGAAAGCTTCTACCGCCCTTTCATAATGGAAAAAAAAGACTACTTACATACTACTAACAAGGGGGAGGGACTACTTACAGACTACTAACCAGAGTGAAAGATTACTTACAGACTACTAACAAGGGGGAGAGACTACTTACAGACTACTAACAAGGGGAGAGACTACTTACAGACTACCAACAAGGGGGGGGAGACCACTTACATACTATTAACAAGGGGAGAGACTACTTACAGACTACCAACAAAGGGGAGAGACTACTTACAGACTACCAACAAGGGGGAGAGACTACTTACAGACTACCAACAAGGGGGAGAGACTACTTACAGACTACCAACAAGGGGGAGAGACTACTTACAGACTACTAACAAGGGGGAGAGACTACTTACAGACTACCAACAAGGGGGAGAGACTACTTACAGACTACTAACAAGGGGGAGACTACTTACAGACTAACAAGGGGGAGAGACTACTTACAGACTACCAACAAGGGGGAGAGACTACTTACAGAATACCAACAAGGGGGAGACTACTTACAGACTTTTTTTTTTTTTCTACTACTACATCGATTTTTATTTAATATTTTTCATACATTTCATGTTACTACTACTACCATCACCACCTCCACCATCACCACCACCACTACCATATATTTAATATTGTACACATACTAAATTTCACAAGCACCAGATACTACTATTCTACACCATGCAACTTCAATCCAGTCTCCTTCCTATGCGACCCTCTGCCACTGCTGCCTCGTAGTCTACTTCTGCCACCGTCACTGGTTGTGGTGCAGACCTTCTTGTTCCCCGCAGGCATAGTAGTGCTGATCTGAGCAATGAGAAAGATAGACGGCATCTCATCCAGGCTACGACATGGCTCCTAGGCTGTTGCTTCTTCTATGCGATGATCTCTGCTAGCCTTGAATAGAATCACTGGGCCTGGGTCCCATCCCTCCTGATGTGGTGAAGACTAGTGGGGTAAAGCTGCCATGTTCGACGTGTAAGATCCTTTCTCCATATGTCCTGACCTTCTCTCGTTCGTTCCTCTTGTGTGCAGCCTCCAGAGACAGCTCGCTGTAGCTGTGGGCCATTGGGTCAAATACTCTTATGTCAAAGAACGCCCGCTGTGCATTTGTCCAAAAGCCTCTTGCACTAACGTCCAATCTTGCTTCAGTGGATGTGTTGGCCGTCCTGTGCTGCATGATCTCTCCATCCAAGGGAATGAGTGATGGTTCGCTCACCACATCTCTACACACCTCCCTGAGCATGTTCGCTGTTACATCTCTTACTTCATCGTGCCTGATGCTGATGAATGAATCCTCCTTTCTTACATATCATGGTGTGGTCTGTATCGTTGATGGTTCCACAAACGCATCGATCGGGCAGTCCTTCAATCGGCCAATCATACCTCAGTGCAATAGCATCATTAAATTCTTGTTTGTTGAGATTGAAGCTTTTTGCCTTGATTGGTAGTGTTGTCAGCCAATTTGAAGCGCCCGTTTCTTGTGCTATTTGTAGTTTTCTTGTTTGTCTCGGGTGAAGTTGTCCCATCAATTGTGCCAGGTCATTTTTCTGTGAGTTTTGCCTCTCTGACGTGATGGTCTTTCTGATGTTGTAGATGTCTGCCTGGTCTACTTCACCGTCAGAATCTTGTGCTATGATACGGTCAGTGAGAGATCCTGTTATCTTTACTGAGTTCTGGTATTCCGTTACCGCCCTCTTCACTGGGTCGATGATTCCCATCCCTCCCAACCTAGGAGGCAGTGCGAGCAGCTCCCTCTCTGTATCATTCGGGGTGTGCAACTTTATCCACGCTGGGATGAGTTTGTCTCTGATGGTATCTTCCAGCGGTTGAAGTAATGCGCTCACATTTGGAACGGTTCTCATCAAGTAGGTCCAGCGATGTTTGACCCCATATGTGAATGCCGAATACGCGGCCTGTTTTTTTCTTTGCAATATTGGCCAGTTTCTCAATTTCTTTTACCCATTCTCTGACCTTCTCCTCTATGTATTTGTTCTTGAACTCTTCCGTGCCGATCACCGCCCCAAGGTGACGCTGTCCGTCCTTTGTTACTACCACTTCACTACCGCTGAAAGCTTCTACCGCCCTTTCAAAATGTTCTGTTTTTACTATTAGTATTGACTTTCTGGCATTTGGATGGTACCCTATTTTTGGTCCTACCTCTGATATTTGCTCCCACCAGTGCTTGAGATTGTTGACTTTTCCCGCTCCAGTGAGATCGTCTGCATAGGCCACCTGCTTTACTTGCGTCGCCTCATGGCTTATTAAGGTTAGCAACACTGAGAGACCTAAGGCGTACATTGCCATTGCTACTGGGTCACCTTGTGTGGTTCCTTCCATTGATTTCAGAGGTGTTCCCCTTCGTGTGTTCTGGTTGTTTACTATGAAGAGGTCCGCAGGCTTTTTATAGGGGTTCTCTACATAGGTGGCAAAACTGGGGCATTTTACTTTGATGTTATGTATTGCCGTCTTTCTGTTGATGGTGTTAAAGGCGTTTGTTGCATCCACTAGCAGCACAGCTTCACAGTCCACTTGCTCATATATTTTTCTTATGGCATGAATTGCTGCCTCTCCCCCTGCTTGGTGGCCGGCACACACTTGGAGATTACCGGCCGCTGACCGCACATCGTCTTTCACCATTTCCATTATGCATTTTCCGATGATTCTTCTCAGCACTTCACCCACTCCTACTGGTCTGCATCCTGGAGTCTTGTCTAAAGGTATTAGGCGACAAGCTGTGTAAGCCTCCAAATGTTGAAAATTTTGGGTGGTCATCTTTCTTGCAAGAGCTGCCAGAGCCCTACATAAGTCTGTTGCTGCTAGTCCGAAGATTGCTCTGCTCAGGATTGTCCTCCAGCCGTTTGCATCCAGCCCTGATGGGCCTGCACTGCCTTGTGTCCCTAGAGCCTTTTTCCAAATCATTTCGCCTGTGATTCGTTCGTATATGACGGTGTTCGGTGGTATATAATCACCCTCTAGCCTCTGACTCTCGTGGACACTAGGTTGTGGATGTTTCTCTTTCAACATTTGGATGGTTTCTCTTGTGATAGGCAGCAACCCACAAGCTGCCTCCTTTGTCAGGGACCTTATTGCAGGTGCCACTTTTCCTTGCCTCATCTGGTCGCCGAATCTCCTGGCCTCGTCTTCATTGTTTTTCTTTTTTTGCCGCCGCCTGCCTAGTCTCCCTTGTAATGCTCTGGCTTCATTGAGTAAGTCATCCATCTTGTTCTCATTCCATAATTTCATTCTTCTTGTTAGCGCAGTCACATTTTCGCCTTGATTAGATTTGTGGTGAGTTTTTTGCAAGAAGAGATGTGGAATGCTGAAAATTATCTTGAGAACATACGGGGCTAAAGATGTGTCATAGACATAGTTATAAATGAGCTTTGTCATATCGTTCAGCATGTTGGTGGTGGCACCACATTTTGGAGGGTTGAAAAAGTTGTGTGCAGACCAATATACTATTTCTGAGTACGTTGCATCAATCCAAATTCTAACTTCCTCTTCCCGTAATCCTTTCCAGAGTATGTTTCCACCTCTGCCTGCTTCATTTGGCCCCCTTGGAGGCCTGCCATCCTCTCTTCCGTCTCGGTTGTCGTCTCCCTCTCTTGTGTCTCTTGTTGGCTCCTCATTACTTTCCACTTCTTGGGGTTCTTCTATCTCTCTTGGGGCCCTTGAGTCCCTTGCTACTCCCCTTATTGTTTCGGGTTCCCTGCCACCCTGATGGCCTCCCTCATCTGCCTCTCGTTGCTCACTCTGGGAATTTGCTGCCGTCTCTCCACTCGTTCCTGTTCTACCTAAAGGGTTACGACAATTGTTCCCTTTATTACCGTTTGTGCAACTTTTATTTCTCTTCACACAACTGCAATGCTCACAGTTGTGTTCATGTTTGGTACATATGCAGCATTTTTTGTAATTTTTTGACCTTTGTGATGGAGCCTCGTCTGAGCTGTCCTCGTCCTCCATCTTATCCTTATCTCACTATTATATCCACATTTCTGTCCGTTCCTCTACTAAGTCCTTAAATAGTAGGTCTAGGATAACTGTAGGCAGGTACACAGGCCAACAAGGGGGAGAGACTACTTACAGACTACTAACAAGGGGGAGACTACTTACAGACTACTAACAAGGGGGAGAGACTACTTACAGACTACTTACAAGGGGAGAGACTACTTACAGACTACTAACAAGGGGGAAGACTACTTACGGACTACTAACCAGGGTGAAAGACTACTTACAGACTACTAACAAGGGGGAAAAACTACTTACAGACTACTAACCAGGGGAGAAACTACTTACAGACTACTAACCAGGGTGAAAAACTACTTACAGACTACTAACAAGGGGGAGAGACAACTTACAGACTACTAACAAGGGGAGAGACTACTTACAGACTACTAACAAGGGGGAGAGACTACTTACAGACTACTAACAAGGGGGAAAGACTACTTACAGTGTACCCTTCGTCCCTTCCCTGTAAGTAGTTCACCCTTTAAGTATCCCCCCCCTTCCAACACCCAGGTCAATATACTAGTGCCAAAAAATACCCCCCCCCTCTCTCACTGCCCCCGCCCCCTCCCCCCACTCTTCTCCCCCACCACCTCTCCATCAATCATTTCGTCCTCATCTCCCTCATAACCACCACCACCACCACCACATCTCTCTCTCTCTCTCTCATGGGTAGAATGCAGTTTACTGTGCGATCCTGCCATTTGTATCTCTCTCTCTCTCTCTCTCTCTTTGGTGGGGAAAATGCTGCTTACTGTGCTATCCTGTTCTTTCTTTCTTTCTTTCCTCTTTCTTTCTGTCTCTCTGGGGTGGGGAGAGAGCCTTTGACTATGCTATCCGGTTCTTCCCTTCTCGTAATGGTTAGCCTAGGAGACAAACTAAAATACATTGCTAGAACATGGAAAAACAAAACCAGACAAAATCCTCAATAATAATCAAACCAAAAAATATCCTAACAAACCCCAAGACGTCGGATGAGAGTGTTAACTGTATGGCTTGTCCGCATCAGTCATACACTATAAATATATGGGCAAGACACGGGTACACAAGGTATATATTATGCTCTAAATTAGCACAATAAACCCAAGAAAATCCAAATAATAGCAAATTTTTATTTTTATTTTTTTCTATGTGATTGAGGGAGGCAAAAGGCATAACTGCCTATAGCGAGTGCCTCCCCCATAGTTGAAAGAGTGACAGGGCCAAAATCAAGGGACGATCGAGCCAAAATGCCTGGACACACGGAGTTTGAAGCAATTTAAGTCATAGGAAGAGGGAAAGACTGATTCTGGGAGAGAGTTCCAGAGCTCAGCTGTTGAGTAGAAGAAAGTTTGAGAGTAACGTTTCACTCTTGGGTTGGAGAGTTGCACAGAGTAGGGGTGGGATTGAGTTGCAAGACGGGTACCACGTGCCCTACGTAAAGGAGGTGGTATGCACTGGGATAGCTCTGAGGAACACTGATTATTATAGTAGCGATAGAATAGCGAGAGAGATGCAACATTGCGGCGGAGAGAGAGAGATTGCAGAGAGTTGGTGAGTGGACGGGAGTTAATGATACGAAAGGCCTTCCTTTCAACTTTGTCTAGGAGAGCGGTGTGAGAGGAACCTCCCCACACATGTGAACAATACTCAATACAAGGGTACTCTCCAACTTTATTTCATACTTCTTACCTCTCTCTTCATTATCCTCCCCCCCCCCCCCCCCTTATGCTATCCCCAAATTTATGTTATATTAAATGTACATAAGGTGCCCATTATCAACTAGGTATATTGGCAGATATACTGTATACCTGTTTAATGTAAGGATAAAAACCTATATCACTATTAAGGGATATTTTTTTCAGTTTGCTCCCTATACCTCTATATGAAAAAAAAAAAAAAAAAAAAAAAAATCGCTCCCTTTAAGATAAATTGTTCGCGCGCGCTCTCTCTCTCTCTCTCTCTCCGACCTTACCAAAATACAGAACTCTGCCATGGTTGCCAACACCTGCACATACACACACACACACACACATACACATACAAACACACACACACCTTCACTAACACTCACATACATACAAGCACACACATATACAGTATACACACACATGTACAGTATATACACACCCACATACGATTATAATGTAAATCTTTTACCTGAACCTCTCTCCCCTCATGCACACCTTCTCTCACTCACTATCACTCTCTTTCCTCATGTATAAACACTCACTCACTCATTCACTCACTCACTCGTTTTCTCTGTTCTCATGTATATATAACCACTCACTCACTCACTCACTCGTTTTCTGTTCTCATATATAAACACTTACTCACTCGCTCACTCGTTTTCTGTTTTCATGTATAACCACTCACTCACTCACTTACTCGTTTTCTTTGTTCTCATGTATAACCACTCACTCACTCATTCACTCGTTTTCTCTGTTCTCATGTATAACCACTCACTCACTCACTCACTCACTCGTTTTCTGTTCTCATGTATAACCACTCACTCACTCACTCGTTTTCTCTGTTCTCATGTATAACCACTCACTCACTCACTCACTCGTTTTCTCTGTTCTCATGTATAACCACTCACTCACTCACTCGTTTTCTCTGTTCTCATGTATAACCACTCACTCACTCACTCGTGTTCTGTTCTCATGTATAACCACTCACTCACTCACTCACTCACTCGTTTTCTCATGTATAACCACTCACTCACTCACTCACTCGTTTTCTATTTTCTCATGTATAACCACTCACTCACTCACTCGTTTTCTGTTTTCATGTATAACCATTCACTCACTCACTCACTCGTTTTCTATTGTCTCATGTATAACCACTCACTCATTTTCTATTTTCTCATGTATAACCACTCACTCACTCACTCGTTTTCTCTGTTTTCATGTATAACCACTCACTCACTCACTCATTTTCTATTTTCTCATGTATAACCACTCACTCGTTTTCTCTGTTCTCATGTATAACCACTCACTCACTCACTCACTCGTTTTCTCTGTTCTCATGTATAACCACTCACTCACTCGTTTTCTCTGTTCTCATGTATAACCACTCACTCACTCACTCGTTTTCTGTTTTCATGTATAGCCACTCACTCACTCAATCACTTACTCATTTTCTATTTTCTCATGTATAAACACTCACTCACTCACTCACTCGTTTTCTATTTTCTCATGTATAACCACTAACTCACTCACTCACTCATTTTCTATTTTCTCATGTATAACCACTCACTCACTCGTTTTCTCTGTTCTCATGTATAACCACTCACTCACTCACTCGTTTTCTATGTTCTCATGTATAACCACTCACTCACTCACTCACTCGTTTTCTATGTTCTCATGTATAACCACTCACTCACTCACTCGTTTTCTCTGTTCTCATGTATAACCACTCACTCACTCACTCGTTTTCTCTGTTCTCATGTATAACCACTCACTCACTCAATCACTTACTCATTTTCTATTTTCTCATGTATAAACACTCACGCACATGCACTCACAATTTCAGTTTTCTATGTTTCATGTATAACCACGTCCTCGTTATTACCCCTCTCTCTGTTCTCATAAACCACTCACCAATCACCTCACGCGTTTCCCTATTTTCTCATGTATAGGACTAACTAATAAATGTATACACCACTATTGTCCAACACCATATGTCACCACAAGACACTTTTTAGACTTGCGGCGCCTCTGGCACCCAGGCCTGTGGAGCAGCAGCAAGTCCTTTCAGTTCACACCAGACTCTCACATAACCAACTAGCGTCTCGGCGCGGTCCTGTACTCACCCTAGCCAATAAAGTGATTGAAGAGTACTGGTGTGTTATATCTCCATTCATCTTTATTATATGGCGCAGTGTATATCAGTTATCCTGCACCTACATTGAGAACCTGCACTACCTAGCTGAGGCTGCAGCCGCTGTGGAAGCCGGCTTTGCCGCCATGCGGTCCCTACCCTGCTACATCTACCTCCCACCGGTCGAAGCCTTCAATTGCCCGATGCCCTGTCTCCATACCCATCCATCATCTACTTAAAATGCAAAGGATCGACGCCCTCGGACAATCGCGTATCGTACCACCCAATTTCTACCGCACATCACCAGGTATCAGCAGAATCTACAACTACAACATCGCCCCGCGAACAGCTCCCCCACCACCCGCCCCCGCCAGGATCTACACAATCGCCCCGCGACACTGATCTCCACCACCGCCCCGCCAGGATCTCCAGCCCCACCAGCCTCTACAGAACATCAGCCCCATTCCAGTAATGTTTGACCCACCATGGCTGACCCATCCTTTGCCTCAACTCCCGCACCAACCAGTGATACACTTTATTTCCATCCTCTAACACAGACAACCCACACCTCATACATCGCCCCATGTTTTCTCAGTGCCCCGCACCATATGCCAGTTACCCATGTCTCAGTGCCCCACCATATGCCCGCTTACCCATGTCTCAGTGCCCCACCAATGATGCCAGCTACCGCATTCTCAGTGCCCCCCACCCTATGCGATGCCAGCTACCCATGTCTCCAGTGCCCCACCCTATGCCAGTTATCCCCACATGTCTTTATTACATATGGAACCAATGACTAATCCCCTTACACCCCCACCCTCTCAAGAGCGAATATCCCACACCCCCTCCCCAACTGTCACGGCCAGCCCACACTGGTGTCGGTAGCGACCGGTCGGTATTACGGCGACCATTATGCCCCCCCTGGCTATCGTACGGGGTCTGGCACCAACCCTCACGGCGGCAGCCCCTTCTGCGCATTACGTCATCATACCACACCGTACCGCCCTCAAGGCCCTTCCTACCCCAGCCCAGCCACGCCCCGCCCCGCCCCACCGCCGGGCTGCCCCTAACGCGGGCCCCCATGAGCCGCTTTTAAACATATGCCGGGACACTAGTCCCTAACCGCAAATTCTGGGCTGCTTGGGAGGTGTCATACAATCGCTCGTCTTCTACCGGACCGCCACCTCACCGAGGCGTACCCATCGAGCTCTACCAGACGTGCGACCCTGCCCTTCAAGCGTCCAGATATTTTGCTCACAATCAGAGCGTTCTCCTCATTGCCAGACAAGCTCGGACCTAGCAACTCTCATCACACAACTCGTCCCACCGACAACGGAATCCGCGCAGTGGGGCCCGCTCCGCCACCACTTCCGGTCCTCTTCTCCAACACACCTACTGAACATGGGGGATCCGGACTAAGTCCACACGTATTAACTGAGGCCACTTTGGACTGTGGCTTTACCTGCCCCTGTTGCCACACTGATTGTCTCTGACGAACACATACGGGACCAAGTGACTATCGGGATTAGTGATTCGGTCCCCTTCAGCAAGATGTTTTAACTAAAGACCGCCGAGAAAAGGGCCCTACCTACTTAACAAGATGTTATCACCTACTGTGTGGGGTGTCGCATCTGCGGCACTCGATCAGGACGCGCAATGCAACCAGTGGGTACATGCTGTGAAATCACCATACCAGCGTCTCAAGAGTACTTACCCACCCCCGCCCCTATCCGCCCCACCCCGTCCCCCCCCCCCCCAAACCCACTCAGCCCCCGTGCCCGTCGCGAGGGGGAAGACCCACCACAACCTCCCCACGTCGGCCCCACTTTCATCTCCACACGTTGTTCTCCCGAGTGTGGCCTATCTTCACATTCACAAGCCCAACGTCTTCGAAGTGTCCTGCATGGGGCAAGACCTGCCCGGCGTGTAATAACCTAACCACTTATTCCCAAGGTTGGAAATCCACCTCTTTCCAGTGCCTGTGGTGCGGCCTATCCACACACTCTCGCAGCCGAACGCCCATCCAAATGCCCTGCTTGGGGCAAGACCCTGCCCGTCGTGCCAAAACAAACTCAACCATTACTCTCCACAGTTTTGTCCACGCTCCACGCCCTCACCTTCATCCGCGGCTGGTTATCATTTTGGTACTCCCTCAAACGCAGGCTGTTAACAACAACCCCGGCCCGCACGCTCCCCTCCTTGCCCATTACCATTTCTACTACTGCCATGAGGTCGCCCCACTCTCAACCCACCCATACCAGCGTCACGCCACACCTTACCACGGGCTCGCCAAGTATCTGTGGCGTGGTTTGCAATTACTACGGGCACTGGGCCTCCAACGCCACCACCTACAAGCCTACTCACCAACGGATCACGGCCGTTGGGGTCACACTCTCCATGTCCTGGGTTATATGCCGACTACCATTACCCGCCCCACCCGGCCACCGACGTTGCCGGCACCCCGCTACAGTAACTGATGATGATATTTTTATTATTCAGGCACAGTTCACCGTTATTTATTTAGCATGTCAGCTTGTATAGGGCCTACATATCATAACCTCCTCCCGACTTCCCCGGACACCTACCCCTGCATGGCCGCCCACACAGCCCACCACCACCCACCGCTGACCAGGACCCCCTCCACCACACCGGCCCACTTTCCCTCCCCTTCCCACCTACACGCCTGCACCTGTCTGACCTTCGTGACTGGTTCTTCTTGTCACAGTTTGCATCTTCTGCATTTTAACACCACCCACACGGACCCACTCCCCACGATGTCCTGGCCCTCCCATGTGCACATCCACATCAAGCCTGGCGCAATCTCCACGTTCCGTGCACACCCCTGCCCCTATTACCACATCTTCATGGAATTCCCAGGTCAAAGCAGATCTCGACCAGGGACGTCGCACTGGGCATTATTGAGCCTGTCCGCCATCGGTAAACCCCTACTACCTGGTGTTCTAGGATGGTGGTTGGTCGCCAAGAAAACTGAGCACCCCCGCCGTACAGTTGACCTGCAGCACTCAACCATCGTCCTGCCTTCGTGAGAACACATCAGCAATCACCACCCCGAGCCCATTCAACTTGGCCAATCCATCCCTGCAGGCACTCGTAAGACGGTCCCTAGAAGCCGCCTGAATGGATACCATTCTGTTTTAAACAAACACTTTATTAACAAGCCTCGACGAATCCACAGCCTGGAGGCTACGACTTTTATCACGGAATTTTGGCCGTGTACAGGTATATCCAGGGCCCCTCAAGTTTACTTGGCAGCTGTCGACGCCTATAACCCTAAACGCTTCGACGCAATCATACCAGGCTGTCCCTCGTAAGGTGTGAAGGTGTCGTGGAACGACTACTCCCTTTGTGTGGGACTCGTTCAGTCTCGAGGAGGCATTTTGGCACACTTTTGATTACCTGGCCCTCTGTGCAACCAACGTGTCACTTTCAAACAACCCTGACAAGTTTTACCTTCGCCGCCCCTTCAGTTGACTTCGCCGTACTTACCATCACAGACACTGGAACTAAGCCATGCACGTCCATGATTAAGGCCATCCGTGAACTTTCCCACGCCCACAGACATCACAGGATCCCGGTCGTGTTTGGTCTCGTGAACAGGTCGCCTGGGCCTTCAGCATCAACCGGAAATGGCGCCCTTACCGGGAACTTGTGCAGTCCAACCCCCTTCCACTGGATGAGGCACTCTCCTGTAAACCGTTGCCACATCTAAGGACCACATCACACGCGCCTGGTTGAGGAAGGGGTCTGCTCCTTCGAGATCGTACAGACCCACGTTGCCTGCCACAGAACTGGAGCAAAACCGGCCTTTGTTCCTCCTACTTGCCAACAACATTGTTCCTGCCCCACCAGCATCTTCGCCCCCCCTGTTGCAAGGTCGTTGGAAAACTTGTCCTTCGCCTGCTCCCGTTTTAACCACACCTGCGGAGTCCCACTACGCACGACGCGTCGAAGGCGAGGCTTAGCAGTGGCTGACGCCCTTGACAGATGCAGAATGTTTGTCCTGGGCTGCCCTGACCTCGTCGTCGTCGTGGACCCACAGACCTCTACTGCACATCCTTAACGCCCGGGAATATCCCCTGGACAACATACCAAACCCCTCGCCTGTTCAAGATTAAGGAACGTACCCTAACGATCCCATTTCACCATTCAACATACGCCTGTCCAATGGCAGGCACCGCGCGCCCTGACGCTGTCTCCCGCTATACACCCGACCAGGCCCTCCGTCGTACGAGCCCATATGTTGCATAGAGTGCGGCCGCCAGCGAGCTCGATATCCACATCAGTTGCCTTGGCCTCCCTCCCCATGCTCACGCACCGCCATACCTGACCCAGTTGGTATCCTTGTCTGACCTTAAATCTGCCGGCCACAAGACAGCGAGTATACCTACCTTCTTCCAGACCATCCCCGAGGGCTTCCACGGAATCCCAGAGAGGCCGACCGCCCCACAACTACGACAGTTCTGGGGTGTTAGAGACCTTGCCTCACTCACAGCTTCCGTCGACGGGGTAGCCCTCATGGATCACCCGACCAGTCATTCCCCCCCATCATCCATCTTCGGTCCAGAGTTCTCGAGGCCCTTCACTCATCTCATCAGGGTATGACTGGCATGAAGGCCCCCGTGCACGTGCGAGTGTTTTACTGGCCAGTGATATTGACAAGCCCCTACGCACTAACTTGCCTGGATACCTGCCCTACTCACTAATACTGCCGCGCCCCCACGGCCACGGTCCCAGCCGAAAGAGCCACTCATCTCCTCTGACCCACCCCAATGGCCATACGACCAGGTAGCCGCCGATTTTTTTTCAGCCACCAGGGCAAAACACTACCTGGTCTACGGTCGATCGCTTCTCCCAGCAATGTCCACATCTTCTACCTTCCACCAGTAAATGTGATGCTCACCACCTCATCTCGTCTTGCCGTACCCTCGTTCCCCCACTACGGAGCACCCCCCGGTACTGCGAGCGATGTGGGCCCCAGTTTACAGTCCCCCAGTTTACAGCCGGGACTTCCAAGAATTCCTGTCACATTGGGGTGTGTCACAGCGGGTCAGCTCTGCGTTCTAAAACTACCCTCATCTATGGCCCCCGCGCCGAGCTGGCTGTTCTAAAGCAGCCGCCGCATCATCGCTTACTGTACCATCCCCACTAGGCTCTCTAGACAACAACGCCGCAGCCCGCGCCCTCCTCCAATACAGGAACACACCCCTCTCGACCATTGACAGTCACCAGCTCAACTTCTCTTCGGCATGGGGACCCTACTGGTACCACGTCCCCTGCAATCCTGCACTTCTCCATTCTCCACCTCCACCCCACTGGCTTCTCTCGTCCGAAGCTCGTGAGGCAGGCCCTTTTTCACCGTAACGCTGCCCTAGCCACATACTATAATGCTTCCAGCCCTGCCTTTATCACCACTCCAAATCCACGTCGGGTGACTCTGGTCTTCCGGTCCAGAACCAGGGGGTGCAACAAACCCGGACACGGTGGCACAAGACTGGCACTAGTAGTGTAGTTGCGTCCCCCACCGCCATGTATACCATCCGGGTGGATGGGTCGTGGCGAGACCACACTCCGCAACCGCCGGCTTCCTACTACAGCTTCGTCTAATGAACCCGCCCTCCACTCACCTACACCGCCCGACGACTCCACCATCGCCGCCTCGTCGGTACTCCATAGGGGGGGGGGGGGGGGGGGGTTGGTAGATATAATAATAATGTATTACACCACTATTGTCCAACACCATATGGCACCACAGACACTTTAGACTTGCGGGCGCCTCTGGCACCCAGGCCTGTTGAGGCAGCAAGGCCTTCAGGGTTCACACCAGACTCTCACATAACCAACTAGCGTCTCGGCGCTTCCTGTCGCACTCAACCCTAGCCCAATAAAGGATTGAAGGAGTACTGGTGTTATTATCTCCATTCATCTTTATTATAAAAAAAAAAATTTTAAAAAAAACCAAAAACTCACATCACATCTCATTTATCTCTGTTCTCAAAATGCATAACCACTCCTCACCACTCACGTCACCTTCGTTTTCTCTGTTTCTCATGCATCACCACTCACTCACTTCACTCACAAAAAAGTCATCGTTTTCTATGTTCTCATGCATAACCACTCACTCACTCACTCACTCGTTTTCTATGTTCTCATGCATAACCACTCACTCACTCACTCACTCGTTTTCTATGTTCTCATGCATAACCACTCACTCACTCACTCACTCGTTTTCACTGTTCTCATGTATAACCACTCACTCACTCACTCGTTTTCAATGTTCTCATGTATAACCACTCACTCACTCACTCGTTTTCACTGTTCTCATGTATAACCACTCACTCACTCACTCGTTTCGTCACACACCCATTTTCTCATGTATACCACTCACTCACTCACGTCGTTTGTGCACTGTTCTCATGTAACCACTAACCCTTCACTCACTCACTCACGTTAGTCGTTTTCACTGTTCTCATGTATAACCACTCACGCAACCAATCACGTCACAGTCACTCGTTTCATGTTCTCAATGTATAACCCCTCACATCACTCCCTCACTCGCTCGTTTTCACTGTTTTTGCTCATGTATAACCACTCCCTCGTCACTCACTCACCGCGTTTTCTAGTTCTCATGTAATAAATCACTCCACTCACGTCACTCACATCACTCGTTTTCACTGTTCTCATTCATACCACTCACTCACTCACTCGTCAATCTTTCTATCTATGTTCTCATGTATAAGCATCACCTGATCACTCACTCACGCTCCACGTCGTTTTCTATGTTCTCACTGCATAACCACGCACTCATATTCAAAAAAGGCAGCAAAATCCCTACCCCAGTAACTATCGTCCCAATTAGCTTAACCCTCAGTTGGATGGTAAATGCTAGAAACGGTCCATACGAGACGACTCGTAAATTCACTTAGAGGAAACTACATACTTAAAGATACTCACACGCTTTTCGTAAAAAACGTTCCTGTTTAACAAACCTCTTAGACTTCTTCCCAACGATATCCTCAACCTCTACGAATGAGAAGTAAAGCTGTAGATATTATATACCTTGATTTTCAAAAGGCCTTTGACAAAGTTCCCCACAAACGTTTTACTGCTAAAACTAAAAGCGCATGGAATACAAGACGGTGTGTTGAAATGGATAGAAAATTGGCTCAGCGACAGAAAGCAAAGAGTAGTCATACGGTAAGGCATCAAATGGACCAATGTAAGTAGCGGGGTGACCCCAGGGATCGGTACTAGGACCATTCCTTTTTCTAATTTATATCAACGACATAGATATGGGTCTCACCTGTACAATCTCAAAATTTGCTGACGATACAAAATTGCAATAGCGTACTCTCTAAAGAACAAGTTGACAATATGCAACACAATCTGATAAATTGTCCATGGTTGGGACCCAAATTTGGCAAATGAGTTTCAAGTGCGGCGGAAAACATTTAAAGTACTAACCTATCGGATATACCTCAATGAGAAAGCAACTATTCGATGAATGGCACTCAGCTTAAGAATGTAAACAGAGAAACCGATCTGGGAGTAACAATATCGAGCGTAACCTAAAACCGAGTCAACAATGTGTTTCCCCCAGAAGTTGTTAAGACCGGCAAACAAAATAATTGGCTTTATAGCCGGTCCATTTTGAGGCCATAAATCCAAAGAAGTTATCCTAACCCTTTACAATTCATTAGTCCGCCCTCTCTAATGGAATACTGCGTTCAATCCTGGTGCCCTTATTACCCAAAAGAGATATAACCAAGCTAATAAACGAGTTCAAACGTAGAGTTACCAACTGATACCTTAGCCTAAAGAACAAACCCGCATACACTAAGAGCGTCTTAGAGAATTAATCATCTATTTCCTTTTAACCCAGCGCAGATTAAGATGTGACTTAATTCAAGTGTTCAACTCTCAACGGCATCGACCAATATGTAACTGTAGTAAGTACTTCAACTATCGACCAATCTAATTACCCGCGGGGAAACGGTTTGCAAAATATATGGTAAATCTTTTTAACTCCCCCGAATCTAAGAATTTCTATCTCTTCAAAGTCGAGTTGTCAACGTTTGGTGGAATGGGCTTCCTCTCCCCGAAACGTTATAGACTGCATCACACCGTTGATTCATTTAAACTCCCGCCTAGACAAATACTCGCATCAAACCCGCGCCGGACTTCCTGCTTTGTAAATGAATAACTTTTATTTTATCCCCCCCTCAGTTACTACAACCATCTGGTCCCCTACTAACTCCTAATCCTACTCCTGGCCACACGCTGGACCTTAGTTCCAGGGCAGTAATTCCCTTTCCAATGTTCCCTTACCCACTCTAAACCACTGTTTGGACACTTGATCCTCAGTGTTTTGGAGGACAAGCAACCTAGAAGGGTCACTAGATCTGTTGTTGCTTGATTTCCTTTGTACTCCTTTGTACTCACTCACTCACTCGTTTTCTATGTTCTCATGTATAACCACTCACTCACTCACTCACTCACTCGTTTTCACTGTTCTCATGTATAACCACTCACTCACTCACTCGTTTTCTATGTTCTCATGTATAACCACCTCCTCGCCTCCTCACTTCACTCACAGTCACTCGTTTTCTCGTTTCTCATGTATCACCCACTCACCTCAGCACTCACTCACTCACTCACTCGTTTTCTCTGTTCTCATGTATACCCACTCACTCACTCACTCACTCGTTTTCTCTGTTCTCATGTATAACCACTCACTCACTCACTCACTCATTGTTCTTGAACTTTATTTGTTCCTTACATAATCGTACATATGTAAACATTTATAATATATTAAGGGGGGTCTCCGGCTTTTGTTCTCCCCCTTTATATTTCTCTCTCTCTTTGGCTTGTATCCATTCGGCCCCATTCAGCCAACTGTTCTAAGACGTTCAGTACCCCATCCAGTGGTCGATTTCTTCCTGCGCGCGATAGTGAGTCCAGCATTATAATGGCAGAAAACTACGCTTCGTCCGGAGACGATTTTTTCTACTCGAAACATTTTAAAAATTTAGCTTGCTGTCCAAGAACAATATCATATATTCCGCTGCGCTACTCGCTCGAACCGTGCTCGCCAGAAAAAATATTTGACACCTGGATGGGGATAACGTAACAGTAGGCTGAATGGGGCCGAATGGATACAACCCCAAAGAGAGATGGGAGAGAAAGAGAAATTAGCGGGGTGGCCCCCTTCAAGGGATTGTTTAAACTTTCCTTTCCCAATCGTATCTTAATAGGATGTGTCCTGTTATCATTATATTTGTCTGGTTATCATATGTGTCCGGTTTCCCAATGATGTGTCGTTATCAATTAATGCTGTGCGGTTATCATTATGTATCTGTTATCTAAGTCTGTTCCTTTTATCAATGATGTTCTGTTATCAATGAGTCCTGTATGATCAATGCTGTGTCCTGTATCAATGATGTGTCTGTTAATCAATTATGTATCTGTTTCAATTATGTGTCGGCCCTCCTCTCAATTATGTGTTACATTATGTGTCCTGTTATCAATGATGTGTCTGTTATCAATGATGTGTCTGTTATCAATTATGTGTCTGTTATCAATTATGTGTCTGTTATCAATTATGTGTCTGTTATCAATTATGTGTCTGTTATCAATTATGTGTCTGTTATCAATTATGTGTCTGTTATCAATGATGTGTCTGTTATCAATTATGTGTCTGTTATCAATTATGTGTCTGTTATCAATTATGTGTCTGTTATCAATGATGTGTCTGTTATCAATGATGTGTCTGTTATCAATGATGTGTCTGTTATCAATGATGTGTCTGTTATCAATGATGTGTCTGTTATCAATTATGTGTCTGTTATCAATTATGTGTCTGTTATCAATTATGTGTCTTATCAATTATGTGTCTTATCAATTATGTGTCTGTTATCAATGATGTGTCTGTTATCAATGATGTGTCTGTTATCAATTATGTGTCTGTTATCAATTATGTGTCTGTTATCAATGATGTGTCTGTTATCAATGATGTGTCTGTTATCAATGATGTGTCTGTTATCAATGATGTGTCTTATCAATTATGTGTCTGTTATCAATTATGTGTCTGTTATCAATTATGTGTCTGTTATCAATTATGTGTCTGTTATAAATGATGTGTTTGTTATCAATGATGTGTGTTATCAATGATGTGTCTGTTATCAATGATGTCTGTTATAAATTATGTGTCTGTTATAAATTATGTGTCTGTTATCAATTCATCCATAACAAGACTAAATTAAGGGGAGATTTCCACATGAGGGTGTTTTTTCTTGATCCTTTTCTCCCTCATGTTTGGCCCCATTGCTTTTGACATTTCAAGACATTCGCCTCATTATTTTGACGATTTTAAGAACTTTCGACTCATTTCTGTCAATTTTAAGACCTTTCGTGCCATTTAGGGATCGATTTTATCCTGGCGAGCGATAGCGAGCCTGTAATTTAAGAGGAACCGGCTTTCAGCCGGGACATTTTTCTACCGAAAAATTTACAAATTTATCTTGAAAGGGGCTCAAGGGGTGTAATCTTAAGCTTGATGGAGGTCTAGGGAACAAACTGAATACCTCCCCTTAAAGCTACAAATATGAAGATGTACAGTCGGCCAAATAGTGATGTCTCGGTACCAAGTATATTTTGATCAATAATTGGCATCAGCAAAATCTAAGCTTTACTTCTTCATTTCGAGTGAGATATACAAACATGTTCCTACACTTACCCACCCTATTCAACATCTGACAGACATTAATACAGCACAGAGCGAGCCAAACATAACGACAGGTGGGACATGACTTATTAGTGCGACCGTACATGATACTATCCACACTTTGACGTACCAATTGCTGCCGAGGAGAATGTGAGAGTTGGCATCATATTGGCTTTACCTGTACACACGGGAACAAGGACATATACTGAGAGAGAGAGAGAGAGAGAGAGAGAGAGAGAGAGAGAGAGAGATTAATTGATTACATATATATAAATACATGTAAATATATACACATCTTATTAACTAAATGCATAGGGTAATAAAAGTAGCTTCATACAAATAAATAGATACATAGATAGACAGACAGAACCATGGATAAACAGATAGATAGATAGAAAGACCAATGGATAGACACATAAATATATAATTTAACCGATAGACAGATAGAACAATAGATAGATGGATACAGAGAGAGAGACATCATCGGATTGAAAGGGTTAAGGGGGAGTCACCGTTTTTTTTTTATCTTTCTCTCTTTTTCTCTCTTTCCCAGGCTTCTATCCATTCGGCCCTATTCAGCTAACTGTTTTAAGACGTTTATCCCCATCCAGGTGTCGATTTCTTCCTGGCGAGCGATAGCGAGCCAGCATTATATGGAGAAATTTGGCTTCGCCGGAGACATTATTCTATCGAAAAATGTAGAAATTTAGCTTGCTGTCAAAACAAAAATATATATATGCTGGCTCGCTACCGCTCGCCAGGAAAATATTGACACCTGGATGGGGTAAACGTCTTAAAACAGTAGGCTGAATGGGGCCGAATGGATACAAGCCAAAGAGAGAGAGAGAGAGAGAGAGAGAGAGAGAGAGAGAGAGAGAGAAAGCGAGGTGGGTTCCCTTAACGTACTAATACCTGCTGGTACACTCGGATACCATAATAGCTCTACCTCCACTCATACATATTCCTGGACGTCACCCATTGCCAATCATGGAAGTGTATTCATATTTGGTCACCAACCAACTCTACTTCTAAACTCAATTAGTTAAGGGGAGATTTCCACTCGAGGGATTTTTTTTTCTGGATCCCTTTCTCCCTCATGTTTAGCTCCATTGATTTTGAGATTTTAAGACGTTCGCCCCATTAGTTTGACGATTTTAAGAACTTTCGCCCCATTTATGTTACTTTTAAGATCTTTCGTGCCATTTAGGTGACGATTTTTCCTGGCGAGCGATAGAGAGCCTGTAATTTAAGAGGAACCGGCCTTCGGCCGGGTAATTTTTCTACCGAAAAATGTACAAATTTATCTTGAAAGGAGGTCAAGGGGGTGTAATTTCAAGCTTGATGGAAGTCTAGGAAACTCACTAAAAACCTCCCCTTAAATCAACAAATACATGTGGCACTCCAAGGACTCGAACCTAGGATACTCACACCGAAGTATATCTCAGGAAACAAATACATAAACATTACTGGCTATACATTACTACAAAACTATATATACTATTAATACACAACAACAAAACTATATATACTATTAATAAACAACAAAACTATATATACTATTAATACAAAACAACAAAACTATATATACTATTAACTATTAATACAAAACAACAAACTATATATACTATTAATACAACCAAACTATATATACTATTAATAACAAAACTATTATATACATTAATACCCACACAACAACCTATATACTATTAATACACAACAACAAAACTATATATACTATTAATACAAAACAACAAAACTATATATACTATTAATATAAAACAACAAAACTATATATACTATTAATAAACAAAACTATATATACTATTAATACAAAACAACAAAACTATATATACTATTAATACACACAACAAACTATCTATACTTTAAATACAAACAACAAACTATATATACTATTAATATAAAACAACAAAACTATATATACTATTAATACAAAACAACAAAACTATATATACATACAACACTATATATACTAAATATAAAAACAACCAACTATATATACTATAATACAAAAACAACAAAACTATATACTATATACAAAACAACATATATACACATAAACAACAAAACTATATATACTATTAATAAACAAAACTATATATACTATTAATACACAACAACAAAACTATATATACTATTAATACACAACAACAAAACTATATATACTAAATAAAAACAACAAAAATAATACTATTAATAACACAAAATATATATACTATTAATACAAACAAAAACTATATATAATTAACAACACAACAAACTATATATACTATTAATACAAAACAACAAAACACTATATATACTATTAAACAACAACAAACAAATTACTATAATAGTAAAACAACAAACAACTATATATATTAATATAAAACAACAAAACTATAATTAATACAAAAACAACAAAAAACTATATATACAAATACAAAACAACAAAACTATTACTATATACAAAACAAACTATATATACTATAATAAAAACAACAAAACATATATACTATTAATACACCACAACAAAACTATATAAAATATAAAACAACAAAACTTATATAATTATACAAAACAACAACACTATATATATAACAAAAACAACAAAAAAACTATATACTATTAATACAAACAACAAAATATATATATATTAATAAAACAAAAAATAATATACTTAATACAAAACAACAAAACTATATATACTATTAATACAAAACAACAAAACTATATATACTATTAATACAAAACAACAAAACTATATATACTATTAATATAAAACAACAAAACTATATATACTATTAATACAAAACAACAAAACTATATATACTATTAATACAAAACAACAAAACTATATATACTATTAATACAAAACAACAAAACTATATATACTATTAATACACAACAAAACTATATATACTATTAATAAACAACCAAACTATATATTTTTATTTTATTTTTCTATGTGATTGAGGGAGGCAAAAGGCATAACTGCCTATAGCGAGTGCCTCCCCCATAGTTAAAGAGTGACATGCCAAAATCAAGGGACGTTCGAGCCAAATGCCTGGACACGGAGTTTGAAGCATTTAAAGTCATAAAGAGGGAAAGACTGATTCTGGGAGAGAGTTCCAGAGCTCAGATGTATAGAAGAAAGTTTGAGAGTAACGTTTCACCTTGGGTTGGAACACAGAGTAGAGGTGGGATTGAGTTGCAAGAAGGGTACCACTTGCCCTACGTAAAGGAGGTGGTATGCAATAGCTCTGAGGAACACTGATTATTATAGTAGCGATAGAATAGCGAGAGAGATGCAACATTGCGGCGGAGAGAGAGAGATCAGAGTTGGTGAGTGGATGGGAGTTAATGATACGAAAGGCCTTCCTTTCAACCTTGTCTAGGAGAGCGGTGTGAGAGGAACCTCCCCACACATGTGAACAATACTCAATACAAGGGCGCACTATGCCCCTGTACAGAGCAAGAAGCTGTGCAGTATAGTATTATTAGTATTATTATACTATTAATAAACAACAAAACTATATATACTATTAATAAACAACAAAAACTAAAATCTATCCAAAAATCAATCCAGAGTTATAATCGCATACAGAAAAACATAGGGGGTCCACGAGTTCTAAGGAGTGCGGGGTCCACGAGTTCTAAGGAGTGCACTAAGACTATGGTATCCGAGTGTACTATATGGGGACTGTACTCTGTTTCTTCTCAGCTGACGATAAATGGAATCCTTTAGCAGCTAAGTTCTTGATAATTAATGGAAAACTAATAACCTACTAATGTCTCTGTACCATATTAAGACCAAGTTTATATAATCAGCACCATATTTCACTACCAAATCTTCAAAACAACTGAGAAATCTTGATGGGTACCTTGCAATTTACCGTCAGTTGGAAAGAAACAGAGTATAATTACTCAACTGAATCACTTACCTTAGGGCGACGAACCCGTGGACAAACAGAGACAATACTGCGAATAGAAAAGCTGTATTAATTCAAGGAGCATTATTTAAGGGGGTGAAAGTGTGTGTGTGTGTATAATAATAATAATAATAATAATAATAATAATAATAATAATAATAATTGTCGGTTTATTGTTCATTGCAGCCCTGAGGCTGAAGATCTACAGAGTTTTTCTTAAACCTAGGTACCTTAACTATGAGGTCTCATGTGACCTTTGGCGACCATGAGGTGCCTGGCTTCCCACCAAGTACTGTACATACGCAGATGCACTTTGTATTGGTGAGAAGATGTGTAGGCTAACACAGGCTGATAGCAGCTTGGTTAGGGAGGAACCACGATACAATTCTCTCCGTCGCTATGGCCGAAAAAAACCTTTAGGATTCTGGTGGATTCGAACCCTCGCCCCGGCCCCTTGCGGTCAGCACGAAAAAACGCGCCTTAACCGACTGGACCACAGCGTGTGTGTGTGTGTGTGTGTGTGTGTGTACGAAGGTGTAACGAGTTACTGACGACGGTGAAATGAGTTAGTCACGAGGTAACGAATTACTGACGAAAGAGTAACGACTTACTTAGGAGGTAATGGCGAGTTACTGACGATGGAGTAACGAAATGCTTACTAGGTAATAACGAGATTAACATAGGAGAGTTGAGTTAGTGACGAGACACTGACGATATACTGACGAGGGGGTGACGAGATAGTGAACATTTAGTAACCCTGGAGTGACGGTGGTGTGACGCGTCGGGAGGAAGCACACACAGACACCCCTGGCCACCACCCGGAGGAATCGATTGTTCAACACTCCAGCCTCCTTCCTTCCTTCCTTCACTCCTCCCTTACCTCTCTCCTTCCTTCCTGCCTCTCTTCCCTACTTCCTTCATGCCTCCCTTCCTTCCCTCTTTCCTACCATCCTTCTTTCACTCCTCCCTTCCTTACTTATTTCACTCTTTCTAGCACCACCTCTTTCCTTCCTTCCTTTCTTGACTCCTCCCTTCCTTCTCTCTTTCTAGCACCCTTCTTCTTTCACTCCTCCTTCTACCACCCTCTCCTTACTTCCTTCTTCCAGCACCACCTACTTGCTTCTAGAACCCACTACTTTCCTCTTTCTAACACCTATCCTTCCTTCTTTCTAGCACCACCTATTTCCTTCATTTTAGCACCCACTCCTTCCTTCCTTCTTACACCCTCACCTTCCTTCCTTGCTTCCCTCATTCCTCCCTTACTTCCTTCCAGCTCCACCTCCTTCCTTCCTTGCTGATTTCCTTCTTTGCCACTAGACCTGCTTCCTTCACAGCCTCAACCACTTTTATTTCCCTTCCTTCCTTTCTTCCTTCCAGCCTCGTCTCCTCCTCCTCCTCCTCTTGTTCCTCTTCCTCCTCTTCTTCTTCTTCTTCTTCCTTCACACACCCAACACTCCCTCCGGTCTCATTCCTTCCTATACTTCTTCCTTCCTTCTTTCCTTCCTTCCATCATAGCATTACTTCCACAGTTATTCCACAACCACACCACAATCACAGCCACACCTCAACCACACCACAACCACAGCCACAACTACATCACAATCACAACCCCAACACAATCACAACCACAGCCACACCTCAACCACAACCAGAATCACAATCACACCCCAATCACAGCCACACCTCAACCACAACGCAATCACAACCACAACCACAACCACACCACAATCACAACCACAACCACACCCCAATCACAACCACAACACAATCACAACCACACCACAACCACAGCCACACCTCAACCACAACACAATCACAACCACAATTACACCACAATCACAGCCACAGCTCAACCACAACACAATCACAACCACAACTACACCCCAATCACAACCACACCACAATCACAGCCACACCTCAACCACAACTACACCCCAATCACAACCACAACTACACCCCAATCACAATTACACCACAATCACAGCCACACCTCGACCACAACACAATCACAACCCCAATCACAATCACACCCCAATCACAGCCACACCTCAACCAAAACACAATCACAACCACAACCACACCACAATCACAGCCACACCACAATCACAGCCACACCTCAACCACAACACAATCACAACCACAATCACAACCACACCACAATCACAGCCACAACACAATCACAACCACAACTACACCCCAATCACAACCACAACCACACCACAACCACACCACAAACCTACGCTACCAACCACACCACAAACACACCACAACCACACCACAACCACAACGACACACAATCACAACACACCACACCACAACCACAATCACAACACACAACTACAACTACACCCAAATCACAACCACAACCACACCACAACCACACCCCAATCACAACCACAACTACATCCCAATTACGGCCACAACCACACCACAACCACAACTACATCCCAATCACAACAGAACCACACCACAACCCAATCACAACACAATCACAACCATACCACAGCCACAGCCACACCTCAACCACAACACAATCACACCACAACCACAACTACACCACAACCACAACTACACCACAACCACAACTACCCACAATCACAACACAATCACAACCACAACACAATCACAACCACAACTACACCCCAATCACAACCACAGCCCCACCTTAACCACAACACAATCTCAACCACACCCAAATCACAGCCACACCACAATCAAAACTACACCACAACCACAGTCAAAACTACACCACAACCACAATCAAAACTACACAAAATCCACAGTCAAAACTACACCACAACCACAATCAAAACTACACCACAACCAAAACCACACCACAACCACAATCAAAACTACACCACAACCACAACAACCAATAACAGCACACCACAACCACAACAACCAATAACAGCACACCACAACCACAGTCAAAACTACACCACAACCACAATCAAAACTACACCACAACCACAGTCAAAACTACACCACAACCACAATCAAAACTACACCACAACCACAGTCAAAACTACACCACAACCACAATCAAAACTACACAAAATCCACAGTCAAAACTACACCACAACCACAATCAAAACTACACCACAACCACAATCAAAACTACACCACAACCACAGTCAAAACTACACCACAACCAAAACCACACCACAACCACAGTCAAAACTACACCACAACCACAATCAAAACCACACCACAACCACAATCAAAACTACACCACAACCACAATCAAAACTACACCACAACCACAGTCAAAACTACACCACAACCACAATCAAAACCACACCACAACCAGTCAAAACTACACCACAACCACAATCAAAACCACAACCACAGTCAAAACTACACCACAACCACAGTCAAAACTACACCACAACCACAATCAAAACTACACCACAACCACAGTCAAAACTACACCACAACCACAATCAAAACTACACCACAACCACAATCAAAACTACACCACAACCACAATCAAAACTACACCACAACCACAATCAAAACTACACCACAACCACAGTCAAAACTACACCACAACCAGTCAAAACTACACCACAACCACAGTCAAAACTACACCACAACCACAATCAAAACTACACCACAACCACAATCAAAACTACACCACAACCACAATCAAAACTACACCACAACCACAATCAAAACTACACCACAACCACAGTCAAAACTACACCACAACCACAATCAAAACTACACCACAACCAGTCAAAACCACACCACAACCACAGTCAAAACTACACCACAACCACAGTCAAAACTACACCACAACCACAATCAAAACTACACCACAACCACAATCAAAACTACACCACAACCACAGTCAAAACTACACCACAACCAAACCAAAACCACACACAACCACAGTCAAACACCACAACCACAGTCAAAACTACACACACAATCAACTACACACCACAACCAAAACTACACCACAACCACAATCAAAACCACACCACAACCAGTCACACCACAACCACAGTCACACCACAATCACAGCCACACCACAACCACAGTCACACCACAACCACAGTCACACCACAATCACAGTCACAAAACACAACCACAACCACACACCACAACCACAGTCACACCACAATCACAGCCATACCACAGTCACACCACAACCACAGCCACACCACAACCACAGCCACACCACAATCACAGCCACACCACAACCACAGTCACACCACAACCAGTCACACCACAATCACAGCCACACCACAACCACAGTCACACCACAATCACAGCCACACCACAACCAGTCACACCACAATCACAACCACACCACAATCACAACCACACCACAATCACAGCCACACCACAATCACAACCACACCACAATCACAGCTACATCACAATCACACCACAATCACAACCACAGCCACACCACAACCACACCAAACACCACAATCACAGCCACACCTCAATCACAGCCACACCTCAATCACAGCCACACCACAATCACAGCCACACCACAATCACAGCCACACCACAATCACAGCCACACCTCAATCACAGCCACACCACAATCACAGCCACACCACAACCACAATCACAGCCACACCACAACCACAATCACAGCCACACCTAAATCACAGCCACACCACAATCACAACCACACCACAACACAACTACAATCACAGCCACACCACAATCACAACCATACCAAACACCACAATCATACAACACTACCGTCATGCCATACTCAGTGTTTGTATTACACACACAAATTATACAGTGCAGCATACCTAAACTGATGTGCTTTAGAGCTTTGTAGAATGTAGAGAGTGCTACCATAACATAACTTATGACGGTAAATGTACAATCGGCCTAATAAGTGATGTCTCGGCACCAATTATGTCTTGATCAATATTACGTATCAGCAATATTTACACATGATTTTTTCTATTTGAGTGAGATCTACAAGCATGTTCCTACACTTACCCACCACATTCAACATCTGACAGACATTAACAAAGCACAGAGCGAGCCAAACGTAATGACAGCGGAGACATGATGACTTATTAGCGCCACCGTACCAGGACCATAACCACCTGTACTGTGTGTACAGTACTATGTATTGTGACTGTACAGTACCCCCACCACCTTCACAGTACCCTACCTTGTTATCTGTTCATCTTCCTCTCTCAGCGTCACTCTAGGCCTATTAACAGTACACCCTAACCAACACAAGAAGCACAGACCCAGCCACCACACTTAGTTCATGGGTAAGGGCAAGGGCGGGGGGAAAGGTGAACATTGACTAGAGCAAGGGCCAACATCATCATCAGAGAGAGCTAATAGTACATATCGTCATAACACGCAAGACACTGAAAATGTTAGAGTATAAGAAGTTGACATTTTATGACAAAGGAGTACCTATTTAACTTGGAGTTTATTCTAAAAGTTTGCTTGAAAAATAGAATTTTGGGATATGCAGTATATAATGAATTAACTACTCCATTGAGAGACTAACTAAATAAATAAACTAAAATATTACTAATTGCCCTTATATACCTAAAATATTAGGTTGGTTGTTGTTAGCTAGGTACTCTAACATCCATGGAAACACAAAAATAATATGATTTATTCCGGAAGATGGCCATCTCAGCGGCCCCTTTCTCTTTTCTTTCATTTCACTAAATTAGCAACCAAATGGCTATTAGAGAAAACAAACTAATATACTATAGGTAATAATAGGTAATTATTTGGTAGATTAGGCTAGATTAGTTAGGTTCCTCACTAAATTTGAGGTTTTGGTAGAAATATAATTCAACTCCCAAGACCTTTACAGTCGCAGGGATCTTTCTTACAGTGATCTAATTTTCTATGTATTAAAACGTCTCCATGATTGTGCAACTAAAAACATGCGTATTACTTCAGAGAGAGAGAGAGAGAGAGAGAGAGAGAGAGAGAGAGAGAGAGAGAGAGAGAGAGAGAGAGAGAGATGGGGGTGGGGGTGGGGGTGGAGAGCAGCTAGTGTAACGAGAGTGAGGTGAGCCACGATAGAGATGCAAGAAGTGGAAGGGAGGGGGGGCGGAGGGGGTACAGGTTGGGTGTGGGGGGGTCAGGGAGGGGTTGCTGGAGTCACTGGCAAGGTAAGTGTAAACAACTCAGCTGACACGAGCACCCTCACCTCCTCACCTCCCTCACCCCACCCAGTCTCGTACCACCCACCTCTATTATCGCTCTCTCTCTCTCTCTGTCACTAATATGAATAATGAGGCGGCAATGCTGTTTCAATGGAATAATGTCTCTCTTAACAGTCTGCATCGCTCTACTAGTGGTTGTTGTCAACTATTCCCAGTAGAATAGAAGTATAGAAAACAGTAGATAGTGCTTTATAAACTGCAATAAGTACTGTACACTATATTACACATGTACTAACCTGTACAGTACCAGCGACGTGTGTTATATGGGAAACTACTGCGTCTCTGCATCTTATTAATGCCAAGTTTTCATAATTATCAACATAATTCACTACAAAAACTTGGTAACAGCTGAGTAAGCAAAATTATATCATGACAATTTACCGTCATCTGAAAAACAACAATGGAATATTTAGTCTTCCATCCTCACAACCACACAGATCTTCAACTCTTCCACCAATTCCACTCCCCCCCACTCCACCCATTTTACTCCCACCCCAGCCACCTATCTTACTCCCACCCCACCTCACCCACCATCACCACCCCACCTCACCCACCATAACCACCCCACCTCACCCATCATAACCATCCCATGTCACCCACCATAACCACCCCACCTCACGCACCATAACCACCCCACCTCACCCACCACCAGTGACCAACCCCACCCACCCCACCTCACCCACCATAACCACCCCACCTCACCCACCTTCACCTCCCCACCTACGGTACCTCCAGTGACCCTTCCCAGCTCACCTCCAGTCCACGCTTCTTCAATCATCCACCTCGCTATCCCTGACCTCCATACTCCACATATCTTCATCCTTCCACCTGACCTACCTTCACCTCTCCACCTCACTCATCTTTATCCTTCCACCTGACTCATCTATATCCTTCCACCCCACTCATATCCACCTCTCCACACCACTCATCTTCCCACTCTACACCACTCATCTCCACCACTCATCTTCACCTCTCTACACCACTCATCTTCACCACTCTACACCACTTATCTTCACCACTCTACACCACTCATCTTCACCACTCTACACCACTCATCTTCACCACTCTACACCACTCATCTTCACCACTCTACACCACTCATCTTCACCACTCTACACCACTCATCTTCACCTCTCTACACCACTCATCTTCACCACTCTACACCTCTCTACACCACTAATCTTCACCTCTCTACACCACTCATCTTCGCCACTCTACACCACTCATCTTCACCTCTCTACTCCACTCATCTTCACCACTCTACACCACTCATCTTCACTTCTCTACACCACTCATCTACACCTCTCTACACCACTCATCTTCACCACTCTACACCACTCATCTTCACCTCTCTACACCACTCATCTTCACCTCTCTACACCACTCATCTTCACCTCTCTACACCACTCATCTTCACCTCTCATCTTCACCTCTCTACACCACTCATCTTCACCTCTCTACACCACTCATCTTCACCTCTCTACACCACTCATCTTCACCTCTCTACACCACTCATCTTCACCTCTCTACACCACTCATCTTCACCACTCTACACCACCCATCTTTACCACTCTACACCACCCATCTACACCTCTCTACACTACTCATCTTCACCACTCATCTTCACCACTCATCTTCACCACTCATCTTCACCACTCATCTTCACCTCTCTACACCACTCATCTTCACCACTCTACACCACTCATCTTCACCACTCTACACCACTCATCTTCACCTCTCTACACCACTCATCTTCACCACTCTACACCTCTCTACACCACTCATCTTCACCTCTCTACACCACTCATCTTCACCACTCTACACCACTCATCTTCACCACTCTACACCACTCATCTTCACCACTCTACACCACTCATCTTCACCACTCTACACCACTCATCTTCACCACTCTACACCACTCATCTTCACCACTCTACACCACTCATCTTCACCTCTCTACACCACTCATCTTCACCTCTCTACACCACTCATCTTCACCTCTCTACACCACTCTTCTTCACCTCTCTACACCACTCATCTTCACCTCTCTACACCACTCATCTTCACCTCTCTACACCACTCATCTTCACCTCTCTACACCACTCATCTTCACTTCTCTACACCACTCATCTTCACCTCTCTACACCACTCATCTTCACCTCTCTACACCACTCATCTTCACCTCTCTACACCACTCATCTTCACCTCTCTACACCACTCATCTTCACCACTCTACACCACTCATCTTCACCACTCTACACCACTCATCTTCACCACTCTACACCACTCATCTTCACTTCTCTACACCACTCATCTTCACTTCTCTACACCACTCATCTTCACTTCTCTACACCACTCATCTTCACCTCTCTACACCACTCATCTTCACCTCTCTACACCACTCATCTTCACCTCTCTACACCACTCATCTTCACCTCTCTACACCACTCATCTTCACCTCTCTACACCACTCATCTTCACCACTCTACACCACTCATCTTCACCACTCTACACCACTCATCTTCACCACTCTACACCACTCATCTTCACCACTCTACACCACTCATCTTCACCACTCTACACCACTCATCTTCACCACTCTACACCACTCATCTTCACCACTCTACACCACTCATCTACACCTCTCTACACCACTCATCTACACCTCTCTACACCACTCATCTCACCACTCTACACCACTCATCTTCACCTCTCTACACCACTCTACACCTCTCTACACCATTCATCTTCACCACTCTACACCACTCATCTTCACCTCTCTTCACCACTCTACACCACTCATCTTCACCTCTCTACACCGCTCATCTTCACCTCTCTACACCACCCATCTTCACGCTTCCAACTAAAATAAGAACAAAAGAAAATGGGAGTCTGCAGAAAGTCGATTGGCCCACACAAGGCAGCTCCCTCTCACACCCAACCCATCTCGTTCATATGTGTCTCCAATTTTATCTCGAAGCTCTCTACCTCCACTTACTCTGACTCTCTCCCCTCTTCCACCCCCACCCCACCCCCTCCCCCCTCCCTCCCCCCTCCCACCTCACCTTCTTACAGTATAGCGACCATCCAGTGTCACACCCAAACACACACCCACGCCCATCCCGCTCACTTGACCTTACTTACACAGCCCATCCAGCTTAAGGGGAAGTTTCTAGTTTGTTCCCTAGATCTCCATCAAGCTTAAAATGACACCCCCTAGGACCTATTTCAGGATGAATTTTTACATTTTTCGATAGAAAAATGTCTCGGCCGAAGGCTGATTCCTCTTAAATTACAGGCTCGCTATTGCTCGCCAGGAAAAAATCGACACCTAAATGACACGAAATGTCTTACAATTGACAGAATTGGGGCGAAAGTCTTAACATCTCAAAAGCAATGGGGCTAAACATGAGGGAGAAAGGGGTCAAGAAAATCATCTCTCCAGTGGAAAATATCTCTCCTTAAATACTCCTCCGCCCGCCTAGTCTGGATATTCCAACGTGTTATTATTATAGTGGTTACGTGTTTACCCCCTTCTGTACCGGTCACGTCCTTTTACCCCCTTCTGTACCGGTCACGTCCTTTTACCCCCTTCTGTACCGGTCACGTCCTTTTACCCCTTCTGTACCGGTCACGTCCTTTTACCCCTTCTGTACCGGTCACGTCCTTTTACCCCTTCTGTACCGGTCACGTCCTTTTACCCCTTCTGTACCGGTCACGTCCTTTTACCCCTTCTGTACCGGTCACGTCCTTTTACCCCTTCTGTACCGGTCACGTCCTTTTACCCCTTCTGTACCGGTCACGTCCTTTTTACCCCTTCTGTACCGGTCACGTCCTTTTACCCCTTCTGTACCGGTCACGTCCTTTTACCCCTTCTGTACCGGTCACGTCCTTTTACCCCTTCTGTACCGGTCACGTCCTTTTAGACCCTTCTGTACCGGTCACGTCCTTTTACCCCTTCTGTACCGGTCACGTCCTTTTACCCCTTCTGTGCCGGTCACGTCCTTTTACGCCTTCTGTGCCGGTCACGTCCTTTTACCCCTTCAGTGCCGGTCACGTCCTTTTACCCCTTCTGTACCGGTCACGTCCTTTTACCCCTTCTGTACCGGTCACGTCCTTTTACCCCTTCTGTACCGGTCACGTCCTTTTACCCCTTCTGTACCGGTCACGTCCTTTTACCCCTTCTGTGCCGGTCACGTCCTTTTACGCCTTCAGTACCGGTCACGTCCTTTTAGACGATTCAGTACCGGTCACGTCCTTTTAGACGATTCAGTACCGGTCACGTCCTTTTAGACGATTCAGTACCGGTCACGTCCTTTTACCCCTTCTGTACCGGTCACGTCCTTTTACCCCTTCTGTACCGGTCACGTCCTTTTACCCCTTCTGTACCGGTCACGTCCTTTTACCCCTTCTGTACCGGTAACGCCCTTTTAACTAACCCCTTCTGTACCGGTAACGCCCTTTTAACTAACCCCTTCTGTACCGGTAACGCCCTTTTAACTAACCCCTTCTGTACCGGTCTCGTCCTTTTACCCCTTCTGTACAGGTCACGTCCTTTTACCCCTTCTGTACCGGTCACGTCCTTTTACCCCTTCTGTACCGGTCACGTCCTTTTCATTGCATGCTGCTGGCAACTGTTTGACTATTTTATTCAGCTTAAGGGGGGTGACCTGTTTTTGTTCTGTCCTTTTCTCTCTTTCTCTGGCTTGTATCCATTTGGGCCCATTCAGCCTACTGTTTTAAGACGTTTATCCCCATCCAGGTGTCAATTTTTTACTGGTGAGCGGTAGCGAGCCAGCATACTTTTAATTTTTGTTTGACAGCAGGCTAAATTTGTACATTTTTCGATAGAAAAATGTCTCCGGCGAAGCCGGATTTCTTCATATAATGCTGGCTCGCTATCGCTTGCCAGGAAGAAATCGACACCTAGATGGGGATAAACGTCTTAAAATAGTTGGCTGAATGGGGCCGAATGGATACAAGCCAGAGAAAGAGAGAAAAGGACAGATATAACAAAAAGCAGGTCACCTCCCTTAAGGGGAGATCCTTCACTTTTTGTCAATTTTTGTATTTATTTATTATTTTTCCATTGTCCTCGCTAGACCCCCATCAAGCTTAAAATGAAGCCCCCTAGACCCCCTTTCAGGATAAATTTGCACATTTTTCGGTAGAAAAATGTCCTGGCCGAAGGCCGATTTCTCTTAAATTACAGGCTCGCTATCGCTCGCCAGGAAAAAATCGAGACCTAATTGACAGGAAAGGTCTTAAAATTGACAGAAATGGGGCGAAAGTTCATATAATCGCCAAACTAATGGGTCTAAAGATGAGGGAGAAGGTGGTCTAGAAAAGCGACTCGTCTCCCCTAAGAAGGAAGCCTACCTATTAACCCCTTCAGTACGGTGACGTACTTGTCATCCTATTCTGGTCACCTTTAGACGATTTTCTTTAGCTTGTAATCTACCTCCAGGACTTAAGGGGAGGTATTTAGTTTATTCCCTAGACCTCCATCAAGCTTAAAATTAAACCCCCTTGACCCCCTCTTTCAAGATAAATTTGTACATTATTCGGTAGAAAATTGTCCCGGACGAAGGCCGATGCCTCTTAAATTACAGGCTCGCTATCGCTCGCCAGGAAAAAATCGACACCTAAATGGTACGAAAGGTCTTAAAATTGACAGAAATCGGGCGAACGTTTTTAAAATCGCCAAACTAATGGGATGAACATCTTAAAAACTCAAAAGCAATGGGGCTAAACATGAGGTAGAAAGAGGTAAAGAAAAAATATCTCAAGTGGAAATCTCCCCTTAAAAGGGGGGGGGGGGGTACATACGATCTCAATAATCCCTCTTGATAACACAGGTCCTTCTTAAACTGCAAAAAATAGTCTAATTTTAACCAGAATCACAGGTTAAAAGGCGTCATGGTGCTGAAGGGGTTAAACGGCGTCATGGTGCTGAAGGGGTTAAAAGGCGTCATGGTGCTGAAGGGGTTAAACGGCGTCATGGTGCTGAAGGGGTTAAACGGCGTCATGGTGCTGAAGGGGTTAAAAGGCGTCATGGTGCTGAAGGGGTTAAAAGGCGTCATGGTGCTGAAGGGGTTAAAAGGCGTCATGGTGCTGAAGGGGTTAAAAGGGGTCATGGTGCTGAAGGGGTTAAAAGGCGTCATGGTGCTGAAGGGGTTAAAAGGCGTCATGGTGCTGAAGGGGTTAAAAGGCGTCATGGTGCTGAAGGGGTTAAAAGGCGTCATGGTGCTGAAGGGGTTAAAAGGCGTCATGGTGCTGAAGGGGTTAAAAGGCGTCATGGTGCTGAAGGGGTTAAAAGGCGTCATGGTGCTGAAGGGTTAAAAGGCGTCATGGTGCTGAAGGGGTTAAAAGGCGTCATGGTGCTGAAGGGGTTAAAAGGCGTCATGGTGCTGAAGGGGTTAAAAGGCGTCATGGTGCTGAAGGGGTTAAAAGGCGTCATGGTGCTGAAGGGCTTAAAAGGCGTCATGGTACTGAAGGGGTTAAAAGGCGTCATGGTGCTGAAGGGGTTAAAAGGCGTCATGGTGCTGAAGGGGTTAATAGGCGTCATGGTGCTGAAGGGGTTAAAAGGCGTCATGGTGCTGAAGGGGTTAAAAGGCGTCATGGTGCTGAAGGGGTTAAAAGGCGTCATGGTGCTGAAGGGGTTAAAAGGCGTCATGGTGCTGAAGGGGTTAAAGGCGTCATGGTGCTGAAGGGGTTAAAAGGCGTCATGGTGCTGAAGGGGTTAAAAGGCGTCATGGTGCTGAAGGGGTTAAAAGGCGTCATGGTGCTGAAGGGGTTAAAAGGCGTCATGGTGCTGAAGGGGTTAAAAGGCGTCATGGTGCTGAAGGGGTTAAAAGGCGTCATGGTGCTGAAGGGGTTAAAAGGCGTCATGGTGCTGAACGGATAAAAGGCGTCATGGTACTGAAGGGGTTAAAAGGCTACAGACTATGGCAAGCCTTTTAGCTGCCATATATCCTTCCTAAGCTTCGTAAAATCGTCTAAATGTAGCTCAAATCAAATGATATATAGACAGCACCGGTACAGAGAGGGTTAATTTTTCGTTCACTAGGACGATCCAACTCATTCAAACCTCAATTAAGGGGGGTGACCTGCTTTTTGTTGTTTCTCTCCTTTTCTCTCTTTCTCTGGCTTGTATCCATTCGGCCCCATTCAGCCAACTATTTTAAGACGTTTATCCGGGGCGTAGTCACTCCTACACATATCCTACACATAGTCTGTCATATTTCCTACACCAAAAACAAGTATCCAGCACATTTCCTACACCAAAACTGAGTACCCAGCATATCTCCTACACCAAACGGTGCATCCGGCATAACTCCTACAATTATACGGTCATATCTCCTACACTTCTGATATGTGTCTAAATGCGCGTAAAAATTTATTACTGATCCTGAAAAAGAAAAAAAAAATATCCTCTATAAAGCCTACCTCGCAAGAGGCGGGTGGGTTTGTTTACATCCGCCGCGAGTGTAGCCTCGGCGACTCGCGTTGGGGAAAATTAGGGTTTTGCCCCCTACTGTTTACACATATGAAGCTTTCAATAATTCCTGGGGGGGGGGGGGGAGGCTTCCCCCCCCCCCCAACATATTTTGTATCCCACGGCAAACAGTTATGGCCAAATAGTAATTTTTCGCGAGTGGAGGGGCGTGGTTTTAGATTGTTTAATGGGTAAATATGCATTTCCGCCTATTATCACACATCAAAACAAACTTACACACTCTAAACTAGATACATTTTTTTTAGCAATTTAATTACATAAATTGGTTATATTCAAAGACACTAGTGCAGCGTTATGAGAAACAATTTATTAGGGAAAATAGGCACCAATAGATTCGCCATATTTTTCTCCATATAGTCCACATGGAGGATTTTCGTTATCAATAAATTGAAAAATACCCACTTCACAGACAAATACACCAAAAATCTAAGTCAAAGCGAGGGTGTGGGGGCGGCAGCCCCCACCTATAATACTAGGATAGGTTAGGTAAGGTTGTTAGGTTAGGCTAATGTCCATTCAAAGGGGTATAGGCTAGTAAACATTAGGATAGCCTATACCCGGTCAGAGGTAAGAAGAAGAAGAGTCCTGCAGTAGTCTCCTTGAATGCTACCCATAAATTTTATATTGACCGACACTTTAAATACCCTTTTCTTACCCATAATTGTATAAGGGGGGGGGGGGATACAGTCCAACTACAATATTTACCTCCTACAAGACGGCTCTTCCTCCACACTTGGGGTGCTGAACTCAACGCAGGTGTAGTTTGTTGTTTATGGACACATTTCGGATATACCGGAATCCAGAGTTGTCTTCGTAAACCACTGCATTGAAGCGGATGTTCCCCTCAATCCTAGCCATACTTGGTGGAGTACAGCGGTGGAGTACAGCAGTGGAGTACAGCAGTGGAGTACAAGGCCCAGATATACCGTCTGTCCCGACGAATGGACAAAAGAATACTGCTGGTTGGAGACTAAACTCGAATCAACTCGATGCATGTCTGAATGTGAACGATACTTTTCTCCCTATTTAGGTTGCGTCACATTTCCTAAACCCGACTCGTGTCTGTCCCGAAGACTCGAATCAACTCGACTCGTGAGGCGAGTAGTGAGACAGTAGCGCCGAGTACAGACAGAGGCTCCTCCCCGTATACACGGCAGTGTAGGAAATGTGACCGTATAGATTTTTGTGTGTAGGAGATATGCTGTATCTCTGTAGGAAATATGTCACTACACTAAACACTGTGTAGGAGATATGCAGTATATGTGTAGGAAATATGTCATTACTCTAAAAACTGCTAAATTTGTAGATGTGACGTGTAGGAATTACGCAGTATACATGGTGTAGGAAATGTGGTGCACCCCCGTTTATCCCCATCTAGGTGTCGATTTCTTCCTGGCGAGCGATAGCGAGCCAGCATTATATGAAGAAATCCGGCTTCGCCGGAGACATTTTTCTATCGAAAAATGTACAAATTTAGCCTGCTGTCAAACAAAAATAAAAAAATATGCTGGCTCGCTACCGCTCACCAGTAAACAATTGACACCTAAACTTCTTAAAACAGTAGGCTGAATGGGGCCAAATGGGTACAAGGCAGAGACAGATAGAAAAAAACAGAACCAAAAGAGGTCACCCCCTTAAACTAACCCCAACCTAACCCTATTTATCGACCAGTTAGTGGAGGTTAAGGGGATATGGGCCGTTTTTCTGGTCCCCCTTCTTCCTCATGTTTAGCCCCATTAGTTTTCATATTTTAAAACGTTCGGACCATTAGTTTGGGGATTTTAAGATCTTTCGTCCCATTTCTTTGTCAATGTTAAGACTTTTCGTGCCATTTAGGCGTCGATTTTTTCCTGGCGAGCGATAGCGAGCCTGCAATTTTAAGAGGAACCAGCCTTCGGCCGCGACATTTTTCCATCGACAAATGTACAAATTTATCTTGAAGGAGGGTCTTGGGCGGGGGATTCTGTAAGTGTGATGGAGGTCTAGGGAGGAAACTAAAAAGACACATAAATGAGCAAATAAATACGACCATCCCCCCCCCCCCCTTAATACGACCATCCCCCCCCCCCCCCCCTTTAAGTTACTTAAGGGTAAACTAGGGTGAGTTAAGGGGAGATTTCCACTTCAGGGATTTTTTTCTTGACCCCTTTCTCCCTCATGGTTAGCCCCATTGATTTTAAGATTCTAAGACGTTCGCGCCATTAGTTTGGCGATTTTAAGAACTTTCACCCCATTTTTGTCACTTTTAAGACCTTTCGCCCCATTTAGGTGTCAATTTTTTCCTGGCGAGCGAAAGCGAGCCTGTAATTTAAGAGGAACCGGCCTTCGGCCGGAACATTTTTCTACCGAAAAATGTACAAATTTATCTTGAAAGGGGGTCTAGGGGCTGTAATGTTAAGCTTGATGGAAGTCTAACGAACTAACTAAAAACCTCCCCTTTACGTCATTGTCCTAGGGTAGGTGTGGTGGAGTGGTCTGGTTACTGGACTGGTAATCTGAAGGTCCCAGGTTCATATCCCGATGTGTCAAAGGGCAGACTTTATTAGCATTGAATTAAGAACATAAGAACATAAGGAAAATATATATCTGCAGAAGGCCTATTGACCCATACGAGGCAGATCCCTTCTTCCCTTCATCCCTATTATAGGTAGCGCCAACGAACTTGACAATAATTTTGATCCCTGACCTCTCTGTAATTCAAAAGGGCCTAGAGCAAACTGGCTGTAAATATCCACACCTATTTCCTGGTGGACTCTTCCCAAATGATAGGAATGTCAGCCCAATTGCTTTCATTAATTTTGAGTTATAAGAAATTAAGGGGTCAAGATTATTTTCAAGTTCCCTTTCCCTACACTAAAAAACATCTCCCACAACAACCTATTGGGATTGGTATTTGTCGTGTGTTGCCTGGTTGGCCTTATACAGCTTCCCGTATTTGTCGTGTGTTGCCTGATTGGTCTTATACAGCTTCCCGTATTTGTCGTGTGTTGCCTGATTGGCCTTATACAGCTTCCCGTATTTGTCGTGTGTTGCCTGGTTGGCCTTATACAGCTTCCCGTATTTGTCGTGTGTTGCCTGATTGGCCTTATACAGCTTCCCGTATTTGTCGTGTGTTGCCTGATTGGCCTTATACAGCTTCCCGTATTTGTCGTGTGTTGCCTGGTTGGTCTTATACAGCTTCCCGTATTTGTCGTGTGTTGCCTGGTTGGCCTTATACAGCTTCCCGTATTTGTCGTGTGTTGCCTGATTGGCCTTATACAGCTTCCCGTATTTGTCGTGTGTTGCCTGATTGGCCTTATACAGCTTCCCGTATTTGTCGTGTGTTGCCTGGTTGGCCTTATACAGCTTCCCGTATTTGTCGTGTGTTGCCTGATTGGTCTTATACAGCTTCCCGTATTTGTCGTGTGTTGCCTGATTGGTCTTATACAGCTTCCCGTATTTATTAAGTTCTTATGTTCGCTTTAGGCCTTCCGCTGACTCCCCTACGAAGGCCAAAAGGATCCATATCGCGGGAAGAGTAATGCCTTGGTGGGTCCCGGTGGTGGGAGGGGCCGATATAAAGGCAGGCCACCTCACCCCCGCGTCACTCCCATAACACCAACAATCGATCCACACACCCTAACGTGGCTTGCTACAGAGATCACTTATTTGTAGGGCCTTCAATAGTGGAACTCTCTTTGTATTGGACGCCTTTTTAAGGGGGGTCACCATTTTTTTTTATCTTTCTCTCCTTTTCTCTCTTTCTCTGGCTTGTATCCATTCGGCCCCATTCAGCCAACTGTTTTAAGACGTTTATCCCCATCCAGGTGTCGATTTCCTGGCGAGCGATAGCGAGCCAGCATTGTATGGAGAAATCCGGCTTCGCCGGAGAGATTTTTCTATCGAAAAATGTACAAATTTAGCTTGTTGTCAAAACAATAATATATATATGCTGGCTCGCTACCACTCGCCAGGAAAATATTGAAATCTGGAGGGGGGTAAACGTCTTAAAACAGTAGGCTGAATAGGGCCGAATGGATACAAGCCAAAGAGAGATGGAGAGAAAGATAAAACAAAAAAAGCGAGGTGGGCTCCCTTAAACATTCAAGTCATAACTTTGAAATGACGACCTTCCATAGATGTCAGGCGAATTTGCTCTTTGACACAACTAACAAACAGACAAAGCAGGTGTATAGAGGAGAATGATTGATTGATTGATTGATTAAGGGGAGATTTCCACTTGAGGGATTTTTTTCTTGACCCCTCTCTCCCTCATGTTTAGCCCCATTGCTTTTGATATTTTAAGTCGTTCGCCCCATAATTAAGACCTTTCGCCCAATTTCTGTCAATTTTAATACATTTCATGCAATTTAGGTGTCAATTATTTTCTGGCGAGCGAAAGCGAGCCTGTAATTTAAGAGGAACCGACCTTTGGCCGGGAAATTTTTCTACCGAAAAATGTACACATTTATCTTGAAAGGGGGCCTAGAGGGTGTCATTTTAAGCTTGATGGAGGTCTAGGGAACTAACTAAAAATCTCCCCTTAAACACTTAAACACAACAACAAGGTCATATGGCGCGGCCCAGGCTACCATAAATGTGGAGTAACTAAAACCTCAAAATATCAATGTAGCTAGCTGACCCTGGGCGTAAATGAGAAAGCAATGGAGAAATCTTATATTTTTCCAGAAACTACAGGACGCGACTCTATTACAACTGAGCGAAACACATTGGAACTGGTAAAACACGCCAAACCTGCTCAGTGCTCACGTCAAACCGTAACTCATTCTTAAAAGGACAGACGAGTATTACCGTTCATAGCTGTATAGTTGCCTTATTTGGAGCACTATAGACATTTTAGTTAGGGTTAAGGGGAGGTTTTTAGTTGATTCCCTAGACTTCCATCAAGCTTAAAATTACTCCCCCTTGACCCCCTTTCAAGATAAATTTGTACATTTTTCGGTAGAAAAATTTCCCGGCCGAAGGCCGGTTCCCCTTAAATTACAGGCTCGCTATCGCTCGCCAGGATTTTTTTTACGCCTAAATGGCACGAATGGTCTTAACATTGACAGAAATGGGGCGAGGGTTCCTAAAATCGCCAAACTAATGGGACAAGCGTCTTTAAATCTCACAAGCAATGGGGCTAAACATGAGGGAGAAACAGGTTCAGAAAAAAATCCCTCAAGTGGAAATCTCCCCTTAACACTAGTATAGGAGTGTTAGCAACAGGACTGCTAAAGTTTTCTTAAAGCTATACTTAGCACTAGTAAGACCCCATTTAAAGCTATACTTAGCACTAGTAAGACCCCATTTAGACTAATGCTGTCCAATGTTGGTGCCCTTATTACAGAATGGATATCGACCCTTTAGAGGCAGTCCAAAGAAGAATGACGAAAATTATACAAATTAGAAACTTATCATAATGAGGAGAGGTTGAAAGCCTTAGACTTGCACTCACTAGAATGACGAAGATGTAGGGGAGACATGATAGAGGTATTTAAATGGATAAAAGGTTTAAATAAGGGCGATATAGATGAGGTATTAAAGCTAAAGAACGGCGACATAACCCGCTCAAATGGTTTCAAGTTAGATAAGTTTAGATTTAGGAATGATATAGGAAAACACTGGTTTGGGAATAGAGTTGTTAACATGTGGAATGCACTGCCCAGAGCAGTGATTAGCTCAGGAACAGTTGAAAGCTTTAAGCGTAAGTTGGATTCCCATATGGATGATATGAGCTGGGTGTGAATGGGAGCTGCCTCGTGTGAGTCGCATGGCCTTATGTAGTTCCCGCGATTTAATGTTCTTATATCATACCATTGCCTAGTCATTACAACCTAGCTTTGTTCTGACCGAAGCTAATCTCACACAGAGCTTGCCATCAGTCAGCTTGTGCACCTTTTTTAGTTTCCACGCTAGACCTCCCCCAAGCTTAAAAACACATCCCCTTCACCCTTTTCACGATAAATGTGTACATTTGTTCGGTAGAACAATTTCCCGGCCGAAGGCCGATTCCGTCTAAAATTACAGGCTCGCTTTCGCTCGCCAGGAAAAAGTCAACACCTAAATGGCACGAAAGGTCTTAATATTGACACTGAAATGGCACGAAAGGTCTTAATATTGACACTGACATGGGGCGAAAGGTCTCAAAATCGCCAATCTAATGGAACGCACGTCTTAAAATCGCCAAACTAATATGCTAAACATGAGGGAGAAGGGGGTCCGGAAAAAGCGACTACCTCCCCCCTAATATCGCCTTCTTGACGCATTACACGGGCAAATCATCCTAAATGCACGTGGAAAACCCTGTTGAACAATAATCGATTCCATGTTACTTGTTGGATAAATCGATTGAGACTGACGTGAGGTATGATTAATCGGACTGAATAAAGCCACTCTCTACGCTGGGTACTGGTGTGTGTGTGTGTGTGTGTGTGTGTGTGTGAGAGTGTGTGTGTGTGTGTGAGAGAGAGAGAGAGAGAGAGAGAGAGAGAGAGAGAGAGAGAGAGAGAGAGAGAGAGAGAGAGAGAGAGAGTGAGAATGACAGAAGTGTGAGACTATACCCTGTTCCAAATAGGTCGGCCAGAAATCGTGAACCTTAACCTCAGTAACTCAAAATGGGCTAAAGCAAATGAGCAGTAAATGTCCACACCTATTCCCTGGCTGACCCTTCCCAAATGGTAAACATGTAAGCTCGATTACGCTTGTCGTTTGTGAGTCATATAGGTTAAGGGGGGGTCACCTGCTTTATTTCTCTCTTTCTCTCATTTTCTCTCTTTCTCTGGCTTGTATCCATTCGGCCCCATTCATCCAACTGTTTTAAGACGTTTATCCCCATCCAGGTGTCGATATCTTCCTGGAGAGCGATAGCGAGCCAGCGTTGTATGGAGAAATCCGGCTTCGCCGGAGAGATTTTTTCTATCGATTTTTTTTCAAATTTAGCTTGCTCTCAAAACAAAAATATATGTATATGCTGGCTCGCTACTGGTCGCCAGGAAAATATTGACACCTGGATGGGGGTAAACATCTTAAAACAGTAGGCTGAATGCGGCCGAATGGATACAAGCCAAAGAGAAAGGGAGACAAAGAGAAAACAAAAGCGAGGTGGGCTCCCTTAATAATGAAGAGGTTTTGGCCTACATATTTTGAACAGGGTACAACACAGAGCTAGTGTTGTGATGATGGCGTGTTGGCAGAGTGAGGTAAATAAAACCTTAAGGGGGAATGGTTCGCTTTTTGGGCGATTTCTGTATGTATTAATTATTTTTCTAGTTTCCTCCCTAGACCTCCATCAAATTTAAAAAAAACATCCATTAGATCCCCCTTCTAGATTAATTTGTACATTTTTCGGTAGATAAATATACCGGCCGAAGGCCGGTTCTTCCAACATTACAGGCTCACTATCGTTCACCAGGGAAAAAATTGACACCTAAATAGCACGAAAGGTCTAAATATTGACGACGAAATGGGGCGAAAGGTCTTAAAATCGACTAACTAATAGGGCAAACATCTTAACATCTGAAAACTAATGGGGCTAAACATGAGGGAGAAAGTGGTCCAGAAAACCGGCCCATCGCCCCTTAAATGGTCTTGATGACACAGGCTTAAACTGGGGAGAGTGCAAAGCTGGGGAATATTCTCTCTCTCTCTCTCTTCCTTCTTCTTTGCTATCCTTTCCTTCCACTGTCCCTTATTCTCGGGTTAGCTATCTCTACTAGAATTAAGTCCTGACCACCTCGCTGGGATCGTAACGTGTGTGTGGTCAGTGTATCTATGTAAATGTATGTAAATCTCTCTCTCTCACACACACACACACACACACACACACACACACATTAGCATAGCAAAACCATCAGCTTCTTTTACTATGTTGTATATTATATGGACACACACACACATTATATATATATATATATATATATATATATTATAGGTTCAGCAGTTATGAGGTCCAGCTTATGGTGCTTTACCTTGCCTCACTAACATATATTTGGTGCATAATAAACATATTAAATCAAATCTACCTCTCTTCCCATACTCTCACTCTCACTGTCTCTCTCTCTCTCACACACACACACATCCTCACTCACAAACACACGCATACTCACCAACTCACTCACACACACCAACTCACTCACCCACACACACACACACACACACACACAACCCTACTCACACCTGACCAGATCAGCTTGAACAGAATCACCAGCTCCTCATTTAATATTATCTCTATTATTTTGATACCGACTACCCCCCCCCCTCTCTCTCTCTCTATCTCTCGGAGTGGTGGGTAGGGATAGAGCCTTCTGTTTTGCTATCCTTACCTTCCACTTCACTTTGTGGCAACTTCTATAAAGTCCGGGATGCCTAAGTAGGGACTGCAAGGTCTGTGCATTCTGTGTATCTATGTAACTATGCAATTCACTCACACACACACACACACTCTCTCTCACACACACACTCTCTCTCTCTCTCTTGTCTAATGTTCTTGTTACCCTCTTAAATGCCTCCCTTTCCTCTTCTTCTTCTTCACATCTTCCTCTTTTCGCCTGTTTACTTTATCACACACACACACACACACACACACACACACACACACACACACACACACACACCCACACTCTCTTGTCTAATGTTCTTGTTACCCTCTTAAATGCCTCCCTTTCTTCTTCTTCTTCTTCACATCTTCCTCTTTTCATCTCTGTTTACTTTCTGCATTATCACTCTCACACACACACACACACACACACACACACACACACACACACACAATCACTCACTCTCACTCTCTTACATACTCTCAATGTGGATCGCAAGGTCTTTGAGATACTCTGAAATATCTGTTATTATATACAGTATAACTCTAACTCTCTCTGAAGTATCTGTTGTTCTATAACTCTATCTGAAGTATCTGTTGTTCTATATAACTCTATCTGAAGTATCTGTTGTTCTATATAACTCTATCTGAAGTATCTGTTGTTCTATACCTCTATCTGAAGTATCTGTTGTTCTATATAACTCTATCTGAAGTATCTGTTGTTCTATATAACTCTATCTGAAGTATCTGTTGTTCTCTATAACTATCTGAAGTATCTGTTGTTCTATAACTCTATCTGAAGTATCTGTTGTTCTATACCTCTATCTGAAGTATCTGTTGTTCTCTATAACTCTATCTGAAGTATCTGTTGTTCTATATAACTCTATCTGAAGTATCTGTTGTTCTATATAACTCTATCTGAAGTATCTGTTGTTCTCTATAACTATCTGAAGTATCTGTTGTTCTATATAACTCTATCTGAAGTATCTGTTGTTCTATAACTCTATCTGAAGTATCTGTTGTTCTATACCTCTATCTGAAGTATCTGTTGTTCTCTATAACTCTATCTGAAGTATCTGTTGTTCTATATAACTCTATCTGAAGTATCTGTTGTTCTATATAACTCTATCTGAAGTATCTGTTGTTCTATATAACTCTCTCTGAAGTATCTGTTGTTCTATATAACTCTATCTGAAGTATCTGTTGTTCTATAACTCTATCTGAAGTATCTGTTGTTCTATATAACTCTATCTGAAGTATCTGTTGTTCTATATAACTCTATCTGAAGTATCTGTTGTTCTATAACTCTATCTGAAGTATCTGTTGTTCTATAACTCTATCTGAAGTATCTGTTGTTCTATATAACTCTATCTGAAGTATCTGTTGTTATATACAGTATAACTCTCTCTGAAGTATCTGTTGTTCTATAACTCTATCTGAAGTATCTGTTGTTCTATACCTCTATCTGAAGTATCTGTTGTTCTATACCTCTATCTGAAGTATCTGTTGTTCCTATAACTCTATCTGAAGTATCTGTTGTTCTATATAACTCTATCTGAAGTATCTGTTGTTCTATATAACTCTATCTGAAGTATCTGTTGTTCTATATGACTCTATCTGAAGTATCTGTTGTTCTATATGACTCTATCTGAAGTATCTGTTGTTCTATATAACTCTCTCTGAAGTATCTGTTGTTCTATATAACTCTATCTGAAGTATCTGTTGTTCTATATAACTCTCTCTGAAGTATCTGTTGTTCTCTATAACTCTATCTGAAGTATCTGTTGTTCTCTATAACTCTATCTGAAGCATCTGTTGTTCTGTATAACTCTATCTGAAGTATCTGTTGTTCTCTATAACTCTATCTGAAGTATCTGTTGTTCTCTATAACTCTATCTGAAGTATCTGTTGTTCTATATAACTCTATCTGATAACTCTATCTGAAGTATCTGTTGTTCTATATAACTCTATCTGAAGTATCTGTTGTTCTATATAACTCTCTGAAGTATCTGTTGTTCTCTATAACTCTATCTGAAGTATCTGTTGTTCTCTATAACTCTATCTGAAGTATCTGTTGTTCTATATAACTCTATCTGAAGTATCTGTTGTTCTCTATAACTCTCTCTGAAGTATCTGTTGTTCTATATAACTCTATCTGAAGTATCTGTTGTTCTATAACTCTATCTGAAGTATCTGTTGTTCTATATAACTCTATCTGAAGTATCTGTTGTTCTATATAACTCTATCTGAAGTATCTGTTGTTCTATATAACTCTATCTGAAGTATCTGTTGTTCTATATAACTCTATCTGAAGTATCTGTTGTTCTATATAACTCTATCTGAAGCATCTGTTGTTCTATATAACTCTATCTGAAGTATCTGTTGTTCTCTATAACTCTATCTGAAGTATCTGTTATTCTATATAACACTCTCTGAAGTAACTGTTACACTCTATAACTCTCTCTGAAGTATAAAACCCACGAGTCTCTCTTTATCTGTCTACCTAACACAAACACACACACACACACACAAATACATACACGCGCAGACACACACACACACACACGCACACACACACACAGAACCAGACCACCACCACCATACCGAGGATTATGGTAGTGGTGGTGATGATAGTACTGTACATTTGTGGTGATAGTGAGAGTGGTGCTGGTAGAGGAGGAGCAGTGATAATAAGGCTTAGTGTTAGTGGTGGTGGTGGTGGTTGTAGTGGTAGTAGTGGTGGTGGTGGTGGTGGTGGTAGTAGAGGTAGTATACGTGGTGGTGGTGGTAGAGGAGGAGCAGCGATAATAAGGCTTAGTTTTAGTGGTGGTGGTGGTGGTCGTAGTGGTAGTAGAGGTAGTAGTGGTGGTGGTGGTGGTAGTAGAGGAGGATCACAGTGGTAGTAATAGTGGTGGTGGTGCTAGTGGTAGTATACATGGTGGTGGTGGTGGTGGTGGTGGTAGTAGTAGTAGAGGTGGTGGTACAGAAGGATCACATTAATAGTAGTAGTGGTAGTAGTGGTAGTAGAGGTGATGGTACAGGATCACAGTAATAGTAGTAGTGGTAGTAGAGGTGATGGTAGTGGCCGGCGGGGTCCTTGAGGCGTGACCTTACAGTGCGCATCAGGTGGTGGTGGTGGAGGTGGTGGTGGTGGGGAGGACGACGGTGGTAGGGTAGGGGAGGGGGAGGGGTAGGGGGAGGATAGAGACACGGGGAGAGAGTGGGAGGAGGCTGAGGGATAGAGGAAGGATAGGGTCGGGGGTGGCAGGACAGACAGAGGAGAAGTGGGATAAGGTTGGAATGAGGTGGGGAGATGGTGTGATGGAGACAGACTGGGTGGGTGGGTGGGTGGGAGGGGTTAGAAGGATAGTCAGGGAAGTAGGGATGGTAGGAGAGGTACATAAGGATACAGTCAGTGTGGGAGATAGTAGGACAGGTAGAGGTGAATTGGGGTAAGATTGGAATGAGGTGGAGGGATGGTGTGATGGAGACAGACTGGGTGGGGTAGAAGGATAGTCAGGGTAGGACACGGACATAGGGAAAGATTCGGTGTGAGGGATAGTAGGACAGGTAGAGGTGAAATGGGATAAGGTTGGAATGAGGTGGAAGATGGGGTGGTGGAGACAAGCTGGATGGGAGGCAAGGCTAGAATGATAGAAGATTAGAAGGACAGACAGGGAAGTAGGGATACTAGGACAAGCGAAGGAGAAAATGGATAAGGTTGGGATAAGGATGGACTAAGGTGGGGGATGGGGGTGATGGAGACAGGCTGGATGGCGGCAAGGATAGAGGAATGGAGAGTCGGGGGATTGGTAGGGATAGAAGGACAAGCGAAGGAGAAATGAGATGGGGTTAGAACGAGCCAAGTGTAGTAAGATAAAAGACGGGTGGGGAGGTGGGGAAATGGACCGTGAACGATATAGAAGAATGGACAGAGACAGGATGAGACGAAGAGAAGCTAGATCAGAAGCAGAGTAGGAGGCTGACAAGGATATACTGTATAATGGGAAGCCAGAGTTTTGGAAGGGAGGAAGAGAAGTTTGAGTGAGGTAATTTATGACATAAGAACCTAAGAGAACTGGACTCTGCAGAAAGCCGATTGGCCCACACAAGGCAGATCCCTCTTGCACCCAACCTATCTAGTCCATATGCCTATCTAATTTTATCTTAAAGCTCTCTATTGTTCTTGATCCCACTATAGCACTTGGTAGCCTATTCCATCTATCTACAACTCTGTTATCAAACCAATATTTGCCTATATCTTTTCTGAAGCTAAAATTATCCAATTTGAAACCATTTGTTGGAGATATCTCGCTATATGCGACTTGTAATGCGAACTCGCAAGAGAGTTCGCTCTAACAATTTGTTCGATCATCGACCCGTGTTAGTTATTATGCTCTCTCCACCAACCAACTTTACTCCTAAACTCGATTAATGAAATTAACAAACACATGTGGCAGTCCGGGGATTCGATCCCAGGACGCTCACACCGAAAATCAACACACTTATGCTTTGTGCCACGAAGACAGTTCTTGACCTTGTACTTGCAAAAAAGAAGAATTAATAGAGAATTTGAATGTTGGTGATAAATTCAGAAATAGTGACCATCGTACGATCACTTTCCATTTAAAATTCAATAGCAATGAACTCAATACCAGCAAAGAGATTGAAATGCTGGGTGTGAAGGGAATTTCATGGTCTCCTGAAATATCCCCAGGCTACCTTTAGGATCAACTTTTCCTGGTACCTGGCGCGGGGTACGAACCTCTGAAGGGAATTTAACCCCCCTAAAAACCCACAGGTTTTGAGATGCCTTGGGTGGGGTTCGAACCCTGGTTAGTGACCCAACCATCACCACCAGGCCCGCGCGCTAACCCACTGTACTACCACGGACGTACTAAAAGTATAGCAACCTTAGTCCGATTTTTAAGAACCAGGTGATAGTCTCGTGGCATTACATAATGTAATGCCCTCGAAAATGTCCCGCACCCACAATAATACTAACCCGAGTTGACGTCAGGTATAGCGTAAAATAGTCGGAGATGGTAAGTCCCATACTCATCACGTGATCACCACGAGACTATCACCTGGTCTTAAAAATCGGACATTGCTATACATTTTAGTACGTCCGTCTTTAACTGGGTTAGTCCTAGCCTGGTGGTGATTTTAAGGTCACGTAACCAGGGTATCGAATTACCCCCCAAGCATCTCAATACCTGTGGGTTTTATAGGGGGGTGAAATTCCCTTCAGAGGTTCGACGCGCCAGGTACCAGGAAAAGTTGATCCTAAAGGTAGCCTGGGGAATTTCAGGAGACCATTCCCTTCACACCCAGCATTTCATGGTGGCAGCGGTGGGAAGTTGACTTGTTTTCTTCTTTGGTGATTTGGCTTTAGGAGTGGCTTTAGCCCCATGGCTACCTTTGTTTCCTGATCGCTATTTGGATTTTTGGTATCCTTCTAGGGGAGTCTTCTGGAACGTCTTCAATCTTAGAAGGGAATTTAACCCCCCACAGACCTCTCGCACAGGTTTTGAGAACTTGCGGGGGACAGTCTTTTCATCGTGGTACTCGATGCAGTCCTTTCTTTAGCCGGGTGGTAGAGGGTCAGGTGTCCACGGCACGCGCGCTAACCCTCGCCGTACTATAAATGGGCGGGGGAGGCTCAAAAAAAGTATAGGAGGGTCTTCCAACTCTTAGTTCTTCTTTCGGTCCTTCATGGTCTTCCCTCTCTTCTACGTGGGTTAGCGCGCGGGTCTTCATCGGTGGCTTGAATTTGGTTGGGTCACAGTATTCTTCATCGTGGTACCCCACAGTCCTTTTCTCAAAACCGGTGTGGTTTTTAGATGGGTGGGAGGTTAAATTCCACGGCACAGGCTCCCTCGCCGCGCCATATAAAGGGCGGGGGAGGCTCAAAAAAGTTTTGATCTCGAGGTAGGGTCTCTTCTAGGATATTCCTCTTGGTCTTCATGGTCTTCCCTCTCTTCATTTCTTCTTCCTCCTTGGTCTTCATCGATAGCTTGAATTTGGTGGCACCGGGGGATGTTGACTTTTTTCTCGTGGTACTTTGGCTTTAGAGTGGCTTTAGCCTGGATGGTTATGGCTTTGTCCACGGACAGGCTCCCCGCCGAGGCCATATTGGGCGGGGGAGGCTCAAAAAAAATCTCGAGGAGGGTCTTCTGGATCTTCTAGTTCTTCTTCCTCTTGGTGTAGATGGGTCTTTTCCGGGCACAGGCTTCTTCTCTTCATCGATGGCTTGAACTGGGATTTTCGGGACAGTATTCTTCATCGTGGTACTCGATGCAGTCCTTTTCTTTAGCCGATGGTAGATGGGTGGAGGTGTCCACGGCACAGGCTCCCTCACCGAGGCCATATAAATGGGCGGGGGAGGCTCAAAAAAATATTGAGGAGGGTCTTCCATCTCTTCTAGTTCTTCTTCCCCTCGGTCTTCATGGTCTTCCTTCTCTTCTATTTCTTCTTCCTCTTGGTCTTCATCGATGGCTTGAATTTGGTGCATTTCCGGGGAACAGTATTCTTCATCGTGGTACTTGATGCAGTCCTTTTCTTTAGCCGGATGGTAGATGGGTGGAGGTGTCCACGGCACAGGCTCCCTCGCCGAGGCCATATAAATGGGCGGGGGAGGCTCAAAAAAATCTTGAGGAGGGTCTTCCATCTTTTCTAGTTCTTCTTCCTCTTGGTCTTCATGGTCTTCCATCTCTTCTATTTCTTCTTCCTCTTGGTCTTCATCGATGGATTGAATTTGGTAAATTTCCTGGAGACAGCACTCCTCACACTGGCACTCAATGTCCATTGTCTTAGCTGGGTCGATCTCCCAGGTGTCAGGGATCGGGTAAGTGGGATCGCAAGCTTCCCAACTGAAGGGAGGCTCAAAAAAATCTCGAGGACAGGAATTCATACCCCACTGGATCATTTTCATTTGAGCTGGCCAGTCTTGAGTTTGGAGGGCGATGAGTCTTGTTCTTAGCTGGTTGTTGATTGTCTTGTGGCTTCTCTCACAGATGGAATTCCCTTGAGGCCAGTAGGGGGAAGAATGGGATACCTTGATGCCGCATAGCTGAGAAAAACTTTTCCTGGTACCTGGCACGGGGTACGAACCTCTGAAGGGAATTTAACCCCCCTAAAAACCCACAGGTTTTGAGATGCCTTGGGTGGGGTTCGAACCCTGGTTAGTGATCCAACCATCACCACCAGGCCCGCGCGCTAACCCACTGTACTACCACGGACGTACTAAAAGTATAGCAACCTTAGTCCGATTTTTAAGAACCAGGTGATAGTCTCGTGGTGTTATCACGTGATGAGTTTATTGGACTTACCATCTCCGACTATTTTACGCTATACCTGATGTCAACTCGGGTTAGTATTATTGTGGGTGCGGGACATTTTCGAGGGCATTACAGAGATGGTCCCAAATTTCAAGAGAGCAAACTTCCGTAAACTTAGAGCAATACTCAAGGAAATCGACTGGAGTTCTAAGATTAACAATGATGATCTAACCCAATCATGAAGATTTTTCACCTCCACTTATTCGAATGTAGTACATGAGTGTATACCATTAAAAACACGAAGATCAGTGCATAATAATAGGCCTAAGTGATGGAATAAAGACATTGCGGATTGTCTGCTTGCTAAAAATACTGCTCATGATAAATTATAAATCTCTGACATCCATGAAAATAAAGTGATATTTGTAGATCTACAACGCAAAGCCAAAAAGTTAATCAAGCAAAGTAAAAACACGCTAGAATTATATGTTGCAAATCAAAGTAAGACAAACACAACACAAATTTATTGTTACATCAAGAAGAAGAAAAGAGTGACTTCAACGATTGGACCGTTAGTGGATGATAAAGGAGATTACACTAAAGATGAAGCAAAAATGAGTAATGCTCTCGACACCTTCTTTGCATCAGTTTTTACAACAGAAAACCTTAGTAATATCCCTACAGCATCGCCGGTTCAGATAGATAATTCTGACGTTCTAAGCAGTATCAGCGTTACAGAGAGAGAAGTTTTGAAATGTTTAGATAAACTCAAGGTAAATAAATTGCCAGGATCTGATACAATCTCACCTAGAGTTCTAAATGAAGCTAAGTATGAGGTCTCCAAACCACTGATATTGCTCTTCAATAAATCCTTACAGTCCGGGCCTATGCCTGATCAGTGGAAGCTCGCCAACGTAACACCGATATTAAAAAAAAAGGGAGCAAATCCTTACCTAGTAACTATCGTCCTATTAGCTTAACCTCAGTTGTATGTCAAATGCTAGAAACACTCATAAGAGACAAAATCGTAAATCACTTAGAGGAAAACAACATACTTAGAGATTTTTAACATGGTTTTCGTAATAAACGCTCCTGCTTAACAAACCTATTAGACTTCTTCCACGATATCCTCAACCTATATGATGAGAGTAAAGCTGTAGATATTATACTGTATACCTTGATTTTCAAAAGGCCTTTGACAAAGTTCCCCATAAACGTTTACTGCTAAAAATAAAAGCGCATGGAATACAAGACGGTGTGTTGAAATGGATAGAAAATTGGCTCAGTGACAGAAAGCAAAGAGTAGTAAAAAACGGCAAAGCATCCAAATGGATCAATGTAAGTAGCGGGGTGCCCTAGGGATCGGTACTGGGACCAGTTCTCTTCCTAGTTTACATTAACGACATAGATGAGGATCTCACCTGTACAATCTCAAATGACGATACATAAATTGAAAATAGTGTACTCTCAAATGAACATGTTAACGATATGCAACATAATCTAGATAAGTTGTCACATTGGGCTCAAATTTGGCAAATGTGTATCAGTACGGATAAATGTAAAGTACTCCATATCGGAAACCGAAATGAGAAAGCAAACTAATCAATGAATGGCACCAAGCTTAAGAGATTAGACAGAGAAACTAATTTGGGAGTAGCAATATCGAGTAACCTAAAACCGAGTCAACAATGTTCAGAAGTTTTAATAAGGCAAACAAAATAATTGGCTTTATAGGCAGGTCATTTAATCCAAAAAGTATCCTAACTGTTTACAATTCCTTAGTCCGCCCTCTCCTGGAATATTGTGTTCAATCCTGGTGCCCTTACTACCAAAAAGATATAGACAAACTAGAACGAGTTCAACGCAGAGTTACTAAAATGATACCTAGCCTAAAGAACAAACCATATGAGGAGCGTCTTAGAGAATGAAATATATTTCCTTTAACACAGCACAGATTAAGAGGGGACTTAATTTAAGTGTTCAAAATCATCAAAGGCATTGACAATATGAACTATAATAAATATTTCACTATCGACCAATCAAATTACACGCGGGGGAACGGTTGCAAAATTATTGGTAAATATTTTAACTCACATGAGTCCAATAATTTCTTCTTCAATCGAGTTGTCAACTTGTGGAATGGGCTTCCCCGAGATGTCAATAGACTGCAGCACCGATGATTCTTTTAAACTTGTTCTATACAAACACCTTGCCTTAAATCCACGACTGACTGCATTTGTAAATTAACACAGGTTTTTTCCCCTCTATTATATTACTAACATCTAATCATGCCATGGACATTTGTCCCAGGGCAGTCTTCCCTTTCCATTTTTGATGGACACTTGACTATCAGTGCTTTGGAGGGCAAGCAGCCTTGAGAGTTCGCTGGGTCTGTTGTTGCTTGATTTCCTTTGTATTCCATTGTACTCCTTATCACTGAGCTTCAGTACATCTTTCATATCCCCTTTATTAATCCCACTTACCCACTTGAACACCTCCATCAATCACCTCTAACTCTGCGTCTTTCTAACGAATGTAAGCCTAATTTCTTCAATCTTCCTTCATATGGAAAATTTACTAATATTATGGATCATTTTTGTCATTCTTCGTCTCCAAGGATTCTATGTCCATTCTGTAATAGGGATACCAAAATTGAACAGCATAATCCAGAAAGGATAGATGGGGTGAGAGGAAGAGAAGCCAGATCAGGAGCAGAATGGGAGGTTGGCAAGGGCACAGAATGGGAAACAAAGACTTTGGAGAAGAGAGAGGGAGACGAGCGAGGCAGAATTAGAATATAAGGAGAGAGAGAGAGAGAGAGAGAGAGAGGGAGACGAGCGAGGCAGAATTAGAATATAAGGAGAGAGAGAGAGAGAGAGAGAGAATAGATGAAAGACCGAATGCTGCAGAAATTTAAGAAAATTTAATACTTATAGAGAGATAGAGAAGAGAGAGAGAGAGAAGAGAGAGAGGGAGAACGAGCTGAGGCAGAATTTAGAATATAAGTAGAGAGAGAGAAGCGAGATAAGATCGAGAGAGAGAGAGAGAGAGAGAGAGCGAG